>JAJEJO010000773.1:618069-661904 GCA_020662805.1 Glaucomys volans
GTTCAGACAAAAAGAACTAGTTATCTGAACCATGAGCTCAAATTCAGTTTTTAAAAAATGCTTTTGAATAGTTTTAGTATACATTGAATTTTGCAGAAAAGTAACTACTTTGTATGTAATAAATTGTACTTCATTTTATTCATAATTTAAGGAAGAATATTTAACCATTTAATTATGTCACCATGGGAAATGGAAGCTTATAGTATTTAAGTGATTGATATACCACCATAAATTCTGAATTCATAGATATGGTACTCGTAGTGGCTCTTCATGTGCATACAAGTTTCTATTTTATTATGAATTATAATGAAGTAGCACCTGAGCATCGACATAATCAAGTGCATGTTTTTGAAAATTACTTCCTCTCCTTTCTCTTCTATAGTATGTTTAGAAATATAAATTCCTAAATGAGGGAAAGTTATATTGTTCATGAGATTCACTTTAACATATTAAAGAAGAATCACAAAATATTTAATACAATGTTAAGTACTTTAGCTGAATATTCAGAATAGAGACTTTTAAATATGAACAGTTTTTACAGGAATTGTAAATAACTCTGAGGACCTATGGCTTTAAGATTTATTGGCACTACTATCTGAACCCAGAAAATTATATTCATCAAAGAAATATCAGATGACGAGTTGAATTTTGTCTTTCTCTTGTAAACACAAAAGAAATTCTCATTCCTGTGAAACTCAAACCAGGAGTCATAGTACCAATAAGACAATTCCAAGAATATAAAATTCATTTGGAAAGACTCACATAGGAGAAAGGTCAGGTGACCCATCTGACACCAACAGCCTTGGCTATTGCTGATCATCATCCAAAATTATAAACTGTATTTAAATTGGTTTGTGACTGCAAGCAAATCTGGCCTAATACACTACAATAAAAAATACAATTTCATTTGCCTCTCAATATATACTTCTTTCTTGCAGACTTCTCTATTTCAGTTGTTTGAAGTTTATCTTTTCTAGAGCTTACAACATGATAGCCTTTACAATCTACACCTGACAACCTAATTCGTTTGTTTGTTTGTTTTTAATTTGGTCAGGGGTTGGGGAAGGCTACAACTCAGGGATGGGATGCTTAACCACTGAGTCACATCCACAGCCTCTTTTTCAGAGACAGGATCTCCCTAAATTGCTTAGGTCTCCCTAATTTGCTGTGTCTGGCTTTGAACTTGCAATCCTCCTGCCTCAGCCTCTTGAGCCTCTGGGATTACAGGCGTACCAGCTCTGACAACCTAATTCTTAAATTCTCAAAGCATATCACATAGTGATGAAGTGAGCAGATTTTTATAATAGACTACCAAGAATTAAATCCCTGTTACTCTACTTAATCAATACTTGACTATGGACAAGTTACTTAGTCTCACTGGGCCTTGATTTCATTCTTTGGAAAATCGAGGGATAATATCTACATCATAGGATCTGTTTCAAGAACACAAGTTAAAATATGTAAAATACACAGAATAGTGCAAGTTTAATTTGATAACTACCATAGGATACAATATCTGCTCATAATGTATGAGTTAACATGATGCTGAGGTATGAACTTTGACTACTAAAATGAACAAAAGAAAACTGCAAACCCATAGATCAATCCCACACACCTTGAATAAATTAGTATGAAAAAATTCAGTTTTTTCAAGATTTATTCAAAGGGCAATTCCCCAATCTAGGTGTAGTATTCCATGCCTATAATCCCAGCTACTTGAGAGGCCAGCCTCACAACTAAAAGAGACCCTGTCTCAAAATTAAAAAAATAAATAAATAAAAATAAAAAGGGCCAGAAATTTAGCACAATGGTAACATGCCCTAGATTTAATCCCCAGTACTGCTTTTAAAAAAGAAAAAGGAAAATCTCACCACAAATTTACTGAGGACCCAGGCCAAACTATACCCTATAGCACATTATATCAATGAATAGAAAAAATAAGGTCTCCTCTCTCCGTACAGTGGAGAAAAATAAATAAGCAAACCATTTGAAGATAATCAAAAAATCAATATAATCATGATGTAAAGAAATTAAGAAAAAATATGTTCCCAAGTTATAGAAGAAATGGGAAAACATGTTTGGCCGTGGAGAATTACTCTCAACAAAGAAACATTAGGGTGATATGTAGATGTGAAAGAGGATGTTCATTCTACATTTTCCAGAGAGCTAAATACTTTTTAATGGATCACATGTTAGGAGAACAGGCTTGGAAGGTGAACATGCAAGAGGCAACCTAGGACTCATGATATGACTCAGTGGTAGAGCTGCTTCCATAGGATGTGCAAGACCCTGGGTTCAATGCCTAATATGGTACCAAAAAAGAAAAGAAAAGAAAAGAAAAAGAGTGACCTAGCAAGAAGGAACAAGGGTGTACAGTGACAGACATCATTGCTCAAACCTACAAATAATTAGTAAAAATAATTTTAAATAAACCATAAAAATGTACTTTATTCTTGGTGTGATTGGACTTTAGTATACATTTATAGTATACATTTTAAAAAGTTGTTTGGGGGCTCAGTTGGTAGAGTGCCTTCCTCACAAGCACAAGACCCTGGGTTCACTCCCCAGCACCGCAAAAAAAGAAAAAAGTTGTTTGGTTTTCACATTCAGTACTAGTAGGAATGCACGAAATTGTACAGATCCACAAAGAAACAGTAACAGCTATGAGGAAGTAATGCTGGAAATTTATAGAGATCAGGAGGACACTACACTGACCCAAGAAGTAAAATTGGGGACATCATAAGCCAAGTTTAAATTTCTGAGACCTGCCAGTTATCACTAAAACTGCCTGGGGATATAAAGGGAAACAAGACCCAATGTGTGCAGATGAAGTATAAAGAAATACAGCCTGGAAAAGTTGTTTGTTTGTTTGTTTGTTTTTGTGGTGCTGGGGATTGAACCCAGGGCTTTGTGCTTGGGAAGCAAACACTCTACCAACTGAGCCATATCCCCAGTCCAAAAGTTGATAATTGAGCTAAAGCTTGTAAAACAAATGGACTAAAGTTGAAGAAGAACAAATGAAGAGGAGTTTTAAGTTAAGGCTCAGAAATCTCAGATTACACACCACATTTCATGCACTACATGTAGTTTAGTTTTAATGGAGCTTAAACTACAAGTCAGAGTTATATAAAATCAGGTTGGAATGACAAGTAGGCACCAGACCATACAGAATTCTCTGCACCATGATAAGGAATACAATCCACATATTAAGTATAATGTCAATGACATTAAGAAACATAAATTATTACTAATAATAGCAAAGCAGACATTTGCTTGGAGAAGTCTGAGTACTACAACTCCAATATCTTAGAAGCAGGCTCACCCATGATTTAGAATTGTTACTATCCAACAGAGCATTCAAGGAATTCTTAACAGGATTACAAAATACCAATGAGTCCATGAACACAAAATTTTTAAAATTGTTTAAAAAACTCTATAATGTGGACTAAGGCATGGTTTCCTTCTTCTTCTTCTTCATTTTAAACAAAGTATAATGGTTTAAATGTTATCTTAGGTACAGTAATCTTTGAACATCTTATATCCTTTAAGACTTCTATGTTCCTGGGCAAGAACATCATATTTATTGTAAAAATTAAAGGCCAGAAATCCCTTTGTGAATTTCACATTGACTTAATATAGCACACTGTTTCTGACAGTTCCTCATGGCACTTTTATGATTCTTTTCCGGATTCCTATGACAATGTGAGAACTCCCAGATGCAAAGACTTTTAACATCTTTAGATATCGCTTGTGGGATCACAGCATCAGTAGCTGACAGCTGATTATTTCTTAGATTCACTCCAAGAGAGGTTAAAGATCATTATAACAATCCTATAACAAACTCATATAAGTGTGTTCCCGCAACATTCTGTGGGCATTTTTTAAAACTCTTATTATGTATATTGCTGTAGATGTTAGTTCCATTATGAGAGCAAATGACCATGAGAGCAAAGGACTACATCTTTGTTACTTGTGTAATCCAGGGCCTCTGACCTATAGGCACTAATAAATATTTATTGGATGAATGCTCATTAAAAATCAATAAAAATTGGGGGGGGGGAGGAATCTACTTATCACAATTTCAAAATGACATAAATTCTATTTAAACATGATTTTTTAAATACTTTGTTTTGAAAAAGTTGGAAGCCCATTGAAAAGCCATTTTGCTAATAAAAGAACCCTGTGTAACTATAAGGTTTCTCAAAAGATGAATTGATTCTGAGAGCAGATGTATTTGATTTTGTGTGGTGGTTGCTAAGGGAATACCTGAATGTAAATTTCATTTTACATACGATTCAGTTAAAATAGTGATCAGAGAAAGAAACTGCAAGACAGTTAATACAGTGACTGAGAAACTGCTTTTTTTATGGAAAGAAAAAAGAGAGATTATGTTTTATGTAATCAATCTACTTCAGCCACTGTGCATAAATGTAGAAAGGAAAGCAAGGAACCGGGGAGAAGATGTTGTCCTTCTCTGACTGTCTGACAGTTCTGTCTCATGCGAAGCTTCAGAAAAGCAGAACAGGCAAATAGCGAAAAGCTGGCAAATTAATTTTCTCAGCATGCAAAATAAAATTCATCTCTGATGGTGAACGTTCCCTAGCTATTAAGGATGAGGTACCTTAACATGTACAGTCATACTGTGCCAGAATTTCCCCCATTATTTCCCTGTGTTCTCCTATTTCAAATGAACTCTGGAGATCAGTCACTATATCACTAACATCTGGCTCAGTGACCTGCTTCCCTTATTCTCCTCTTCACAGTTTTCCAGTGTAAATGAGACTGAGAAACTGAATTCTGCAGCAGAACATTTTTCTCCCACCTCTGGACCTTTACACATGCTTTTCTCTCCACCCTGATGCCCTAAGTTCCATCATTTCCTGACAAAACCACTTTCATTCTCCAATTCTCTGCTTACAAATCACTTTCTTCAAGGGCTCCCCAGTTCTCCATGTCTAGGCAAGAGGTAGCTCTTAGGTGTTCTAGGTCTATCCTAACATGGAACTCATCTAGATATGTTTCCATCATTTATTTAATGGCATGAAGGACCTGATCTCTTCCCCAACACATAGCACAGTGACTGCCATTTCATATTAGTTTAATAAATGTTCGATAACTGCACAAAAATGCCTATTGCAAAGGCATCTGACAGGTGTGGGGTGATACAAGGATGCCTGTGACACAATTCTTGCTTGTAACATCAGGAAGAATCCAAACAAACACATAATTAACACCAACACAAGGCACACAGTAATGAGTGCTACAATTAAGGGAAACACACACTGGATTTTCTACAACTGTCATGATTTCAAATAATCTATCATATTGTTCTTCTAAATATACTTATATTTGTCAAAGCTTGTGCTCCTAATTCTACAGCTCAGCAAATGCAGCCACTGTAGTTATAACCAAAGTATAAGCAAAAAGCTGTAGGGGAGAAAAGGAAAGAGGAGTTCTGAAGAAGACTTAATAAAGGAAGTGCATTTCATTGAGCTTCAGAAGAGGGGAGTGAACGGCAAAATAGGCAGAGGGGAAGTAGATTCAATGGAAGAGAAATTGCCTGGTGAAAACTCAGGAAGGTGAAGAATGGAGCCACAGAATGATGAATACACTCATGTGACTGATAAAGGAATCAAGAGGTCATCCTAAAGCACAGAAAACAATAGAAAAAGTACAGGAATTCCTAACTTTTGATAAGTTATAAGCAGATAGTTACCTTTCTCACAAGAACCCTAAAAATCCTGTTTTCATAAGAAGAAAGGTTTGCAGGGACTATGACATTTGGTAAGATTCCAGAGATGACATGCCATGAAAATCTCTTCAAAATGGGGAGAAACTATATCTCTAAACAGAGTTAAAAAGAAACCTGGTAAACTGGAAGGATAGAAAAAAAATAGTGTGAAGTTCTGACACAGTGATAATAACTTCCTCATAATTAAATCAAATTCATCTATACATATCTGTAGATCCACAATATTATCAACAAAATTGTGCCTTTCAATTTATAGATGGAAAGCACATGCAATTCTTGCTTAATTAATTGCTTCATTAAAATGGGACTTTTAGAAAACACCTAATTTACTTGAATAACTGCTTTTGAATCTATGGTGTTTACATTTGATTTTCATGCAGTTCACATTCTAGCAAAGAAAGCCATTCAAATTTATTCCATTAACTATATTCGACTCCCAGGGATGTGTGAGAAAGGGATATTTTGTTTCTGTTGTCCTAACAGCAGCTGAAGATATGAGCTGCCTATTCATACTATAATGAACCTGTACAGCAGAGCATGGTGGGAAAAATAGGTAGCTCCCCTAATCTTCCAGCTCTAGGGCTTCCCAGTATCATGTCCCTATTTAGCTTGCTCTTCACTCCATCAGATAAGTGCAAATTCAAGTATGTACACAAAACTCTCGAAAGCATATTAGAGAACTTTGGATTATTCACATATGCACATATTTACATTTCTCAGTGAGAAGTGTTCTGGAGACCAATTAGCTCAAATCTTAAGTTTTAGAGGCAATGAAACTAAATCCCAGAGAAGTCAAGGAAGTTCTTCAGGACCACCCATGTGACTGGACAGGTTATTTACGGCATATAGCAATACAAATTGAACATCCCTTGAGTTCTGCAGTGCATAATCTGTACAAATATATGGCAACCCTGTTAATCCCTTGGTCATTAAGTTATAAGTCACTAACTATAGAATTAGGGCATTAACACAGTCTCAAGGTTATAATGGACATTATGTAGTCAGTCTACCTGAATGCAAATCTCACCTCCACTACTTGCTGGCTGTGTTAATGTATTTAAGCAGGCAAAGTTTTTTAAGTCTAAGTTCTTCCATATTTAAATGTTGATGACATTACCTAAGCAGGGTTCTTCAAAACATTAAATACATACTAAAAGCCTAACAAATACTGCTTATTGTTGTTATTATCATTAACCAGATTAAAGCACAAGTCTACTTACTTCCAGTCATTATTCCTTACATTATCTTGCTGTATGAGTAGGTAGAACAGCATCATGTACCAAAATACTGTCTAGTTGCAGTGATTTCTAGTACTACTTCATCTAGCATCTATACTAACAATAAAAATAATAAACATATTGAGCATCTGTGTCAGGCCCAGTGCTATGCACATTTATATAAATGTTATTCAATAGTTACAATAATCCTAGAAAAGTAGTAGTCTTTTCATTTTGATTTTACAAATGAGGAAACCAAAGTCCGTTATTATTAAATATCCTAATTAAGACCTATTTAGCTACCAAATTTCATCACTAGAATTCAAATTCAAATCCATTTCATCCCACATTCCACACTCCTAATCAATGTGCCTCTTCAGTATGATGAAAGCCTCTGAATCCCATCTCAACTTTCATTATTTCAAAGGTCATTGCGTTTGACCTGGCCCTTTTATTTCAGATCACACGTTCAGCACCCAGCACACAGATCAGCTGTAGGAAAAAAAAATACACAGTAATCCAATTCCGTCACTTTATCACTAAGCAACAAATGATAGAACCTCAATCTGCAATGTTATACAAAGGCTATCATGAAATGTAAATACTTCTTAAGGTGATAATTTCCTATTCTTCTCATCTTTCTTCTGGTGCTCCTTTACTTTACTGTTTAATGTTTTGAAAAATTAATAGTTTAATTTCTGGTGTTGATTTATTAAACTAACACTGACAGTAACATCTTAACTGAATATTATGGAGCTCATCATTTCTACATAGCTAGTAAGGAGAGAGGGGGAGAGAGAATATGAATGAATCTGCCAGAAAGTGTGGGAGAGGGGAGCATGGAAGAAAACCCCTGCATTATTTCCTCCTTCTCTTTGCTTTAGAGGAAAAAGATGGAGTCACAGTTGGGAGTCAGAAGTGTACTGAGGAGATCTGCGAAAAGGACAACAAAATGGAAATCATGCTTTTTACTTTTCATTTGACTCAGCAGCTTCTCAAGGGCTAATAAACCTTAATGAAGCCTAGGGTAAGAAAACACAAATGAACACAAGCATGTAAAAGATACACATTATATATTTATGCACGTATTATATGTAAATGCTGCTAGCTGAAACACAAATCCCAAATCTTTATGTAAATGCCTGCAAATGTCTCCAACATGTTATCAAATATCAATGATTATTGATTATATCCATGATAAACAGAAGCTTTAGAAAATATGTGAAGACTGTGGTTAGAAATATAATGCAAGGGGTTTTTTTGGTACAGTTCCACATGAGGTAAAATCACTGGATCAAACTGTGTGCTGTGATAGTTGTTTCTTCCAAAACAGCACAGTTGAGTCAATTTTAGCATAATTGTGAGGTTTCTTATGTATGTGTCCTGTATAAGGATTAGCCCCTTCTTCTAGGCAAGGGGTCAGCATGTATTTCTCAGCAAAAATCAAATAGTAAATGTTTAGGTTTTGTAGGCCATATACTCTCTGTAGTAACCAGTTTGGCCACTACAGCAAAAAACCAGCCATAGTGTATATAAAGGAATAAGAATGGATGTATTCCAATAAGACTATTTATGAACACTTAAATTTGAATTTTATGTAATTTTTGCATGCCAAAAATAACATTCTTCATTTGATTTTTGTTTCAACCATTTAAATATGTAAAAAACAATCTTAGCTCACAAGCTGTACAAAAAATAGGAAGCAGGCTGGATTTGGCCTTTAGGCCAGAACTGCCAATACTTTATCTAGGTATGGAAAAAGCAGATACTAAAAGGAAGTGATACATTTTTAATAGGTATAATTTTTAGGGCAGTTTTAAGTTCACCACAAAATTGAAGGTACAGAAATTTCCATACACCTCCTGCTCCTGCATATACATAGTCCCTCTATTACCAATAGCTGGTATGTAGTTTTTAAATATTTTTTTAGTTGTTAATGGATCTTTTTTTATTTTATTTATTTATATGTCGTGGGAGTATCGAACCCAGGGCTTGCATACCAGGCAAGCGCTCAATCACGGACACACAACTCCAGCCCAGCTCACGTGCATTTTGACGTTGTTATTTTTCCTGTAGACTGAGAAATATATAATGCTAGGACATAACAGGCTACGCTAATCATCAGAGTAAAGTTCAGATTTGGGGAGGACACAAACCTTCACCATAACTACTCTAAGTAGATCTAAACTTTGACAAATATTGACAGAAGAATAAAAAACAAAACTAGTTACTGGCATGACATCTGTGTTAATAGACACTGGTTTTGGAAACAACATGAATAAATGTTTTTCAATCATTTATTTTTTGTTTGATGCATAATAGGAAATTAATAGAGAACAATCACCTTCACTTTCCTATTTCATTAGCAGCTGCTCATCTTGGCATACTTAATTCAGCAATCAAAAACAGGATCTCATCCTTCTGGGATTAGTCAATAGCTGGTCTCTAGCCACTTCCTATAATTGTTGAGGCATGAACATCAAGAAATCATTCCCTCCTCAGGAATTCAGTTTCAAAACAGCAAGATGGCAGTGACATTCATGCAACTACATTGATTTCAAAATGAAAAAATCCAACTTTCATATGGATTACTCTTAATGAATTGATGCTCCATTAACAATAGGTAGCATGTATGCTTTGCTCACTGCCCTATTCTGAAGACAGAGCACATTGCCTGGCCTTTAGCAGGTTCTCAATAAATATGGCAGTAACATATGGTGGTTAAGGGTGTGCACTTCAGCATTTGACAGGTAGGATTTGAGTCCAGGCTTCACTTGAACCTGCAAGTCACAGAACCTCACTGAGCCTCAGTCTTCTCATAAATAAAGTGAGGATAAAATAGAGACTACCCAATTTAAATGATTTGACTTACGACTTCTTCATTTAAGGATGGCACAAAAGCGATTTGCATTCAGTAGAAACCATATTTCTCAGACTGGCAATATACACTACCTTTTTTGTTTGTTTTGGGATCTGGGGATTGAACCCAGGGGTATTCAACCACTGAGCCACATCCCCAGCCCTATTTTGTATTTTAGTTAGAGACAGGGTCTCACTGAGTTGTTTAGTGCCTCACTTTTTTTTTGCTGAGGCTGGCTTTGAACTCGCTATCCTCCTGCCTCAGTCTCCTGAGCCACTGGGATTACAGGTGTGCACCACCTCATCCAGCTACAATACTTACTCTCTTTTGATGCTGGGCAGGGGCAGCAAGCTGCCCCTCCCATATAGCCATCATCATGAGGATAAGTAACCAATATTCTAAAACAGTATAATGTGTTGCTAAGATATGATGTCCAGTAGGTTAGGTATATTATGCATTTTCAAATGAAAAATGTTTATTAGAACATAAGCCCACTGTAAGGAGCATGTGTCATGGACTGAAGTAAATGATTATTTATTAAATAACAATATAGGTATTGGCATATAGAAAGCTTCAAATAAATGCTAGGTGGTACTCACCCCCCCTTCCTTCTATTCATCTTCCTCATCATCAATATTGTTTCTCCTCCAACTGATGAACTTCATTTTATTCACTCAGTCTCAAGACAAAGCTAACTTGAGTTTCCCTGTAGTTTAACTAAGGGATTCCATTTATAGGGAAATGTTTTTCTTCAGTTCCACAAAGCTTTCCACAGGTGACTTAAACCACTGTTTCCTGAATCATGTTTATTTTTACTGACAGGCCCACTTAGAATAATCCAGTCCCTCTGCTTTGGCCAAGACTGAGGGAGTTCCCGGGAAGTGGAACTTTCAGTATTAAAAGGGAGATTGGCATATAGTGATATCTTTCACCTTACCTTCAAATTTCTTTTCCTTGCTATCCTAGCATTGAGATGCTTAAAAATCAATTTGCATTTGGGAGTGGGTGGATGAATAAGAGGAAAGATTGGACTCAAAGCCTCTGGTGGGGACCAGAACAGAATGCCAAACAAGATGGCTTGTTTTTCCTTCTCCCCCAAATAGAAGTCTATAGCACTTCATACAATGGTTAATCAACTGGTTCTGGCCTATAGTGGAATTGGTATTTACGTTCAGCCCCCTCAAAAATGCTAATTAAAATTATTTGCAACGAAAGGAAGTTTGAAAACTTCTTTCATTATACAAACAATGCCTGTGAAGGTGATATTTTTCTCTCTTTTATTATCCTTTATTATAAGCTCTTGTTCCACAGATCAAAGAGCAAAGAGGGTTTTCACAGCTGGCTATTCTAATTTCTAAAGTTTTATTCATATGAAAATCTAAATATAAGCTTCATACTTGGATTCTAAAAGGCATGAGAATCCCTTTGTTGACAAGGTTTCTACCATGCAGCTGGAAGACTGCTTTTCTGCTGCATACATACAGTTCCTCATGACTTGCTTTGGGATAGGGATGGCCTCAGAGGAAGATGTCTCTCATTGAAAAAGCAATTAACCCTTTTTCTTTTCCCCAGCAGCTTTACAGTCCCTGCAAAAACCTTTCAGAGTTAACTGGAGAGTAAAGAGCCTGTCAAGAAAGTGTGAAAACTTGCCACACCCAAGGTTAACCAGGCATCTCAGGAACTAGTTTTAGAATAACAGTAACATCTCAACACATATTATCATAATAAGTGTTAACATTTATTCAACATTTACTACACGTCAAGAACTTTGGAAAAAATATCTTCATTAATCTTTGCAATCAGTCCATCAGGTAACAGGTATTATTACCCCTATTTTACAGTGCTAAAAACCAAAGCTCTAAGAGATTAATCTGTTCAAAATCATACATTTATTAGTGGAACTTAAATCTAAATGGTGTAACTATATAGCCTACACTTTTAAATAGCAAACTATGAAAATTGCTCCATTTATTTTCATTGAAGAAAATGGTTTTGGATGGACAGATGATTGTAAGATGATGGGGGGCAGGGAACATAATATAATCACAAAGTGATTTCAAAATGTGCTTTTTCATGCACTATCAAAAGGTCAAGAATGACATCTGGGCAATCTGTAGCCTACAAGGCAGTCAGTTCTTTAGGAAAGAGTCTCAGCTAACAAGGTTATATTTACAATGCAACACACATGACTTTTCTGAAGAATCAGAGATATGCCAGCATTAAAATGAGTTCTAAAGGTCTCCTAATCCAACCTCTCAAGCTTGAATCTCTGTAGTACATGACTTGTCATTTAGTTCCAGTTTGAACACCTCTAGCAGGGGCAACTCGCTGCCATAGAAGATCATTTTTGAGTACGTCTATGAAACACTTTACACACAAAGTGAAAAACGTCTTAGAGTTTTCACCCAATCATCTTGAATCAACTCCTTGAGCACACATAGATCCACTTGAATTTCTCCACCATGCCCCTACTCCAACTATTTAACTTGTATAACATTTACTATGTACTATTAGTAAATATTTTGCATACTAGTCATTTAATCCTCATAACAACCTTATGAGGAACATACAATTATTATCATTATCTCCAATTTTACAAATGAGAGAAATAAAGCAAAAAGAAGTAGCATTCCTAAGGTCACACAGATAATAAGTTTGGAGCTGACTCCAGGGTCTGTCAACCCTTAACCATCATGGTACACTTACCCTTAAATCTTTTCTTTTTCAGCATAAACAATGCTATTTCCCCTCAACTTTATATAGAATGCTTTTGAGTTTTCTCATTATATTGGTTTTCTTTCTTTAAAAACATTTATCTCTAGCTCATTTTGTTCACAGCTAACTACTACATTCCAGATATGCTCTGATAGAGTCAAGGAAGAAAGGGGACTATCACCTTCACAATGAATGCCTTCTGTTAACCTTTTCCAAACTATTCACTAACCCACCCTATGATCCACAGGACTGATCCCTTCTGTGTACTGCATGAACTGGGCTTCCTTGCCCTGTGGCATCCACTCAGGAATATAGAAAACATGGAGAGAGAATGAAGGAAGAGGGGGAAACGGGTAGAAGGGAGGATATTTTATTCCCTTGATATTCAACCCTGAGGGTTTCAGGTTGGCTCTATTTGTGTTTCTCCACCTAAGGCCAGGGTTCCTATCCTTAGATACTCTCTCTTAGCTACCCTGGAGAGTTCCAGAAACTGCTCTTTCCCACTTTCCCCTTCAGGACTAAAGTAATGATGGTTCCATACTATTGACACTGTTCCACAGTCTTTTCTTGGTATCCCAGATCCCTTCCCATACCTCAGTACTTTACTTAAACTCTCCTCAAATATGTATGAAGAATGTGCCATCTATTTCCTGCCAGGACTCTGGCTGATGCAACCAAGTTTATTCTAAATTCTATGCTTTATTTATTTCAACCTTAGACTGAATTAGCTTGCCAGGAATCCTGTACAGAGGACTAATCCAAACATTGTATAAGAGATTGAACCATATCTGCAGGGTTTTCATCAACTCTAAAATGTAATGATGCTATCGTTTAGAATTTATCTTTTTTGTCCTTAAATATTTAACAGAAAACTCATTAATTCTCTAAGTCCAGTGTGCACTGAAACTGAAATGAGTAAGCAGAAATCAATAGTATATAATACAGCTGAACCCTGTTATTACATGATTTTGGATATACATAGGCCAAATTAAGCCCTTTGAGACTTAAAAGTCCCACACAGTAAAAGTCTAATATATTTCTTCTATAAGAATTTGCCTTACCTCAACAGTAACATTAAAAAAGGCTTTCACTAGACAACAAATACTCAGATAAATCAACATCTAAAAAGACAAATGGGGAAAATTTTACTCAGAAAACCATTTGTGGGCAGTCTGTATTTGTAGTTACAGGTTCAGAAACAGTAGGATCTAATGATCTGTTAGCAAAGTGAAGAGTGGAGCTGATATTGATTTAGTTTTAGTTACTTAGAAACAATATTGATCTTTAAGAGATACATTTCAACATTTTGCATTCAGAGCATAAAATAGTTCCATCCAATTGATTAATAGACACTGTATATCATTTTTGTTTTTAATGAGATCTTTTTCTCCCGGCTGAGATACTAGTATTCTAGTGAAAGATTAAAAGTGGATTTTATATAGCTGAAAATTTCACATAAATGAGTTCCCATTCCATCTTGTACAAAGAAAAAAATATGGCAGGTTCATTTTTAGAAAATGAGTGACTCGTGAAAAATGAATAAGACAGCTTGGTGCTCACGGAGAAATAGCTACCTTTCTGCACCCCTGACAATCTCAACATTTTCCATGCACATTTTGAAATTCACAGATGTGGTGAGAGATTCAAAGTGTACTTCCCCAAATCACCTCAAGTGTACATCATGGATTATGACAGCATCCTGAGAATTTCCAAGTTTTTGCATTATAAAAGGTACGGGATCCTCCTATTTCTAGTTAAAGAACTGTGATTCCTTTCTAACAGTGTTAACTAACAAAAAGAATCTGGTCATTTTTCCATAAACTGAGACAGGGGAAAAGATGTATTTTCTGAAGCAATCACCGAAATCACATAGCCAGATAAGACAGAATAACAGGCACCAAAAATGAAAAAAGCTGTGACGTATGATGGAAATATCTGGCTTTGAATCCGCTTATCACTGAGTGGTGGTATGACCTTGCACAGAACTACTTAAGCTCTCAGCACTTCATCTATAAAAAGAGATAAAAATTCCATTTCAAATGAATGCTGTGAGAATTCAGTGAGATAATGTATGTGAAAGAACCTACAAAAATAATCATCATATAGAATTTTCTTAATAAATCAGTTTTATTCCAGAGATTTCTTTTCAAGTAATATAATCTAGTTAAGAGCAATAAGCCAAACATCCTTGAAATAAAGTGTTAAAAGGCAATATAGAGTCAAATGCTACATAGAATAATGTCAAGTTTCCAAATCTGTATTTTGATGAGAACTAACCACGTTGTGGATTACCTGAGGGAGTGTTTAATTCCTAAGTTATCAATTCTCCATACCCTATGTACCTGTGCTCATAGACAGACAACTGATATTTCTATTAGATTTAATAAAACACAAAATATATAATATGATACACCTCTAACACTAGTATCAAAGATGCCTATATTATCTGTAGCTCTTGGAATACCTGTGTCCAATGTTCTCCTCCAGTGGGTAGAGGATAATAAGAAATTTGTTGTCTTGTCTCAGTACCTGGCCCAGCAGGCTCAATGTGGAATTTTCAGGGGCCATCCAATATGCTTATATGTTTGTTAGCATCCTTTCGATTTACAAAGTGATTTACAGATTGCTTTGACATTCATATAAATGTCCTACTGTGCTCTGCAAACTAGACCTACATGGTTGTTCTTATATTATTTAAATATGCACAGATATATATGGACAAGCTTCCCTACCCACACCAACACTCACATACAGACAATACAGCAATTTGGGCTATTCATAGTAGACAGCACACTCATTCAGCAAAAAAAGCCTAAACAGCATGGTTCCAGGAAAACTTAAGAATGTCTATGTAGCAGAAGACAAGGGAACATATGAACGTGCAGGTAGCCAAAGAGACACATGCTGGTCACACAGACACCTGCAATTACTAACAGTGATAGCAACACTACATTTCAAACCAGGAGGAATAATGGAATGAACCTAGTAAGCACAAGAAAGCCAGCAAGGGAATAATTAGGCTCTCTGGACACTGAAGAGGAAGGTCAGCTAGGGAGAAAATCATCCAGACTCCTCCTGTATGTCACTACCTATAAGAAAGAACCACACCTATCTCAAGATTCTTTCTCCTCTTGTAGTTTTTCCTACTGAGAGATAATATTCAGATTCAATCTTTTCTATGACCTTCATTTCCATTAAAATATCCACATTTTATACATATAGTTACCAATTCCCCAAGGATCAGAGAAGGGACCACATTTCCTTTTAACACATTCTCAGCTTTTAAGAGAACCTGAAGGAAGGTAAAGTGTATCATTATTCTCTCTTCAAGTTGCCCACTAGTTTCCTGCTGCACCAGCCACCTAGACCAGCTAGTAGAGCCCTCATGTATAACCTTCCCCTTTCCACCATCAAAACATAACTCAGGCTCCTATTCAGCACTTGTCAAAGTGATAACTGAAGAAGTGAACAAGTCATTTGTGTTGAGTTGTCAATGGAGAGTCAATGTTGTTTTGTTTTTTGGTACCCAGGATTGAACTCAGGAGCACACAACCCCAGCCCTATTTTTGTATTTTATTTATTCGCTGAGTTGCTTAGCCCTTTGTTGTTGTTGAGGCTTGCTTTGAATGCAGGATCCTCCTGCCTCATTTCCCAGCCAGTGGGATTACAGATGTGCACCACCACACCTGACTGAGAGTCAATGTTGTACACATCCTGGGACTACTGGTAGTATTCAGAGGTTTATCTCTGGTAGGCACTATATCTGGAGGAAGAAAAATAAAGGATCTCTAATAATAGGAACTTTATGTGCTTATCTCGGGCCAGTAAAAGAAATATTTGGGATCACATCTTAACTCTAAATTCCTTCCAATTTGTCCCCTGTGGTGTGACATCTATACATGTTAACCCTGACCTTTAGGCCCTTACTTTTCCCCACTACAGACTTTGGTTTGTCTCATGCTTCAATCTCTACTGTTCCCTGGTCCATGCTCCAGCACTGGACCCTCAGAATCCATATTTCAACACCAGCATCCAGTCAAGTCTGCCTACTCCACAGTGGGAATCAGACAGAAACAAAAGGACACAAGAAACAGTCCCCTTTTCAAATAAAACACAATTTAAGTGGCAGGAGGGAGATAGGTACATTCTCAATTATAATCTTAATGTACTAAGTTCATTTGTACCTGCCAATTTGAGCTTTACATAGGAAGGGAAATTTACTGCAGATTTAACATCAAAGGGAAGTTAGTTAGGGAAGAAAAGGACATTGCAGAAATGGAGTTCGAAGACAGAAAAGGCTACTGTGCACAGAAAATAACAAGATATTTAATGATGTTGGTAGATGCCTGACACATGGAATGTTCATAAATTTTATAACTGTAGTAAAATACATAAATACCATAAAATTTACTTAACCATTATAAGCACAATCTGCAGTGAAATTAAATACATTCTCACTGTTGTGCAATGATCACCATTAATAACTTGATGAAAGAATGAATGAATATATAGTAGTTCCTTCAACCCATGGGTTTAGTTACCTGCGGTCAATCAAGGCCTCAAAGTATTAAAGGGAAAATTCCAGAAATAAACAATTCGTAAGTTTTAAATTTAAAACTATTCTGAGTACCATAAAGAAAACTCATGCTATCCCTCTCCACCCAGCATATCTATATATACACAATACACACACACACACACCCTGCCCATTAGTAACTTAGTAGCCATCACGCTATCAAATCAACTGTCATGGTATCCCCATGATTGGGTTCGATTAATCCTTTTGGATAAACCCAACACTATATCACAAAGCCTATATCATTCTCCTCACTTCATATCATCATGTAGACAGTGTAACATCTCATAAAATGACAAGAAAAAGTATGAGTACAGAGCAATGATATGTTAAGGGAGTGAGAGATCATATTCACACAACTTTTATTATAGTACATTATTATGATTGCTCTACTTTATTATTCATTATTGTTGATCACCTGACATTATAACTAGTTTATCAACTTTATCATAAGCATATATGCATAGGAAACTCAAATTATATTTAGAGTTCAGTACTAATCTGCCCAGTTTCAGGCATCCATTAAGGGTCTCGAAATGTATCTCCTGGACATAAAGGGGGACTACTGGAATGAGATGGTAAAGGAACTTAGTAAGTCACTCTAAGGAGTATGGGCTATATTCTGTATGCAATAGAAAAACATCTGAATATCACTTTTCAAATCAACATTAAAAAGTGAAAAGGAATCAAAAAATACTGGGAGACAAAAATGTATGAAAACTATTTTCAACTCTGACTACACATTACAGCTTTTAAAAAAAAATCACAATGGGGCTGGGGTCATAGCTCAGTTGGTAGAGTGCTTGCCTCGCAAGCACAAGGTGGTGGGTTCAATCCCCAGCACCACACACACACACAAAAAAAATCACAATGATTCCTGGGTAATGCTGCACACCAAATAAATCAGAACCTTTGGACAACAGGTCTTGTACAAGTATATTCTAAAAATTTTCCAGGGGATTTCATTGTGCTGCTAAGGATGAGAACCACTACCTTAGAGAAGAGATTCTCAAAGCATGGCCTCTGCAACATCAGCATCTCTTGGAAACTTGTTAAGTATCCAAACTCAGACATTACCAAGCATCTACTGAATCAGAAACTCTTGAAGTATGACAGCAGTCTGTGCTTTAACAAGATCTCCAGGAGATTCTACAACATGCTAATTGTATGAGAACCACTGATCTACTGAAATTGTAGGAAGTATGGATTGATTGGAAGGGGCAGGAAATCACAGGGAGATGGACAAGGTGATGACACCCAGGTTTTATAGCTTTTAGTTTAGCTGGGAGATGGAGGGATTACAATCTAGGATATGAAACAAGAGAAAGTAGTTCCTATCAAAGACCTGAATCAAAACACTCAAAGGCTGGGCACGATGGCCTGTAATCTCAGCAGCTCAGGAGGCTGACGCAGGAAGATCACAAATTCAAAGCAGCCTCAACAACTTAGTGAGGACCCAAGGAACTCAGTGAAACCCTGTCTCTAATTAAAATACAACAAAGGGTGGAGGATGTGGCTCAGTACCAAAACAAATAAACAAACAAAACACTTTAGGGAGGAAAGGTAGAATTTACCCAGAATCAATTTACCTAAACTCATACAAAGCATGGGACTAAAAGTTATGATCAATCACATCCAACCCCTTCACATGCTTTTAAGGCAAAGGAATACTATGCTTGCTATCCACATGAAGAGCTGGGAAAGGAGACAGGCAAATAATGTAGTGAAGTCAGGGGAAAATCATGTTTTAGTCATCTTTTTTACTGCTGTGACCAAAACAGCTGACAAGAACAATTACATGAGGAAAAGTTTATTTGGGGGCTCATGGTTTCAGTCCATTCCTCAGGGCCCAACATGAGGAACATCAGAGCAGCACAATGTGGTGGAGACATCACACCAGGAAGCAGAGGGAAATAGCTCTGCTCAAGAAGGACAAAACATATACCCTAACTGTACATACCCAATGACCCATCTCCTCCAGTCATACCCTGCCTGCTTTCAGTAAGGCCTCAGTTAATCCCTATCAGGGGATTAACTCACAGATTGAGTTAAGACTCCCTTAATCCAATCATTTCACTTCTAAACCTTCTTGCATTGTCTCACAACCCATAAGCTTTAGGGGGACAGCACATATCTACATCATAACAAATCGCCTGTTCAAAGAGGGTGTCAACTCAGGAATCTAATACAAACCACAAAGAGTAACCCTTCCTCTCCAAATTCTCTCAATACCATATGCCCAAACAGCCCATGTTCTTGTATGGCCTGATTGACATCCTTTCTGCTAAAGGGTCAGCTTGGAGAATGGGAAAAGGTAACCTTTCCAAACAAACTACCTTTGTTGTTATTGTTAAATGTCAGGACTGAATACCCAACTGATTTCTCCAATCACGTGCAGGGATGCTATATTTACAAGAGCTTGCTGCCTTCAAAGAACAGTTCAGAATTCTCCGAGGGTTAAATCTTAAATTACTTCACAAGAGATTTAACAGCAAGGCTTCAGACAAACTGGCTGTCTGAAGTGTACTTCAATGTGTGTATGTTGTAATCAATCAAATTGACTGACAAAGACATTTGCAATCACTTTACTAGGAGAAACATCAATAGTTCTTTGGTCTGTGAAGTTCCTTATATGATGTGCTTCAAAAAATTAGAATATTTATTAATAAAATCATTTCTTCTTTCTAAGCATAAAACTGACAACTTTGATTTTTCTACAAAGAGGTTAGTGTTTCCTCATGAAAAGTAAATATAAGCTCCTTGGAAATTAATTAATGTGACACCAACAATATGACTTCAATATACCTTGGGTACTACTGTGGAATCACATTGTACCATATTTTAGGGCACTGGTTCTCAAATGTGACTACACACTAGAATTACATAGAAAATTTTATACATGGCTGATGCCTTAACTCCACCCACAGAAATTCTGACATAGTCAGGATAGAGTGTGGCATTAGATGCTTCCCAGGTCATTCCATCATGTACTTCTGGCTACAAATCAATTTATAACAGATTTTAAAAACAGAATAGACCTATATGATGAAATGGCAGATACACCAGTAACAGTAGAGAGCAATACAAGACAGTTTATCAAATAATCTGTCTAAATATGAAACAATGCCAAAATGTAGGGTCCTATCAACATTTAAGTTCCTAAGTAGGGCAGACAATGATGGAAATCAGATTTAGGAAGATTACTCTAGTAGTGCTATTCAGTAAGGGCTAAAAAGTACTAGGAATGGAAGCATAGATAAAAGTGAGGAAGCTACTGAAGAGGAAAACACTAAATGATTACCTTATCGTTCATACAATGAAGTTGAATCTCCTCAACACAATATTCAAGCTGAAGTTCTAAATCAACATTTCTAATCTTACCTCCCACTTCCTCCTTACGTAGGCTATACTCTAACACCAGGTTCTCCAAAGGAAAATGGTGGGTTGGTAGGCTGTACATGAAGAAAAGTATCCCATGGTCCAAAAAGGTTGGAAATGTTTATTGAAACAAAGATAAGAGAGACGTCTTTCTCACAAAATTCTGCAGACCTTCAATAACCCTCCTTTGACAACTTATTTCCTAATACAGATTTTCACACAGAAGCAGTATCATAGCATGGTTCTTTTCTCAGCATCACTTTTCACTGCTATTTTACTTCTAACTAAAAAGGACAAAACAACAACCTTGTGTTCTGTGCTCTGAATTATTTCCTTTGGTTTAAATCAGAATATAAACCTTAGGAGACCAGGTAAAATACTGAGTAAAACCTGAATCCTCTTAAGATGTAGTTTCTGCTGTTTAACCTTTATTAACATATTATGCAGTACTACTGAAAAACCCTCCTTCAAGACTCCCCTCACCACACTCACACCCATCATTACTTGTTTTTCAAAAGACAAATCAGTTATTACATACAAAATAAAAGAGCACAGCACCACAGAAACATACATAATACTTCATAAGCATGCCCTAACAGACCTAGCTTACAGAGGTTGCAACTGCTTAACAGTTATGGGTACACCTCCATTTGAAGTACTAAATACTCCATTAAAACCTAAGTCTTATCAGAACTTCCATTCTAAAAGAGGATCTTCATAACTTCCTACTTTACCCAGGAAAGTTGTTTCTACTTGAATTGGCAAAAGCTTCTCCCCAAGGATTTTTATTAAATGTTGTAGAAATCACCAAACTGAACCACATAATCTGCTCCTCAAATGGTTGGGTTTCTTCAAATTATTCCTATTACAAATCCAGCTACTCTTCATTGTTACATACTGGAATCACTCATCCCCCTTTAGATATATCCACCCCACAACAGACTCACTCTCTAATAAATGCCAGGTACTAGACATACGAGCTAGAGGACCAATACTTCAGGCCTGGTCTGCCTCTACCTAGCTATATGACTGAAGGCAAGACCCTTTTCCATTTGAGGCCTCAATTTCTTTAGATTTCAAGCCAATTATCATTCCTACCCTATTTCTAATAATGGACTGGTATAAGTAAACAGAAAGATAATGGATAAGAAAGGCCTTTGAAAAATACACTAAACTTCAGTGTATCAAGTTCAAATTTTTACAATTCGGGATCATATGATGCAAGGAGAATAAACGCATGAATGTAGATTTATTTTAGAAAAGTAGATTTATGGACTGGGGTTGTGGCTCAGTGGTAGAGTACTCACCTAGCATGTGTGAGGCACCGAGTTTGATCCTGAGCACCACATAAAAATAAATAAAATAAAGGTACTGTCTCCATCTATAATTAAAAATATATATTTTAAAAAAAGAAAAGGAGATTTATAAATACTGGGCATTCTCATAGAATCCCACTGAAAGAAATATAGATGGAATTAATAAAATCTCTAAGTGAAAAGGTAGCTACTCTGACTCCCTTTTTCTCCATGAGTCATGTACTCTGTCACTTCCATTTCTATATACACCTGCCTTATTCTTTGTTTGTTAACCAACTTCTGCATGTCAAGACCCAACAGCCTAACTGGCTCAGTCTCTCTTAGAACTAATAGTTCCCAGAGAATACCACGTCCACCCAAATATAATTATCCACAGCAAGGAGAGGCAAGATCACATGAGATGGAGCAGAGGGAGTGCTCGTCTCAGTATGAACAAATCAAGTACTCTAAGATGATGATGGTGATGATGAAGAAAATGGTTGGCACTTTATTCCAGAAATGTGATGACTATAAAGTCACATAATTTATCACCACATTAGTCTCATTAAAAGTAGAATTACTCTTCCCAAAATCTCAAATGAGACTGTCTACTTGTAACAGACAGAGGAATGCTTCTGCATCTTAAGGAGGGGAGAGGCATTGTTCCCCACCTATAATTAGTATGAAAGGGGAAAACTAAGACATCAGCAATGCCTTTTTATTTCTCTGGCTTCCATAATTCATGATTCATAACAAAAATTAAGAGTCCCCATTATTTACATTTCTACCCCCACTTACCACTAAAAAACCAATAAAGTTAATAAAAATGATGGTTGTCAGATGTTTGTGACAATTAACTGAATTGTTTGGGCATTTACCCATTTTAAACCCTATGAGCAAACATTTTAATTCAATTTTTTTATTTTTAATTTTTAGAGGAGGAAAAGTTTACTTGGGGCTGGGGTTGTGGCTCAGAGGTAGAGCATTTGACTAGCATGTGTGAGGCACTAGGTTCAATATTCAGCACCACATAAAAAATAAATAAAAAATAAAAAGATAGTGTGTCCATCTACAACTGAAAATATTTTCTTAAAAAGTTTATTTGGGGGCTCAAAGTTTCAGAGGTTTCAGTCCATAGACATCCTGCTCCACTGTGTCCAACATGAGGCAGAACATCATGGATGAAGGGTGTGGTGGAGGAAAGCAGCTCAGGACAAAACATTCAGGAAACAGAGAGAGAGTTCTTGATGACCAGGGACAGAGTAAATGCCATAAAGGCATGCCCCCAATGACCCACCTCCCCCAGCCACATCCTACCTACCTACCTACCTACAGGTACCACCCAGTCAATCCCAACCAGGGAATTACTGCAATGATCAGGTAAGACTCTCATAACCCAATCATTTCACCTCTGAAATTTTTTGCACTGTCTCACACATATGTTTTTCAGGGATATCATAATATTCAAACCATAACATTCACCCCTGGCTTCCAAAAGCTTATGCCTCTCTCACAATGCAAAATACATTTAGACCATTTCCAAGAGTTCCAATATTCTTAACAGTTCCAGCATTTCCAAAAAAGTCCAAATATAAAATATCATCTGAGACTTAAGGCAAATTCTAAGCACAGACCACTGTAAAACTCAAAAGCAAGTTACACATATTCAATATATAAAGGCACAGAGTAAACATTTCCATTTCAAAATGGAGAAATTGGGATAAAGAAAGAAGTGATGGGACCAAAGCAAAACAGAAACACAGCTGGGCAAGCAACTCAAGTAGCTACACCTCAATGGCTTTACTGGTTTCATCCCACATGGTCTTTCTCTTGGCTTGTCCTTGCTGAATTCCTACACCTTTCTTAAGCAGACATTCCATGGTACTGGCATCTCTTAATCCTGAGGGTCTCCACTACAGCCTCTGCTTCCTTTCACAACTTCAGGCATTGCCCCCTTTGGGACAGACCACAGGGACTCTGACCCTGCTGTACTTTGTCTGACCTCCCAGACCTTCCTTTGAAATCTCAATGGAAGCCTCCATGATTCCCAAACTGCAGCATCTGGCATTGCTACAGAACCAGCATCACATGGTTGACACTACATTTTATCACTATGTCAAGAAATAGAGAGGCCTCTGGGACCATGACTGAAGCAGCCTCTGAATGCCTGGATGGTTGAGCATGGTGAAAAAAATTCCTAGGTCACCATATGTAAGTAGGTTGTCCCCATGGTCTCTTAAAGGGATTTTTTTTTAACCCATGAGCCTGAGATGTGTGCAGTCTTGCCAATTCCTGAGATGCCCTCAAGCCATCATTCCTCTTAGCTATGGGCAAAGTAGTTAAGTGTCTCTGTAGTGGCTATAATGTCTGTAACAACCACAGCTTCCTTAGCTTTAGTATTTCTCACACTTCTATGGCCAAACTACAAGTTTTTCAGATCTTTCTGTTTTCCTTTCTGCTTCTGATTATCAGAGTCAACCTGGTCAAAAGCTGCCAGCAATATCCATGCCACTCCCTGAATACTATGCTGCCTAGAAACTTCTTCCACCAGAATAATTAATACATCACCTTTAAATTAGTCTCTCGAAAAATCTCAGGACATGGGCAAAATGTAGACAACTTTTTCCCCAGAACATTACACATGTGTCCTCTAGTCCAATTTCCAGTAGAGTCTTCTTTCTCCTCTGAAACCTAATGAGCCCAGTGTTTACTTTCCATAGTCCTATTGACATTCTGGTCATCTGTGCTTCAGAATCACCCATTAAGTTCTACTTATAAGGATCTAAATCTTTTCCAGCTTGCATATCTAAACTTTTCAAAATTCTTCACACAAATCCCAAAAGGTTCAAAAGCTTTGGAATCACATGGTCAGGTTAGACACAGGAATGACTACTTTTCAGAACCATTTTTTTTAATTGCTTGTTCTACTTAGCTATACGTGACAGCAGAATGCATTTTTATTCATTGTACACAAATGGGTTACAACTTTTCATTTCTCTGAAAGTTAACGATGTAGAGTCACACCATTCATGCAATCATACATGTACATGTAATGATGTTTGTCACATTCCATCATTTTCCTTCCCCTCATCCCCCTTCCCTCTCCTCATGTTCCTCTATACAATCCAGAAGTCCTTCATTGTTCACTTATGCCCTCCCCAACGGCCCAACCCCCTGTTATGTATCATCATCCACCTATCAGAGAAAACATTCGGCCTTTGGTTTTTTGGAATTGGTTTATTTCACTTAGCATGATGTTCTCCAGATCCATCCATTTACCTGCAAAAGCCACAATTTTATTTTTCTTTATCACTCAATTTCTGTTTTAGTCAGATCTTTCCCTGCTGTGACCAAAAGACCTGACAAGTAAAGATAGAGGAGGAAAACTTTGTTTGGGGGCTCAAAGTTCCAGTGGTTTCAGTCCACAGACATCAGTTCCATTCCTCAGGATTCAGGGTAAGGCAAAAAATCTTGGCTGAAGAGTTTGGCTCCATTGATTTGTGCCCAGGGTGAGGCAGGACATCACAGCAGAAAGATGTGGCATAGGAAAGCAGCTGGAGGCATGAAAATCAGGAACCAGACAGCTTTAACTGAATTTTTAATGTTATATTTTTTAATCCTCAAATGAAGATTTTATATGGATAAGTAGGTAAATGAATTTGTCTAGGAAAGATCTCTTGGAAACTGGGTCAATGTCTCCATCTAAGCTTTGATCAACTCGTAGAACTGCCTCCTTTCCTATTTCAACAATACTGTTCACAGGTTTCACCCCCCTTGGGGAAAATTTACATTGTAGTACAAGTACATCTATGATTCCAGTAAATTTTGCCAGGAAAGCACAGTAAGGGCTCCTCTAACTATGTGGAAATTAGAAAGGGATTTCTCACAGATTCAAATTCAGTCCCAATTTTATTTCATGGGCAATATGTGAGAGGACAAAAAGCATGCCCCCCCCCCCACCGAAAACTATATACAATGAACCAAAAATGTGTTTTTGGTATCACTGATCTCCCTTGCACAAGAAAGTATGGCCACTGAGAAACTAAAGTTTATAGTGAGAGCAGAAATTCCTTAGCTGAGCCTGGCTTCTCTGCAATCAGAGAGGCTCAATCGACTGCAGGAACATGAAATTCAATAGATAAGTTATTGTACTAATTCTGAGAACAGACAGAAAATAGTACCCCTGGCTTCAAGGTGGCGTTTGACTCATATTTTTATTTACTACGCATCTCTTCACTGAATCCACATACCAGAGTCTTAAAACATCTGCCCATGTGAAAAGATTACACTGAAGCCCAAGGGGAAACATCTTTATAATCTATTCTTATTTTCTTCTTCTTCCTATCTCACTTTCCAGGACACCCATGAAGCATGAATCTCTCCAGGGGGGAGTACAAGACTACAAGACAGAAAATAAAATACAGTCCTCTTTTGAAGACTTCTCCATTAACCTACCAGTCCTTTCTCTTTTTTAAAGTCACAGCTGCTTTCAAATAATACAGGAACAAGTTGACTTACTTTGTTATGGTGAAATAACAGTACTTCCTGCCATGTGGAACATACAGTTGTACATTCAGTAGATATCTATTAAACATAGTGTGTCATACAGTGTAGCCAGCATGGAGATTAGATATTTTTCCAGAAAAAAAGAAATCATTCCAGGTCAAAGAATATAAATATCATACACCATACAAGAGGCAGCCCAAGATACTTGGGGACACAAATCCAGACTCCAAGACTGATCTACCGTATGCATTTGGGGTAGGGGCAGAAGGGTGGGATACCAATGGCACATGAAATATAACTTTAAAGGCAAAATTTCTTGTCAGTTCAGCCATGACCATTGCTATCTGCAAACATACTTACACAACTGCAGCCAAAGCTTTAATTCTAAGTACAACATAGGGTAGTAATTTTAAACTGTTAATATATTTCAGAATCACTTAATTTTATTAATATGCACATTCTCAGATCCCAGGTACTGAGCTTCAAATTTAGAAAATCTGTGGTAAACATTACTAATGCACATATTTTTCAGAAGCACTCTGAATGGTTCAGAGGCCTTCAGCTAAGTTATTGTCTCCAAGGGCCCACTTTTAAAATTCACATAATAAAAGATTTAACCATGAATTCATAATAGCTCCTTAATAAATATGGCCTACCAAATAAGCTGACTCTTGAGTAGGATACTGCATAGGTTAGAGGGAAAAGGAAGACTGGAACTTGAGGTACTGCTAAGGTAGGGGAACAATAATAAAGGGACCTTAATCAGTCCTAAGACTTAGGTTCATCTTATTTAACTGTGCATAGGTATGAAATGACAGCAGTTATAAAACCAGAGAAGAAGAGAGAGAATTGGGATCAAGTAGTACTGAACTGAAATTAGCCTTAACTTTCTTTTCATCAAGTAATCAAGCTAGAGAAAAATACGTTTCTGGGGCTAGCCAGTGAATAAGTTATCTGTGCCATGATTTCCGATACCATCTCTGTGGGTGCCTCCTAAGAACTGGGAGTGGCAGTTTCACTAAGCAAATGAGGTAGAAGCACAACCAAGGCAACATCTGAGGAATTCTTTGAAATGTTCCTAGCTGAATGTCATCACATAAAGAACCATGGAGACTGGAGTTCTAGACCTGGCTCACAATGAATTCACTTTACTCACTTGAAGTTTGTTTGTAGTTCCTTTTTTCAGAATCCATAATTCAGTCAGCAAGTAGGGCGTAGGAGCACAAAGTAAATGGAGCTAAATCATACTCCCTGAAGCACTGGACAGGAATAGAAGAGCTCTCTTTGCCACTCAGCCAGCTGACCAACCTCACCTTCAAACTGCAAGATATGAAAGAAAGAAGAAAAAAAAAAAACAATACACAGGCAGATTCTTTAATGCTCCATGTGCCACAAGAAGAACAGCCAAATTCATCAATGTCCACCCTTTAGAGAGAAGTATGCAAAAATCATATCACCAAGAAAGCATTTGTGCAGAAGCCTACAAAAGCAATATGCAAACTAGAGAAAAAATGGAGAGACAGAGCTGTCCCAGGAGGGAACTTTCAGGACTAGATCTATTATCTCATGAGAGGAAGGATGAGGATTCTGCCTTATGGGCAGTTATGCCCTAGGCAACACCCTGAAATTGCTAATTAAATTATCTGGGTCTTTGGCAACACAGTTGTTCCAATCACTTCATTGTTTCACTACTTTGGGCTTCAACCTCACCCAAGTATTCACTGTCCTCCTGTAGCCCACCTCTGGCTCACAGGAAGGCCTCTGGTTTTAACACCTGCTCTCTGCTAGGCAACCGGATGCCAGGGTGGGATAGACAGTATCATTTACTCTCCTAGAAAACAGACCTCCCTAACACAGTGAAAATTCACATTTCCAACACATTCAAAAATTAGTTCTAATGGATACAAATTTCCAGCTCTGTAGAAATATAGAAGTAATGTAGGAGGTGATGCAAGGCCTGACCGCCAAATGGAGAAGTTTTCTACTGGCCAAGTTCCCCTGTCTGTAATATTGTTCTTTCTACCTGCCTACCCTCCATCTTTTCCATAAACAGGTAACCAGTAATTTCACTCTCTTTCCCCCTGATCAAAATATGCTCTCATAAACTGCAATGTCATTAACACCTCAATTAAATTAGTACACCAAATTACTCTCTCAGTGGTGGTTGAATTTCAAGAACTCTGCCATTATGAAGAATGATGATTTTTCTTTTTTTAGGGGGTCTTCTATTAAAGAAATTTCTGGCTCTAGTGAGCAATTCATGTGTGTGGAGGAGGGTGGTTTACAACCATTCTCAGATACCATGAAGCCATTCCACCTAAAAATAGGATTGATTCCAAGAACAGACCCATATGCAAGGTATATACATTACTCACAAGCCTTAGAGGCACTGAAATGTCTAAACCCTAAATCACTAACCAAATTTCTTATTTCTGTGTAATTTATAATTGCTAATAGAATAGATCTACAAAATAATGAACCTTAAAGTTGACAGATATTACAAAGTACCTTGAAATGGTAAATGAGAGGATAAATGTTCCCAGAGTGATTCTTGGCTGCAGAAAAAGGAATTTTGTAACACCTTTATGGGCAAGAGGAAGAAATGCAAAATTTTCAATAATACTATGGTTAGGTACAACCTTCCTTAACTGACTGATGCTGACTAATATCTCACTATCAACCTGGGGAGGGGTCTACAGTAACATAAAGGGCTCTTGTCCTTCACCTAATCTTGCGCAACATAGTAATCAGTAAAATGAATAAAGTTGTAGAGAGATGGTTGGTCAAAATTCCAGTTGACAAAGTCTTAAAAAGAATTTGTTGAAAGAAACAAAATTGGTTGAAAGAAACAAAATTTCAGATGTTGAAACAGAATTGGAAAAAGTCCCATGATTATTTCCCCCAAATCAGACTTACAATGTAGGAATACTGACAAATTCTAACAAATTCAATCGAGTCAGTGGTGTTGCAGCTCCTCAAAACTGCAAACAGAAATATTTTAAGAGAAATGTACTATCAATAATTACAAAGCTAATAAACAGCCTGCATTGGACAAATAATCCAAAAGAAAAAAGTAAAGTGGACCTTCTCTTCAGAACTTTGGTTTGGTTAGAATGATTTCCATCTAGAGGCATTATAGAACCCAAGGAACCTATGGAAATGTTTTGGGGGCATTTGGAATTCTCATAGTGTCTAGAAGAAGCTACTAACATGCAGTGGGCAGGAGCCAGGGATGCTAAACACTTTGCAGTATAGAAAAGGAGTCTACATATACGCAGAATTTTCCTGCTTAAAATGTAAATACCATCCATCTCCAATGAGAATCATTTATTAAATTAACAAAGGAAATAGGGAAGAGTCCAAGAACTATGTTACAGCAAGCAGAATTGAAAGGACCCAGAATGTCTAAACTGAAGATAAAAGGGGCTCAGGAAGAGTAACTCTTTTCAAATATATGAAGTACTGCTCAATGAAAGAGGTCATATTATTATGTTACTGATATTTCTGTAATTGATAGCAGTTACCATTTTTTTAATACTTACCAACTAACTATGCTAAATGCTCACATACTATTTCATTCAACTCTATCAACACTAGGAAGAAGATAGTATGACCCCAATTTTGCAGATGGGGAAAATGATTCTCAGTTTAAGAAACTTATCCAAGGCCACAAAGATAAAAGATGATTGATCCATCCCACTAGCTACAAGTCTGCTTGTGCCAACAATTCCACTTTGACAAAGAGGTTGAAGTGATAGCTACTTACCAAAGCCACTTGTATGCTATCATTATCTGAGGTAAACCGGGCATGGTGTCACACAGCTGTAATCCCAGCTTGGAAGACTAAAGCAGAAGGATCACGAGTTCAAACCCAGACTCAGCAAAAGCAAGGCACTAATAAGCAACTCAGTGAGACCCTGTCTCTAAATAAAATACAAAATAGGGCTGGGGATGTGGCTCAGTGGTTGAGTTCCCTGAGTTCAGTCCCCAGTACCAATTAAAACAAAAGAAAACAAAAAAAGAGGTAAAATTGCATAGGTGTATCCACTATAACTAACTTCTCCTATTCCAACAGTCTAATATCTGCTATCCACACTGTGAAGCTCCCTCATGTTTCCTGTGTCTTAAATTTCATTTATATGTTTATTGAACAAATAATACATGTCTAGAAGTGACTTTCATTCTTAAGCTAGGAAGTGTGTCATGATTTTAGCTGAGTGTTATGGAATTGCCAATCTGTATCTTATAGAAACTTTCCAGGTTCCTATCTGTCATAGAACTCATGTATGTCTGCTGAAACAGAGATCCAAAATAACTGGCTTATTGAGAAAAAACATTTTTAATTCTCATGTGTAGCAGTTTAGGCATAAGATGACTAGGGCTGACATGGTAGTTAGGGGATCAGAGTCCCTTTTGTCTTACTGCTCTAATATCCATAGGGGTTGCCAACATCATCAAGAATGACTTGCTGCCACATTCACTTTCCAACCAATGGGAAAGGAAATGATAAAGAAATAGCCTCCCTTTAAGGATCTATTTCAATGGCCATGAAAAATTTAACTATAGATGTAACAGGACTCAAGAGGAAGCCATCTGCTTTTGTCTCCCAAAGCTTGAAAATTAAGTGTCAGATTCTCATTAGTCTGTTTATACTTAGACTAGAAGGCCTAGTAGGTGATGGCCATTTCCTCCTGCTATGAAAAATCAACATAAAATGTATTTGCAAAGAAAAAAACCATACATACTCAGACTTTTAAAAATGCCTGAGAGAGTAGCTGCTTTATTCTCAGATGGCTTTTAAAGTCCTGATTCCAGACCCTCATAAAAGCTGGTTCCACCCCTACCCTTAGGTACCATGAGAGAGTTCTGCATTATTATATCGTATTCCCTGGTTTTATGTAGGTTTATTTCAAGAGGAGATTTTATTACTTGCAATCAAATAATTCCTAACCACAGCAATACAGATTTGAGAAATTCCCTATACCGGGTGGATCCAGAGTCCCATTCATCAAAGAATTTACCCAAGAAATTAGAAAAATGTACTTGGAATTTTGGCTGAAATAAACTGAATTTTGGCAAATGGTCACTTTATTTTGGCAGAGGAAAATATGGAGGACATCTTAGGTAAGGGAAATGACTCATGAACACATAGAGATAGGAGATACTATGGTATTTTCAAATCCTATCCTATTTCTCAGCATGACCTGGGTAAGATGCTTTGAAGATTTAACCAGGAGTCTTAGCTTAGTGTCTTAGAAAACCCCCTTTTTCAGTCTGTTTTCTTCATTCTAATGCATATCAGAATAATTCTCTTACAGACATTTGGGCCCTGGTTGTGGGCCAGAGTTGGCACAGTGGCTCAGAAAACCTGATTCCACATCCTTTGTAACTCATCTCTCCTCTCTGCTTGCAATTCTTCTCTTGGTGCTTCACAATAATCTGTCCTTCAATTCTCTGACCCTAACAGATTCCAGGATTATCTGGGGCTTATTCTTGGTTTCGATGTTCAATAGCCTCTGAAACTGTTCTTTCTTGTTTCAACTTTAATTATATCCAACAAAACCAGGTTAATCTCTCCATACCTTCCTAGTACTGGGAGTTTATGCGCCAGTTTTCCCAATGGCCTTGCCTGTTGCTAGCTTCTCTAAATACAGCCTTCAGAATCCCATGAGCTGGTCTCATAGTTAGCCTAAGGGAAAACCTCAGGCTCTTGACATACCAGCTGTTAGAACATCTTTATGGCAATGATTTGCACATTAACAGGAGAGAATTTGAGAGAGGAGACATAACAAAAAACACTTCACATTTGCTTAACACTTTCTAACTAGTGGAGTAATTTCTCATTCATAATTGATTTACCACTAAACAGGACATTGAAGTAAGCAATGAAAGCATTATTATTCTTTCCATGTTAAATGTAAAAACATCATCAGTGGGTTTAGGTTAAGTAAATTGCCCAAGGTCTCTTAGAAAACTGGAGGATAGCTAGGTCATAAACTCAGTCTAGGAATAGAACAATGATCACCAGATATTTCGGAAAACAGAGAAGGCACGCACAAGGAAAGATTGGTCAATGGGTATGAAAGCATAGTTAGAAAGGAAAAAGAAGTTCTGATAGTTCCACTGTATAGTAGGTGAACACAGATAATGAAAATATGTTATGTGTTTTAAAAATACTAGAAGGATTTTGAATGTGTCTACCACCAAGAAGGGATAAATAATGAGACAGATATGCTAACCATGATTTGATCCTCATAATAATGTATACATGTATAGAAATATCACATAGTACTACAGAAATATGTATAATGTATAACTTTGATGTGTCAATTAAATAGAAGAAACTCATGCTCTGGAGACCTGGGATTGGAGAAGACAGACAACTTTTAGAACTCCCAGATACACTTCCCAGGCCTTACTATATTATTGTACCATGTACTGATATTTTAGGGCTATTAAGATCTTGGACAAGTCACTTAATCACTTGGTTCATTAGTTTCCACATACGTCAAGTGGCAATAAAAAAAAATACTCCCACCAAGCCACTGTGAAGATTAAATAATTCTGTAAATCACACTTGGAAAAGTGAATGTTAAACAGTGATCATTGTATTAGTATTCACAATTAACTACAGCTTGTGAGATTTGTAACCAGGGACAGGTTATATAACATGACTTCAAGTCCTTGTTTGTAGAATGAAGATAAGCTTCTTGTGAGGACTATAAAAGGTACTTCACATAATATGGTAAGCATTTACTTTTATCAGTGGTGCATTAAGTACACAAAGCAAACCAATCCCTCAATCATCCTAATAAACGGGTGGATAATATGTAGTATCACTTCATCAAGACATTAATTGTTAGCAATCCCTGAAGGAGAAGCTATGACCTCTCAATTTTTTTTCAAAAATTTCCAAAGTGATTCTAATACGCAGTCAAGGTTGAATAACATTATACTATGTACTGTATTTCTTTATCTTCCTTCAAATCATACAAAGAAGTGAGGTAACAGAGATGATCAGTACAGCTTATTCAAAAAGCAGCAGCAGCAGCAAAAAAATTCTGGGGAACACTAAGGAAATGCACACACTTCACAAGTCTTTTTGAAATGAATTTTTTCCTTTCGTCTGAGAATCACTGAAGTAGTGTCAGTATAATTTCAGGAGAGAATACAGCCAAAATAGAAGACACAACTACAAGAGGTCTTCAGAATGTGTGAATTCTGTTTTCCATCACATAATGTAGCTTCATTATGATTTTAAGTTGCATTTGCCTCACAGTGAAATTATCCACAAAGATACATTGTATTTATTCCACGGAGCCTTATACACCCTTGCCTAAGGCTATCTATCTACCTATGCAAAGCAATTTCAGAAATGGCCCCCAATTATTGATCCATGCTTCCTGGTATTCATGCCCTTTTAAAATCCCTCCTGTAACAACTTGCTTATAATGAGCAAAATGTGGCGAGAGTGATGGGATGTCACTTCCATAATGAAGTTATAAAAGAATGTAACTTGAATCTTTTCTAGTACTCTTATTGGCTCTGAGAGAAGTCATCTGCCATGTTGAGAGATGTCCTAGAGAGAGTACCTTATGCCAAGGAGCTAAGATACCTTAAGGTAATAGTGAGGAACCAGAGACCTGCTAACAATCACAGGCACAAGTATGGAAACAAATCTTTTCCCATTAGAGACGTGATTACACCATATAAGGGACTCTGAGCTAACTGGGAATAATACCTTATGCCTGTAATCCCAGCTACCTGGGAGATTGAGGCAGGAGGATCACAAACACAAGGCTAGTCTGGGTAAATTACAAAGATCCTATTTCAAAACAACATGTTTTAAAAGGCTGGGGATATCACTCAATCATTAAGCGATCCTGGGTTCAATATCCAGTACAAGACAGAGAGAGAGAGAGAGAGAGAGAAAGCGAGTGCATGGGTGTGCTACAGGATCAAGCTATGTTATGAGGAGACAAACAGACAGACATTGAGCTACAGGATCCAGCAAGGATATGCCCAGGTTCTTTCTTTTGTTTATATTTTTTTTTGTAATGGGGATTGAACCCAAGGGGCACTTAACCACAGAGCCACATCCCCAGCCCATTTTTATAATTTATTTAGCTATGGGGTCTCCCTGAGTTGCTTAGGGCCTCACTAAATTGGTGAGGCTGGCTTTGAACTCACAATCCTCCTGTATCACGGGGATTACAGGCATGTGCCACCATGCCCAGCTATGCCCAGATTCTTGATACATGAACATAATAAAAATACAGATGTGCATATTAAGCCACTAAGTTTTGGGGTAATTTGTTATGTAACAATAGATAAGTAATAACACATTATAACTATATTATACATACACTTAATTTTAATGCCACTCCTACTACTATTACAAATCATAATTGATAACACATTGAGCCCTATGTTTTTCCATTATGCTATGCATTTTACATAGATCTTTTTAAATCCTTCTAATATCCACATGAGGAAGGTACTGTTATTACTATATGCACACCTGCATTTGCACCTAAAGAAACTGAGGCACTGAAACTGAAAGGATAATAATTTGGAAAAGAGCAAACAACTAGCAAATAGAAGAGGCAGTATTCTGACTCAAGCAATATAGATTCAAGGTTTATAAGCGCACTTAAACTAAGATTTGAATTTCAATCTCAGTTCTGCCATTGATTCTTCCTTTGACCTTGGAGAGTTATTTCAATTTGCTAAATCTCAGTTTCCTTATCTGTTAAGTGAAAAGACCAACAGTGCCAATATTACAGTGCTGTTATGAGAATTAAATAAGATTTTACATCTAAAACATATGGCACAGAACCTCATTTGGTAATCTGTTGCCATTATTAAAGGCCCTCAACTAGCATTTGTGCAGCCTGGGGCAAGAGTACAAATGGAAGCCCACATACCAGATGTCTACATAATTGAAATACATACATAAAACTTAAGAATAGTTAAATATGTTCTCTCCTCCCACTTTGAAAAAACATACTTTACAACAACTTGAAAGACCAGGTTCAAATTTTGAATTCTCAGTTTCTCCAGAATATGCCAATGCAGAGAGAATTAGCCCTAGGGCCCTAGCTTGCTCCTTTCTTTCCCCAGCCCAGGGTCTATCTCACAGAGTAATGGGCCTCACACACATGCAAGCAGACATTCCAGGCCATGAATCCAAAGTTCTGACAATACTAGAGTGGCCAGACTCATCAAATAAAAATGCAGGATCCCCTGAATGTTATCTGGCAATCCTATACTATATTCCCCTCTGCATAACAGTGTCCTGAGGCCTGGGGTATATACAAACTGGCAGCGCAAAATCTCCCCCTACAGAAAAGCGTATAACTAAAGTGCCAGAGTGGGTCTTTTTGAGCATAGAAGTCAGGCTAGTTGGTATGTCTTGGCCAGGTCTAACAGTGGACAGACCTTAACCAATTCAATGAGGTTTTTGTTTATTTGGTTTTTGTTCTTTGAGGGGGGAATCTCCTTCTAATCTCCACATGCCTCCTCTTATACTACTTTTTCTCACCCCAGTGCCCTCAGACAGCTTCCAACTTTCCATTTCACCACCTACCCTGAACATTTTCTGCCTTTCCTCACTTCCCATATTGCAAAAGATTCAACTCTTCTGGTAAACAACAGTTAGACAAGGAGTGGCTGAGGACACATAAGACATTAACCTGAAAAGAGTGATTTTCATGGTGGTGATTTTAAGTGTGAACTAAGCTAACTGGTATCACATAAACAGGCATCTCCAGAGGGGGCTAACTCTGACCCAAATGAGTAGACAGGGCATTTTCTCAGGGACCAAATACAATGGGAAGAAAAAAGAATCTAAATCCTTAGCACACCTTCAGGTCTATTTTCCTATGTTCCTGATTTAACTCTGGCCCAGAAACACTGACAAAAAGTCCTGTCTACAGGGTTATTATTCATCTGCCTAATCTATATAAGTCACAGTTCAAATCTTTTATCCTCTCTGCACCCTGATTCTCACTCATGATTCCTCGCCGCCTGAATTACCAACAAAGAATTCTGGAGAGTAGGAAGGGGAGCGAGAAAATTATAGGCGTGCTTGTGTGTGTGTCTGAGAAATAAAATCAAAACTAGCAGTCCAGGTAAAGTCCTAAAACAAAAAGATGGAGCAGACAAAAGCAGCCAAGCCATCACTAAATATATCATATTAAGAAATGGGATTAACTTCGTCCAACAATGGTAAAGAGGTATTCATCAAAGGCTTACTAAATATAATAAAGCAAGGCACAAACAGAATGGGCAACAAATTCCCCCGATTGCTGGAGGTGTTATATTTATAATCTGTTCATCCACACAAAAGATTCTAAAGCTGAGGGAGGCCACAAGCCACATTTCCATATTCACAGAACACCCAGAGATAAAAGTCAAGTCAAGGACATTGATCCTGGCACTGAAATTACATCCATCTATTAGAAAGATGAAATACGAACCAGTCAGACAGACAGAATTGGTCAAAATGTGTCTTAAAGAGGTTGATAGAAGCTTGACATCTGAGCATATCTCTGGAAAACTGAAGTAATTTCTTTGGAAGACAGAAAATGACGTTGGGGTTTGAGGGGATTGCAACCTCTGGAGGCAATCATCATACAATGTAAATGCCAAAATGCTAATGCCATCTTAGGCTGTTTAACAAATATGAACAAAATGTTTTATTCTTTTTTAGGCATTTTTATGGCAAGTACTGAGCAAAGAGCTTTTAATGTACATTATCTTGTTTCATCCTTACAGTACCCCAAGAAATACCATCATTATTTCCATTTTATAGAAGAGTAAATGGAGGTCCAGAAAGATTAAATATCTTGCTCAATATAACAGTATTACACAATATAATAATTAGTATTACACAGAGCTGCTATTGTTAAAAAGATGGGGACTTCAGGGAAACCAAGGCAGCATAAAGGGTCCCTCCAAACCCTAATTCTTGTGATCAAGTCACAAAGACTTCAAACATGACAATCAGAGTAACAGACATGAGTTTATCAGGAGGGAGAGGAAAGTGGGGAATGAATGGGTCTTCTCCGAGAGGAGAAAGACAATGTGCCTCTCCTGACCTCCAGTTTTATTAGGGGTCCCAGTAATGTTTCCAGAGAGTCGTACCCAGGTCCATCTCTTAACTTTTGACTGACAGCAGCGTGACATCTGACTTTCAAGTCCCTGCTGCCATGACCATTATAGGTCATTTTGGCCCATGCTGACCAATTCTAATTAGAATCTGTTCTTACAGATGTTGTGGTTAGGGGGGATTTATCCTCATCTTCCTGAGGACTCCGATCTGGTCTGTGTAAGGGTCATGAAAGTTCCCCCTTCAGGGCAACCTGGGTTCCCTCTATGTCATTATTTTGTCCTGTATTTCTCCTGCAGATACCAGGTAGTTTGCTGCAGAATGTAACATTCTTTCCACTTAAGCCAGGCAGGGCTGCAGGCAAATAGCTTCTTAGTAAACAAAGCATGTGGGGGCCCAGTTTATAGAATTATTTCCTTAACCTCACGTCCCTAAAGCCAGAATTGGGGATAAGCAGTTAGTGTAGAATAGGAAATCTGCTCAAGTCAAGGAATGGAGGCTATTTGCATCTCACCTTTTTGCTGTGTCACCAGGGCCTAGTCACCTAGGCAGGAAGGAGAGATAAGGGGGAAAAGAACAGAACAAAGACCCTAACCTATAAAAGATGGAGGGTGCGCTAACTTCTTGGGATTCTAGAACATCAATCATGACCCCCTTCTCCCTCCTGGGAGAAGTCTGCATTACTACTTTTAAAACCAGCTTAACATGCTTGCCTTAGCGTGCTTCTCTGGCATTATACTTCAACACCTGAGGAAGCAGAACTCATCACCAGTAAACAGCGGTATCATTTCCACCACTTGTATCTGTCTCTACCTTATAATGATAAGGTAGAGATTATTTGAACCCAGATAGCTCTGAAACATTTGTCAGATCACTCCTGATTTGGAACACACACTCCTAAAGGAAAACTGGTAATACATCCAGGGGAAGGTGGCCAAGGCTGTGAGGCGACATCAAATGATGCCATGTAAGGAAAAGTTCAAGAAACTAAAGATATTCAGTATGAACAACAAAAGCAACAAAAAGACTCAGCAGATACAAAATTCATGTGGTATGAGGTGTCTTTTAATAGACCATATGCCCCCGGTTTCTACTATAATGCTTAACAGAGTTGGAAAAATAGACAAATAAATTGAGGAACAGATGAATATGTGACTTCAGTGCTAGCTTAAGATTACCACAAATGGTAATCCTCTGGGAGAGATATTATTCTAATATTCTATGTGGTTCCAGGGGCAGAAGTTATGTGACAAATCTTAAAATATTCCTAAGAGTTATTACTGTCCAGCAGGAGTGAGCAGTTATCTTGAGAAATCATAAACTTCTGGATAGTGGAAATATTTGCTTTTTTTGACAATCAAAAGATAAGACAATTATGTTTTTACATCCCCTTTACAGACTGAAAGGAACAAGAGTCTTGTTGTCCTATTAAAGGTCATCAAGGTGATTCAGGCCATCATCCTTAAGTTTTTTATGTTAAACCACAAATTTGATCTTAAAATAACCAAACTCAAGTACATGTATGTAGAATGGTAATTTGCTTCCATTTAATGCAATTTGGGCTTTCAAAATCCAATTATATCTTTCAGCCTACCTAATCAGTCCACAGAATTGTTGAACAATTGCTAACAAATACATTTAAAAATCAAACAGATCAATGCTATTTGAGGAACTCTCGCCTTAGTCAATTGCATGGAACCCAACTATCATAACCTGCTTTCTTGGTCATGGTTTAATTCCTAACAGCCTGGTTTACCATAATTGAGGAACATGGATAAGACCAAGAATTCCAGTAAGCAAAATACAGATAATGCCATGGAACCATCCTCAGGCAAATACAATTGATCCTCATTATTCAAGAATTCCACATTTGCCAAGTCTCCTAACTCCCAAGATATTAAAACACCCAAATCAATACTAAGGGGGCTGTCAACAGGAAACCACAGGCGTGCATATGCTCAGAGTGGTAAAAAATGAGTCACCAATGTGCATATTCCCCATTAGATGGGACAAGGCAATGCTCTGCCTTCTTGATTCAGCTCTCACCCTGTAAACAAGCATCCTTTTCATGGTCTATTTAGTGCTACATTTTTCACATTTTTGCAAGGGTTTTTTCGTGGTAATTTTGCTATTTAAAATGGCCCCCAAGCATAGTACTGAAATGCTGTCTGGTGTTTCTAAATGCAAGAGGCTGTGCTGTGCCTTATGGACAAAATATGTTTAGATAAGCTTCATTCAGGCATGCAGGTTGCTAGTGGCTGTGAGTATAATGTTAATGAATCATCAAAGTATATTAAATAAGGAGTCTTTAAACAGGAGCTCACATAAAACAAACTTTTGTATTGACATACTAACCAATGGGCTCATAAGAATCTAACCTAATTCAGTGGTCTTAGCAACTGCAGAGTATATAACTACTGAAAATGATTAGAATCAACTATATCTACTTTTGAGAATTCCAAATTCCATCTCAGGTAAAGAAAATTTGTGCTCAATCACCTGCCATCTCACCCTGGTCTGGGAATCATGTGAACAACATCTGAAACCATCTGGTCACAGCATAGAAATCAAGGAACAGAGCCATGTAAACACAGCCAAGGTCTCAAGCCCACATTGAAGACACAATCTCTATAATTCTGAAAATCTTATGAAACAAGGAGACCAGCAAACCCACAAGCTTATTCAGCCTTATCAATTCCAACTACACAACCAACAACCTTCCCAAAGATGACACTGCTTGTGTCCTAGTCAATCAGACCTTTTTCTCCCTACTCAGGCTTCATGCTGGAAGGAGGTTTCTTACTACTTCCTAGCTTTTCAAGGATATCTACCTGTATTGAGACAGAAATCATTCTGGAAATGGACTTTGCAGTGGAAAGCAAAGTATAGAGACAAAGAGTGGACTTTTTCCCTACATGGACATGACATTGTACTACTGCAGTCCCAGCTCAGCCATAGCAGGTGTTCTGTTCCCTGAAGGCTAAATGGACCCCAAGAGAGTTGACACGGGTCTCAGGAGGCCCCCTTTCCTACTGGGAAACTAGTAAGATGTAGGGGCTGAAGAAGTGCTCCCCACTCATATAGTCAGTGAAATAAGCAGTACAACCATGGTGGGGGGACCTCCCTCTACCACAGCTAGGAAACTGAAGTACAGCCTTCCTGGCAAAATGTCCAACTAAGAGGAATTAGCCACTGAGCTTCCAAAAGCTTCAGATAACAGTACTTGCCACAAACACATGCCACCCACTATCAAGAGAGAAGTTTCTAAAGAAATGAAAGTTTTTTTTGAAAGAGCACTTGACAAAAGGTACTAAAATACTCAGAATAAAATCTCAAGTTGGAGCTGTCAAAGGCATCAGGATAAAGTGCTGCAAACACATGCATGAATTTGCTCTTCTTCAAACCAGACCACACTGCCACCTACTGAACAAGAATGCCCTTTCCCTTGGCCTTGTCTATACTGAATGTATTCTGAATATTCACTGTGAGAAATGTAGACATTTTTTCCTCTCTCAGGGCGGTTTGGCAGCAGGACAGCCAGCCCCCTCTGTGAGCCAACGGCACCATCTTCTGTGGCACCCACCCACCAGAGGAAACTTGAAGTAATAGGATGGCAAGCCAGCACCATTAGACACTGACTCATTTGTTCCATGACAGAAGGTGGGGGAGGCAGAGTCCAAATGAATGTGAAGAGATGCACACCACACCAAAAACAACTGAATCACAAGACAACCACAGAGAAGAAACTGCTGACAAGCGTTTGAAGCAAGGTACCCAAAACCATGAATCACGCAGCATAACAGCTGGGTACCAAATGATTTGTAAATCTAAAAGATTCAGAAATAACTTTGCAGGAACAACCCACATGAGATCCAACTCCTAGCTCAAATCCCCTGGACTGAAGCAAATGAAAAGCAGCATGGTCATGGGATTAATGTCTTCCCAAACTGTTAGTTGCCATCAAGTACCCACAAATAGTGTCCCAGATTTCAAGCATGAAATCCCAAAGGACAGGGGTAAAAGTCTAGGGGAAAACTGGATACTGGGATTAGGAGATAGATATTTCCATATTCCAGGTGAGTCTTTCTAAGGATGTTGGTAAAGATTATGTTTCTTCTTAAGACAGAAATGGACGCAAAACAAAAAGAAGCGACAGGAAAAAAAGAAATGAATAAAAATGTCAATTCCATTATTGACCAAATGTGTATTACTAACCTGATAACTCTCAAGTAGGCTTTTTACTATGTCACTATTTCTAACAGTATCAGCAATATAGTTTAACAGAAGAGGAAACCGAGGCTCAAAGCAGTAAAAGTAAGTGCCCAAGATCAAATAGATAAAGAGATACAGAATCCACATTATAAATCAGAAGTAACTAGCTAGGAAATAAAAAGAAGAAGAAGAAGAGATAGAGAAACTACTTGCTCAGTGCTACTGCTGATGGGAAGATGACCAAGAAGTTATTTTCTGTAAAAGAAAAAGCAGACACGAGTAGCTCTCTTGACAGTTGTACAATTTTGCCAGAAAAGGAAGTAGTTTCAATGGTGAAGATACAAAATCACATCTTTTTCTACTACCCCTCTACCTGAATGGTTTCCATGATCATAGAGTCAGTAACTCAATTCTTAAGAGTCTGTGCTTTAGGATAGGAGGAGAGGCCTTAGTGCTAGAGATGAATATTCCAAAATTCATTCGCTGCCAAGCCAATCTGTGGCTAAGCTTTAACTTGTCACTCCAAACAACAGGGTTGGATAGTGAAAAGTCAAAAGACTTCTAAAACCTTCCATCAATTTTGTGATTCATAACACTTTTAGAGGTGGATAAACAAACTTGGCATGCATGCTAAGAACCATACTAGGAAGAAAGGATTTTTCTCAAACTTTCCCTAGTGCCAAACAAACTGGTACTTGGAAACATATCTAAGCACACAACAACCTAGGATACTAGCGCTAACAAGGAACTGAGACGTCACCTAGTCTGATACTCCTGTTTAAAACAAATAAAGACACTAGCATACAGAAAAAGAAATCCCTCATCCAACTTCTTCCTTCCATTGTTCATTCAAATGCTTCAAAGCCCTGTACTAGTGTTAGAGCATGTGCCTGAGAACAGAAACAAAGTGGAGCACACAATCTTTGTACTAAGAGTTTCTGATGTAGTCTAGTTGAAGATCCTTTTAAAATAATCTTTATAAAACATCACAATTTTTTTTAATCTGCCCATGACAGCAATTATACATGTAATATTGACTGATAATGAAAAAGGTAATGGTCAAAAGTTGCTATAAATTTAGTCATACCCTCAAAATACATTTGTATTCAAATAAAGCCTCCACATTAATCTAAAAAGTAGTATGAATACATTTGTCTCCAAAATAATTCCTGGTGAAATCACCTAGACAATACCTTGTAGATTCAAGCGAAGGGTAGGAACTACTGCTGCAGAAGAAAAAATCTGAAAATTCAGCAGCCAGATTCAATTTTACAATCTGGTAGAACCTACATGACATATTTTAAATGATTCCAGGAAGGTTAGCCTCCCCCAACATACCAACCACCTCCCAATTTCTTGAAACCCTTTACTTTCCTTTGCTGTACCATACTCTCTCAAATTTCTGAAATTTTAGCCACCAAAACAAATCGTTTATGCCTTCCTAAATAACAGCTGCTCAAATGCAGCCCTTTCAGAAAGGCAGTTCTTTTATCTAAGTAGCTGAGTCTGACTAAGGGGTATTAGGAAAGGTGGGTAGATGACAAGCTACTTCTTCTGGAGAAGAGTCTAGGCAGTTCATATCAGCATTTGGGCATGACCGGAGGCTTAAAACTCCAAACAACAGCATGATGATTCTGGATGCTGAAGAGACAGAAGAATGGTAAGGAGGCAAAGGGTGGAAGGTCAAAGACAACCATTCCTAAAATAAAAAACTCACTGAGTCAGATCATAATGCAGAGTGTTACAAGAGTGCATCATATAGTGCAATGTGCATAATATATCAACTAATCGCTAGAGCAGTGAATAAAAGAAACAAGATCTCACTGCATGTTGGACTGTTATGAGACAGCCTCATGGACAAGGAGGATATAAAACAGACTTAAAGCATGGGCAGGATGTGAAGAGGTGGGAGAAGGGTGTCCCAGACGTACAGAAAATCACTAAGAAAAAGTGAGTCATGGAGATAGAGGGGGAAACAACGATCAAGTCAGCATTAATAAAGCAATGTGCAGGTATTGAGAATCATGAAAAATGATGTTGGAGAGATATGGTGGTGAAAAATCATGGAAAGCCTTGGTACAGATAAAGGAATTCTTGTCATCACTGGGAATATACACATGTTCTTGAACAGGTGAGTGGTACTATGAAGGATATATTAATCTGACGGGAAGATGCTGGGCATTTTGTTGTTTGCACAAGTTTAATGAACTC
>JAJEJO010000774.1:1673-25725 GCA_020662805.1 Glaucomys volans
AGTGCCTCACACATGCCAGGCAAGTGCTTTACCACTGAGCCACAACCTCAGCCCAAGTGAAGCCTCTTTTAGGAAGTACAACTAGCGGGGTGTGGTGGTGCACGCCTGTAATCCCAGCACTTGGGAGGCTGAGGCAGGAGGATCGCGAGTTCAAAACCAGCCTCAGCAACTTAGTGAGGCCCTAAGCAACTCAGTGAGACCCTGTCTCTCATTAAATATTTTTTTTAAAAGGGCTGGGGATGTGGCTAAGTACCCCTGAGTTCAATCCCCAGTATCAGTAGAAGAAGACAGACAAGGAGGAGGAGGAGGAGGAGAAGGGGAAGGGAAGGGGGAAGAGAAGGAGGGGGAGGGGAGAAGAAGAAGAAGAACTGTTTTTTTAACATGGACAACATGCTCTTATACACAAAGAGAGAGAGAGAGAGAATGAAGAGAGCAGACTAAAGGGATTGCAGTGGTCCAGTGGAAGCATGTAGTCTTGCACTCCTAACCCAGGCAGAGCTTTGGTTGGTCGGTGTTGACTGGCATTTTTCCAGTGTGAGTGGACTTGGACTTAACTCTTACTCTTTCCCTTTTTGCTTGATCATGTCTCCTAGGACTAGCAGGAGTTACCACATGAGGAGGAAGTCTATTTTCAGGAAAGGTGAAGGGTGAAGCCTATCTCTCCTCCAGCTTTGTTTGACGTACCTTGCTGCCCACGAAGAAGAAGGCCGCACAGCTGACCAGGGGAAGCACAGTGTGGGCCTAGATGAGGAGTCTGAGGGTCAGCTTGAAGTCACCACAGCTCCCTGCTCTTGTTATGCCAGGAGAACATCTTAACTGTGGGGACAAAAACATAATCATGATTCTTCATCTCTACAGATATCAGCTCACACCATCCAATCAAGAAGGAATTCATGAAAATCTGAATTTTCATTTGGTCAGGTAAAATGAGTTTTTGGAGCAATAAGGCTCCACCGATTTTACATAGATACATAGAAGTGGACCAACTACTGTGCTTTCAGAGGCAGAGACCCTGCAAAACAGTCAAGAAGAAGTTAAACATTGGCTTGCAGAAAGGGAGAGAATCCTTAGAAGATGGCTTGGCGTCACCAGGTGTAGCCATTACCTGTCTTGTGGGAGCCGTTGTGCTCTCTGTGAGGCCTGGTACCTACTTCCCTGAGCTCTGTTCTGCACAGGACATCATTCTCTACATCCTGTCACTTCCAAGAAAAAGAACACAATTACCTCCTTCCCCTACCTATAGTGTTTTCTGTTGATGTGTTTGTGAGAAAAATCCTTATAGAAACACCCAGAACATTTCTCAGATCTCCCCTGTGTTCAAAATATCCCATCTCCCCTTGCAAATGATCTTCCTTGGCAATTCCACATGTTAAATATCCATCAGACATTTACCATTGAGGAGTATAAACCTCCAGGTACTATGCTCTGAGTTATAGACCCAAGGATAAGACTTAGTCATTGACTCTTCATTTCAATGCATTTCATTTTGAATTTTATTAAAAAAATATTCATTGAGGATCAAGTCTGTAAGGCTGCCAATAATGTCCCTGGCTCTGACAGTACAAAAAAGAAAGTTAAAAAATAAAAGTGAAACAATTCTTGCTCACAGCTGGGAGTTCTCAGCCTTACAGAGGAGTGGAGAGACAGAGGGAAATGATGGCTACCATATTGTGTTAGTGGTTTGAATGATGCCAGCTTGGTTGAACTGGTGTTTTCAGAATTTCCTTCCGTGCATGGTTCTGGGTGAGAGTTAGGCCAAAGAACAATTTGCATGAGATGTGGAAGAGAAGAGTAGTCATTCTTCTCAGAGAGTCTTTCAAAGGTTAACAGAGGTGGCCAGCAGTCCCCAACTTGTTCTTACTCTTCTGCTCTGTGTTCAGCTCTTCTTACTAGCATGACCCTGCTGAGCAACTATGGCCCCAGCCCACCACTGAACTCATGGTTGTAGATTGACAAGGCATAGCTATCTAGAAGCAGTTGCTTCCCATTGATGCCTCCACTTCCACTTGGGTCCTTGGAGGGACAGGTTGGTGACTCTCTGACCCTCTAACTTCTCCTTCTGGACCTTCACTCCCCCAGTCCTGGTGTAAATTCTCTTACACTAACGCCCTCATCCCAGAACATGGATGGTTCCCCAGGCTGATATGTGTGCTAAGAGCCATGAAAGGTGGGTAGGTAAGAGGTGCATGAAAAAGAATGAAGAGTGGTTCCAGGGACAGACGCAATAACAGCCACAAAAACTCAAAGAGGAGGTGAGGTCTTACAAGGTGAATAAGATTCATAATCTAAGGAGGACTGTAGATATCCTCACAGCAAACTATAATACAGTGAGTCAGGTTGGTTAGCAATCTTCAGTGGAAAGACCAGCGAAATCTATAGGAAATTTAGGGGGAGGTAGAAAAAGAAAGGGTAAGAGAACTGAGCTGAGCTGTCTTGAAGTAGGAGAACAGAAAGGCCTTCTATACCTTCAGACTAACAGTGTATCTGAAGAACTGAGGCACCAGTGGTGGTGTCCAGAGAATGTCTCTGAAGCTGGTGGGTAAGGCTGAGCCAGGCTGTGACTAATTTGGCAGTTTTAACCTGATTTGAGCAATGGGGACTGCTGTCAGTGTTTACCATCAAATCTGTGTTTCCTAAAGATAACTCTGGAAGTAATATTTGGGATAAGGATTGGGAGAGAGAGGGAGTTGGAAGGTGATGAAATTTACATACCAGAATTCAGATGGGAATAAATTTTAATGTCTTCATTTTTTTATGACTTACTTTATCTTTCTCTCAAGACTCCATTCTTCTCATAGCCAGGGTAAAGTGACACTTTAAACTTCCCCATTAAAGGTAATTAGGTCCCATCTGGTTTTGAAAAATTGGCAGGATGAGCAGGGTAGGGAGTTGTTAACCCAGATTCTGTTGAGAAATTAGTCTTCAAAGGCAAATTTTTCAGTCTTCCAAACACTCCTTATCAGAGGAGTTTCTTCCCTATTGAGGCTCCCTTCCCTCCCTCCTGAGATGGCAGCCGGGTGCTCTAAGGGTGGACAGAGCCTCCTGGTGTTGTGGGAGGGGTCACTACAGTTCACGCCTTCCTCCATCTGAGCTGTCTCCTTCTGCTTATCTCTGGGTGTTGTCCTCTGCCCTCTGTTCTCTCTGCTCTGCTGCCAAGGCATCATGGGTGGTGAAAAACACACTCTGTTCCCGAGGCTTGGAAAATGTATGCCCATGATCCCCAAGGAGCACTGCCACCTTGTCCTTAGCGACCTGGCTCCATCTCTGCTCTCGTTGGTTCTGCAGGTCTTCTGAGGTCAGGCTGCAACTCCTGGCTGATCTCCAGCTTGGAGTTCTCTACAGGTTACTCTGTGTCTCTCCCATGGTGACCCTCATAGTAGACACTGTAGTATACCATCTATATCTCCCTTTTATGTATTCATTTGTACTGGGGGATTAAACCCAGGGGTGCTTAACCACTGAGCCACATCCCCAGCCCTTTTGTATATTTTATTTAGAGACAGTCTCCTTGAGTTGCTTAGGGCCTCACAAAGTTGCTGAGGCTGGCTTTGAACTAGCAATCCTCCTGCCTCAGCCTCCCAAACTGCTGGGATTACAGGCATGCGCCACCACATCCAACTAGATCTCCCTTTTAGATCTGCCAGGACTGTTGGGTGCTCATGGCTTTCAGCTAAGTTTTTGTTAGGTATAACTCTTGACCAAAGAGAGTTACCTGGCTTGAGGTTACTGGGGAGGAGGGCAAGGGTCTATATCTAATGAGGAGGCGAAGCAGAGGTTCAAGTGTCCACCCCCTGGCCTCTATTCAGGACTGGGCTGGAGAAGCAGCTCAGTGCTTGCCTACCATGCCTGAGGCTCTGGGTTCAACCCCCAGCACCACTACCACCACCATCAACACACACACACACACACACACACACACACACCTCTGAAGGCTCAGCCCAGTGTCAGAGCTCCCTGTGGTGTCAATGGAGATCCTGACTGCAATAACATCACAGTTCAACCTCTCCCTCCCCCTGCTTATCCTTTAAAGGTGTTGTTTCTGACAGCAGCCCTCGATAAACCCCTGGGAGAAGTTGCCACCTAGAGTCTTCATCCCCCTCCCCGCTCCAGTGAGCTTCTGAATCCCTTCCATGCTGCTGGGGAGCTGGAGAGGTTCAGGGGGTTGATATGTTGGCATCCTTCTAAGATGGAGCACATTTCTCATGGCCCAGAAGGAGGGATGCTGTCAGCTCCTCCAAGATCAAAATGGAAAGCAAATCAAAGTGCTTCATAATACCTCCTCCCTCTCAATCCTCAGTCAACTTATCCCAGGGCTGAACAAGGTACGTGGAGATCCTGGTTTCCAGGGGTCCAGAACAACCTCTCACTGTCGTGCCGTCCCCTTGGCTTCTCTCACAGCAGCAGGCTCATCTTCCTTGTGGGAACTTCCTCTAACTCACAGCTTACAGCAGACTCCCGTGATCCAACCCAGCTAAGCCTCAGCTCTGGTGCTGGCTACTACCTGACTCTCCACTCCAGGCCTGCTCTTCTTCTGTTTTGGGAAGCTGGGTCTGGGACCCTGCAGACTAAATTTTTTTTTTGTCAGTAGGTTTCCTATTAGATTTTGCTGATGGAAACGCTAGGAGGAAATTGGAAGACTGGAGAAGGAAAAAAGAGCTTCCTGTTTGCTTGTTGTTCCTGCAAGGATTTCCCCAACATGGCGCTTTGGCAGCACTTGGTTCCCGTTCTCAGGTCCTTTCAGCACTCCCAGTACCAACCTCCTAGCGCCCCTCCGAGCTACCAGCAGCCGCTGGTGACACCCATTCCAGAGAGCTCCACAGGGCCCCTCTTTGAGCTTCTAGTTCTAAGAACATGAATGCATTCCTTTGTTTCCCCAGCTCTAGCTGAAAGCTGGTTGCTTCTGTGTTGTTTGCTCATCTGGTCTTCCTACATGTTGGGAGCAATTCCTCAGGTGAAATTCCATTTGTGGGAATCCAGTGTGATTTCTGTGTGCCAGACTGGACTCGACTGATAAGAGTACTAACATGTAACAGGAAGACTTGAACATCAGCAAAATGTTTTTCTTTCGCAGTGTAATCTGATTTGCCAGACTATTGTCAACTGTGTACTTTAAAAAAATCTCATTAAGAATTGGGCGTGGCGGTGCTCTATTCCAGCAACTCAGGAGGTGCAAGCAAGAGGATCCCAAGGGCCACGTCAGCCTGGGCAACTTAGTGAGATCCTGCCTTAAAATAAAAGTAAATAAGTAAAAAGGGCCAAGGCTATATCACGGTGGTAGAGCACCTCTGGGTTCAATCCCCAATATAACCCCCCAAAAAAATCCATTAAGGAAGCCCAAGTTAATTCTAAGACTTTCTTTTTTTGTTTGTTTTCATTGTAGGTAGACGAAATATCTTTATTTTATTTTTATGTGGTGCTGAGAATTGAACCCAGGACCTCATGCATGCTAGGCGATCGCAGTGGTAACTGAGCCACAACTCCAGCCCTAGACTTTCTTTTTCATGGTTTTACTGTTTTAACAACTCTGTACTTGCTCCTGACTAAATGGAGGAAAGGATATATGTAAGAAAATTCAGAAAAGAAACACCCCCTTACACACACACACACACACACAAACACACACACACACAGTATTCCTATTACTCCATGAAGCCACCGTAATACTTTAGACAGGGCTAGGACTAGGGTAATGGCAACATGAATGGCGAGTAAGGGACACATTCAAGAGACATTTAGAAGGTAAAAGCCACAAAGATGAGTGACTGACCAGACGTGAGTGTGGGGTGGAGCAGCCGTTGAAAGCCAGCATGTCTTCACTCTCTTCTCTGTTCCACTGGGGAAGGCTCTTCCCATAGCTCCCTACTCAGGAAACTGTTCAGCTATCCAGTACCAAGGATGGTCACAATCAGAGGAGGAAGGAGGAGCTATGCTAAGAAGCCTGATCTGATTTCTCTCTGAAAATTGTAGACTTTGGATGCTGAGAGGTCTGGTCTATGGGAAGTCAACTAAATCATTGCCACTTTTTATTTTTGATGCTGGGGATTGAATCCAGGGCTTCATCCATGGTAAGCCTATGCTCTACCACTGACCTATACACTCTGCCCTATAGTTAGGATTTTTTTTTTTTTTTTTTTGGGGAATTGAATTCAACCCAGGGGCACCCCTCCCCGAGGCCCCATCCCCACCCTATTTTGTATTTTATTTAGAGACAGGGTCTCACTGAGTTGCTTAGGGCCTCGCTAAGTTACTGAGGCTGACTTTGAACTCACGATCCTCCTGCCTCAGCCTCCCAGGTGCTGGGATTACAGGCGTGCGCCACCACACCCAGCTTATAGTTATGATTTTTAAAGTAAGGAGGTCAAGGAGCACAATGCCTCATTCAAAGAATGGATTTTCTCTATGGATTTTTTTAAGTGGGTACCGGAGTTTGACCCAGGGGCACTTAACCACTGAGTCACATCCCCAGCCTTTTATTTTTATTTTTATTTTTTTTTAAATACTAGCCATTTTATTTTTATTTAATTTATTTATTTATTTATTTATTTATTTTTATTTTTTTTGCGGTGCTGAGGATTGAACCCAAGGTCTTGTGCTTGCGAGGCAGGCACTCTACCAACTGAGCTACATCCCCAGCCCCCCAGCCTTTTAAATGCTTTATTTTTAGACAGGGTCTAAGTAGTTTAGGGCCTTGCTAAGTTGCTGAGGCTGGCTTTGAACTCGTGATCCTCCTGCCTCAGCCTCCAGAGCTGCTGGGATTACAGGCATGTGCCATCACACCAAGCTCTCTATGGATTTTTAATAAGGTATTCGTTATGTACTTATAAAAATACTTTAATATTGGTAAGGCTTCCTAGAATCTTTTAGTTTGGTTGCAGACTAAGATGGAACAACAGGGAACAAAAATATATGTGTGTGTTTTATTATTTTTATTCTTTTGAAGTACTGGAGATTGAACCCAGGGGTGCTCTACCACTAAGCTACATTCCCAGCTCCTTTTTATTTTTTTATGTTGAGACAGGGTTTCACTGAATTGCCTAGGCTGGCCTTGAACTCACAATTCTCCTTCCTTGGCCTCCCGAGTCTCTGGGATCACAGGCACTTGCCACTGTGTTCAGCTTTTTGTGTGTATTTTAAACAACATTTTCCAAGACACAGGATGTCAAGTAACCTAGGACAGTGATTCTTGGGAGACAGAAAACAGACAAGGTTAGCCCCAGCTAATGGGTAAGAGATGAAGAATGGAGTTGGGAAAAGACAATGGCACAACTGTTGCCTTCAGAATATGGCTTCTCTCAAATTATTTGACTTCCTGTGCTGCTTGGGACTCCTCCTGTAGTGTCCCCCACTCTCTGTGTGAACAGTGTCCCTCACACTGTGCAGTACACAGTCTGCCCAGCCATCCAGCAGCCCTGTACGCAGTCACACTCCAAGAGTGTCTGTTGCCCTGGTCATCCCACTCTGGCAGGCACCCAACTCCTACAAGAAGACAGGGGAAGGAGAATAAAACCCTTCCCACCTGTGTTGGCTGCCTTAATTGTCACCTCTTTGGTAAGACTGTAAACTGGAGGGCAGCCAACATGTCCTTCCTCTTGTTCCCAACATGGAAACATCCAGTATGTGGCTGCACATGCTGCAGGTTCACATTTAGGATTGGTGGATAACCCTGTTGAGTGAAACATTTGATCCCAGCGTCACTGATGCTGGTGGTCTTAATACCCCATATCCTTTTGGAGGGGATGTTCTCTCTGTACTGACTCTTGCTTTGGCCTCAGCATCAGCCTCAGGACACAGAGGCCATGGGTGTTGGCGTGCCTTGGGAATATTCCTGGCAGCCTTGCCTCTCCCTAATGCTCTATGCTTATTCCTCTACTAAACTGCTTGTCACTTGTAGTAAGTGTTCCCGTGTATACATCTGGCAGGATCCAACATTAGCACATTAGAAGGTACACAACCATTTAGGATAAAAACAAACATAAACAAATATGTTAATGAAAGAGATTCTTTTCAGGTAGGAGGTAGAAACTGGCAGCTTAGAGAAATAAAGGAGCCCAAATGGGGAGCCCTGGGAGCAGTAGAGAGCCAGGGGGAGGCTGAGGCTGAGGCTGCCTAGGCCCTGGTTGCCTGTTTTCCATTTCCTGTGCGACCACCGCTCTCTGGCCTTAGCCAGATCTAATGCAACCCCCTAGGAAGCAGAACATGTTTCTGCTTTCAAATTTCCTTGTTCTAATCTTGGCCCCAGGAGACAAAACAAAATCAGAGTTACGCCTGTGCATCATGGAGCTGTCTTGCGATGGAAGGCATCAACCGGCTCTTCTGCACTTTGGATTTTGATCCACAATAAAATTGTCCACTGGAAACCAATGTTGACTTCTTCTTACCTAAGGGTTAGCATTCCTCTATGAATCTGGAGGTGACCTCTTCTTTCTCTACTCCTTTTACTTAACACTGCCCGCCGTGCCCAGCATAGGCGTGTACCTTCAGCCCCTTTCTAGCTGATTCATTACAGCAGTTTCCTTTTGTCTATTGAAACAGATAGCAGCGTTCAGATGTCAATCTGGGGGCTGTATTGTTCCCACTGCAATGTCTACTTTTGGCTGACCTAGGGGGCATTTGTCCCTGGACTCGGTCCTCTATCCTTGAGAGGGTGAACTGAGAGGTCACTGTATACTGACTTCATCCTCCCTCTTTCTTCAGATGCATTTCATCCACCAAGTGTCCTTTACCTCATTTCATTCATTTATCTGGACAGATATGAATGAACACTACGTCAACTATCCCATTACCAACAAGAAAATGAGGTTTACAGATTTGATCACCCCAAACCCCAAGTGCTGGCTGAGTGTGTTGAGCTGGATCCAGTTTTGCCTCAGCCCCACATTCTTGCTTTTCACCTCTGTAGCATATGGTCTATGCTATGCTGCTCCCCATGTTAGTTGGGTTCTTGTTAGTCTTAATTTAAAGATGAGGAAAACTGAGACCCAGAGAAGGTAAAGTAACTTATACAGCTGGCACAGTGGTGCATGCCTATAATCCCAGCGGCTAGGGAGGAGGCTGAGGCAGGAGGATCTCTAGTTCAAAGCCAGCCTCAGAAACAACAAGGCACTAAGCAACTCAGTGAGGTCCTGCCTCTAAATTAAATACAAAATAGGGCTGGGAATGTGGCTCAGTGATTGAGTGCTTCTGAGTTCAATCCCTGGTACCCCCCAAATAAATAAATAAAGTAACTTTTCTATGTTCACCCAATTGATAAGGGTGATGCTAGGATATGAAGTCTGATCCAGCTGATGGCAGAATCTAGCCATGCTTTGTCTGGGACTACATTTTCTGCCCATGCCTTCTGGAACTAGCCCCATTCCCTGTCCAACCTCCCCCCGAGTTCTCCTAGTTCTTGTTATCCTTGACTCCCATCTTCTCTGCCTAGTTAAATACTCTCCTTCCAACCCTCCTCAAATCCTGTCTCTTTAGGAAACTCTCCAGAAGATAGTTCCTAAAGTTCTACTTTGATAGTAGATCAAAGTCATCCATTGATTGAGCCTCAGTACCACCGTGCAGTGGAGGTCTGGACTCCTGAGCTGGACCACATGCTCCTTGGTCCTGTATTTCTTTACATCATCATTGCACACTATGCCTGGCACTCAGGAAGGGTAGGAGAGCATCTGAGGATCATTAGTGGAAATTGTGTCAAGTTCAGCAAATTCTATGTGGGGTCTGCTATGCGAGGCCCTTTCATACAGGTCCCCTCATTGAAGTTCATTTAAGTTCTTCCTTGGTGCTCACTGACTACTCTCTGGATGCAAGGCAGATGATTATGGGGCAAAAGTCAGTTCACTGAATTTTTAAGAAAAATAAAAATAAAAGTAAAAATTACATGCTCCCTGAGTTTCAGCAGCAGGCAGTTATTTACAAGTGGCTGCTTGTTACAGGCAGAATTCTCCACTTCTAGAAGGCACAGTCTGGGCTTGGGGTGTAGCTCAGTGGTAGAGCACTTGCCTACCTTGCGTAAGGCCCTGGTTTTGATCCCCAGTGCTGTAAAAAAAATATTAAGATTAAAAATAAATAAAATGCCTATTGCAACCAAGTGTGGTGGCACATTCCTATAATCTCAGCTGTTCACCAGACTGAGACAAGAGGATCACATGTTCAAGATCCTGTTTTAAAATAAAACTTAAAAAGGTCTGGGGCATAGCTCAACTATAACACACTTGCTTAGCATGCAGGAGGCCCTGGGTTTTACCCTGGGTACTGAAAAAAATTGATTATCCTGCTGCCTGTCTTTGCATTGTTAAAGCTTCATTGTCTAAGACAAAAGTTTCAGGCTCCTCTCCACCTTCCCTGCGAGTACAGAGCCTTATCAGCAAACTGGGAACCAGGACGCAGGACAAGTCCTGTGGGGTTAGAGAATACAATCCAACTCTTCAACATGTTTCATCGTGCCCATCACGATGTGGCCCCTGGCTGTCTCCCCAGTTTCATCTCTTCTCAGTCTTTGTAACACCATGATCCTGTCACACCCAACATCTTTCATGCTCTTTATCATTCTCTTTGCCTTTGCTTTCTGGCCTTCACACACGTGTGTCTGCTCTTTTAGCTGCTTAACTCCTAATTAGCCTTCAAATTTCAGTTCAGACATCACTTCCTTCATGAGGTCTTCCCTAAGCATCTCAATCTGAGTTTGATGCCCCCTCATGTATTCCTATGAGTCCTTCAAGGGAGCCCTAGACTCCCTTCATTGTAGAACATAATGCATGACCTGATAATTACCTGTATTCTCCAGTTGGTCATGAGCCCCAAGGGCACAGGTTCCATACTTGACTTTTCACTATCCCTGCACTGGACACTACCAGGCACACAGTAGTCACTTAACAAATATTGAATGAATTAGGAAAAAGGACAATGGACAATGGTCTGAACAGACAAATTAGGGTCTTGGGGACAGACTTCACCTCCTTCAAATACTGTTAAGGAATCGCCTTGTCCGAAACCCACATTTTTCCTAATTCCAGACGTATTCCTTCGAAAACATTTACTAGAGATCAGAAAGGACTCAATATGAGCAATTCTATGCACCTATACCCAAACCTAGATGTAAAAATTGCAGCACACGTTATTCTCTTGTGAGGAGAGCCAATGCACCAATGAGTCCCTGTGCCCACCTCACAAGTTCTGGATGTCACTGTAGTCCACCAACACCCTAAAGTATGAGCAGGGTTTCCAGGGTGCTGAGGGAATTATTATGGCAACTTTGGAGTCAATGTTGGAGTCAATGCTTGGAGGCAGTTGTGCAAGAGCAAAGGATAGAGATCATGCTTGAGGGAGGCCAAGAAGGTAAATATGGAGTGCTCGGGTCATGCTACCTTAACAGCTTCCAGAGGAACACGGTCCAGTTCTCTTGTGATGGGAAGAGACGAACTTGAAAGAGCAGATCTACTTAGAGTCAAAAGAAATATATAATGGTCCTCCCTTACCGACTTGGAATACTTTCTAAGACCTTAACTTATAAATCAGGCACAGTAAGAGTAACAAAAAAACTGATAATAAAATAAACCAATTATAACAATATACTCTAATAAAAGTTATCCAAAACTTTTGTTTATTTGTGGAATTTTTCATTTAATATTTTCAGACTGCAGAAAACTCCACCACTGATAAAGGAGGCGACTGTAACCAACCAAAAGAAGCCAAGTATTTTAAGGGTGGATGAGGGGATCACTCAAAGAATGGTTCTTTCCTTTTGCAAGAGTGGTCATAACTGTCCATTACTGAGAGCTTACAAGGTGCCTACTCCTGTTCCCAGTGCCTTCCATATACTAAGCAGATCATCCTCCCCAATGGGGTGAGCAGGGTTTCCACGGTCCTAAGGGAAATTATAAAGGCAGCTTTGAAGTCAATGTTGGAGTCAATGTTTGGAGTCAGTTGTATAAGTCCAGGGACAGAGATCATTCTTGTGGGTGATGCACAATCTTATCAGTCATCCCAGGTTACCTTCTGGCCTCCTTAGATTATTCTTAAGGTGGGAGAGAAGGCGATGAAACCCCAAGAACAAGATCTCAGCATCTAATGTCACTTTTGCCACCAAGACCTCCTAAGGGACTATGAAAAAAAAACTCATTTATTACCTTTATTCCCAATTTTTTTAAGTGCCAGGAATTGAACCAATGGTCTCATATACCCCAGGCAAATGCTCTACCACTGAGCTATCTCCCTAATCCTCATATTTAAAAATCCAGACCCAAACAAACAAACAAACAATCCCCTCAAAACCAAAAAAAAAACAAAAAACAAAAAACCCTGAATATCTAATAAATGAAACCTGTTAAATAAACTATGATAAGCCCACACCATGAGATATTTGGCAGTCTATATAATGACAATGTAGATTTTAATTTATATAAAGAGATATTCAAGACATTAATAAGTGAAAAAATAAATTATAAAATAGCTTATCATTTATAGATATGTGTGTGTGTGTGTGTGTGTAGCTATCTATAAAGAAAAGAAAGAAAAAAATCCTAGGAAGATGTACATCGAATGTTCAATGTTAGTTATTTCTAGGTTGTAACCTCATGGATGATTTTTATTTTCTATTTCTATTAATTTACATACAATAAGCAATCAAGGAGTAATCATAAAAGGTCTGTCTGAGTGAATCTCTTGGATGATTTTAAAAGCAAATGACCTGACCTTAAGGTTTCATCACCCCCACCCTACCTTGAGGACAATCTGAGAGACCCAAAGGTCACCTGCAATGGGCGATAAGACAATGCCAGGTCACAGGTGGCTGATTGGAAGTTGGAGTGGCAGGAGGCTGCCAGTTGGAGTAAAATCTGCTGTTTGTGAGGTTTTGTGGTAAACAAGATACAGTTCTGACCGCAGGCATGGCTGATTTTCTCCTTTTGGCTGAGTTTCCAGAACTGCTGAAGGCTCCTTCGTGTGGGTTTACTGGGACAGCTGCTCTATCCTCAGCTCCTCAGACAGAGATGGTCCATCAGTTCTGATAACCCACCCCACCTTCCTCTCCTTCAGATCACTTTGCTCACTATTATTTCATTGTCTACATTTACCTCCTGCCCAAGAGTCCAGCTCACTTTTCCACTGTGAATTATTTATATTCAGAAGCTTAGAAAAAAATGCTTCATCTTCTCCCAATTCCTCCAGGGTCCTGCCCCAGCTTTCTTTCTTTCTGGACAGCTTCCCTAGCTTTGGGGTCTTTCCACTCCACTTGAGCCTGAAGTTTGGAGGAGGTGGAGAACAAAGCAAAGGATACCAGGTCCTGAAGAACCAGATATTTGAGCTTTTTAACAACAGCAGGGCTCCTCTTTCTGGCCAGGATTGGAATGGCCTCCATCGTCAGGTTGAGCTGCTCCATTCAGTGAAGAAGAGGTGTGTTGTTTTCTACTCAGTCCTACATGCCACCGTGCACATCCACACACGCATGTGTGTACCAACAAGGAACACATCACATCCAGAAACGACATGCACGCAGTCACGCACATATGCATGCATGTTCCATACGTAGGTCCTAAGACAGATGTAGACACACACCAACATGAGTTCTCCAAAGCATGACTACATACACAGGAAACACACAGGCAACCATACAAGCCCTCGAACATTGTTGTCAACATGTACACAGACACACAACTGTACAGTCCCACACCTGCAGACCCACATTGATACCTACATGCATAGTCACAGACACGAGCACACATAAATCTAACTACAGGCAAAGAAGACAGCTAACCAGGTCATCATCCCCAGCAGAAATCACTACCACCCACCCTGAGGCCACCAGGATTGCTTTGATTTGTAGGAAGTTTTTGTAGAAAGTTGCCTGCCTTTGACCATGAACTCATCCCTCTGCTGCCTCCTGCTCCCCAGCCAGCTTTCTCCTCGCTGTCCCCTTGTAGCCCCATTCTTTCATCCATAGCTGTGCCTGCCCAAGGGGAATGCTAATCGCCATGACAGGAACTGTTTCCACCTGTTTACATCCCTGCTCGCCTCCTCCTAATGCCATTTTAGACTCTGCCAAGCAGCGGCGGAGGCCTGCTGTGCTGGCCGTTGTGAGAGAGGAAAAGGAATGAGTGAGAGGACAGTTGGAGTGTGAAAAGGACCGGTCGCTAAGTGACTCCCTATTCCAACAGCCACACACAAGATGCACATAATTGCTTTTAGCACAGTGGGATGGATAGAGATACAAAAGGTCAAATCAAGGATTTGTCCCATAATATCTTTGCTAAGCAGCAGCGTCAGACGTTGGAAAAGCATATTCATGAATTGAGCTGCCGGAGTGTGGGGCAGGCTTTTCAGAGGCGGCTGTGTGTTCCCTCTTTGAGGTGTGCCTGCCGTGGTGATTGGATTCACACGGAGCAAGTGACTTCTCAATGCTCAACAAAGCTCTGCCTGTGAATTGGACTAAATAGACTACTTGGCAGGCAGCTGAGATAACTATGCTAAGTGAATTTCAGAGTTGCTCCGCTCCCAATGCCAAACCTACTGGAAAATGCTGGAGCATGGCACGAAGGCACTCCACCATCTGAGCCAAATCTATCTTCCCAAGCACTCCCTAACACGAAGGTTTCCCACCCACTGGACCCCATAGATCATGACACTTGCTGCTTTGGGGACCTTACCAGGGGCATTTCCCAGGGTGCAATGTTCTCCCTTGTCCATTCAAATACTATCTGTTACTCAAGACTTGGGTCAATTCCTAATTTCACCAATACTGTCCTTGTCTTCCCACCTAGAGGTGACCATGCCCTCCTTAGAAGGAGGGAGCCGGAAGGATTTTAGAGAGTCCAAGTCTAGATCTGATAATCTGGCTTAAATGGTAGTGCACCCACTCCGGCTGGGTGTTGAGAACAGTCTGCTGCAGGTGGGAGCAGGGGTGGGTGCAGCGTGGAGGCTGTTGCAGCCATCCAGGGGAGGGATGTGGGGGATTTGAAGGTGAGAGCCGTGGAGGTGGTGAGCAAAGATTAGATTCTGATATATTTCAAAGGTAGATCCAAAAGGAATTGCCCAAGAACTAATAATAGAATGTGAGAGAGAATTAAAGGTGACTATGAGATTTTTGGCTTGTGTATCAGCTGATATGCAGAAAGGTGGATTTGGGATGGTGGATATTAAGGGTCTAGTTTGGGACCCATTTAGGGTGACTGTTAGGCATCCAAGCAGAGATTTCAGCACTGAGAAAGACAAAAAGTAGGATAAAAGAAAAGTAGGAGAGGGTGGAAGAGGGTATTTCAAGGACCCACTGTCCAATACAGGGAGTAGGTCTACCAAGGTAAACGCTAAAACTGACAAGTAAGTTTCGTTATGTGCGGGCCTTTGGTGACCTTGGCAGGCAAGGTTTTTGTGAAATATAGTGGAAATACAAGCTTTAATTGGAGTGGTTTCCATAGGGAGAAGTTTTGCAATAAATTGAAGCAGACCAATGAGATGGAGTCATGGAATAAAAAATAAGAAAATTTAAAAAGAATTCCTTTTTTTGTTCCTCTCATCCAGAGACAGAGTATGTCAGAACTGTACCAAATAAAGTCCAGAGGTTGGAGCAATCTCCATTCCAAGTTTCTCAGAAAACCAGGCCAGTTATTCCTTACTTTAAGCCGAGTCTATGGCTCTAGTCATGTCAACCTTTCTCCTTTCCAGTGTCATGGCCGATTTATCATTCTTCCTTTCAAATTCCTCCTGTGAATCTGTGAAGGAAGGGTGACTTTTTTCAGGAGGACATACATTCTCTGGTAATCACGGAGTTTTTCCTAGCAAGTTAAAAAGATATAACAAATAATTTTTAAAAATTTAACGTTCTCCATAGGGAAAAAAATACCTGGCATATCAACTGCAGAGATGTTAAGTGCATTTTCAGTTTTCAGAAAATATGCTGTGTGTCAGGTACATAATTTCATTAGCCTATTGTGCAGACTGAGCTATTGTGAGGGGGTCTGTCATGTCTCCATTATTCCCAACCCCCACTGGGGCTTAATCACATTCAGGGCGATTTGCAACTATGGTTTCCCATTTCAAATCACATTAGACTAAAATTAGGCCTATAGCTTATACTTGGGGATGCAAATATACAACATTTTCCATTAGCGTACTGTACTGGTTAAGTTGCTTCTGAGTGATGCAAAAGAAAAATGTAAGAAAAGCATCAAGTGAGAACTTGAGAACAACTAATGTTGTCATTTTCCTGAAGGTCATCCCCAGTGGGGACATAACTGGAAGGGTCACTCCACTTTCATCAGTTGTAGAATTGGAACTGTGTCAGTCTCATACCAATGCTTGCTAAAAGGTCCTTACCCATCTCAAAGCAACAAGTCTTTGAGATTTGGGATCGGCTCCTGAGTTCCTCATGGTTCCTATCCTTATGCAGAACTGCCAGTTGGAGTTTGCTCAGGTTGTGAATGATGCTCCTGAGAGTGATGCAGTGCACAACTTACACAACTATATGTTGTAACCCTGCTTTGGAGAATGTACCCTATGTGGGTAAAAGAATGGCAGAGGGCAAACACTTGGTCTTTCTTCAACAGTGGTCCTGCCTCTATTGCCACTGAGTCCCTCTTCATTCTACTCGATCAACCTGTTCAAAAATATCTCATGTATGATATCCACTGCTGCGTTCGCAACTGTGGTGCACAAAGGAAACCACAATTCAACTGTGGGTCCTTCTCCTATGTGCCCAGCAAAATGGATCCCACATCCCCATACAGAGAGCACCAGAAGTTCATTGTACTCAGAGAACTCACTTCCTGTACATCCTCAGCCGAACTGCTGCCGTCCTTTTCTTTCTTTCTTTTTTTTTTTTTTTGGAACCAGGGATTGAACTCATGGACACTCGGCCACTGAGCCACATCCCCGGCCCTATTTTTGCATTTTATTTAGAGACAGGGTCTCACTGAGTTGCTAAGGGCCTCGCTAAGTTGCTGAGGCTGGCTTTGAACTCGAGATCCTCCTGACTCAGCCTCCCAAGTCGATTGGATTACAGGCGTGCGCCACCACACCCAGCTGCCTTCCTTTTCTTAAGAGCACCACAACACCCATGCACTCAGGAGTCCCTTCTTTGTCCTCTCCTCTCCTCCTCCACCATCTCCTTCTTTACCCTCTTCAAAAGCACCAGGCCAACCATGAAGAGCACTCAGGTTCTTGAGGTTCCCCAAAGGAAAAGATCTACAAGTCTTTTTCCTGTGAATATTGGTAATACCTCACCAGTTTCCTCTCCTTACCCAATGGGAGTGAGGAGGAAAGAAAACTCCTTTCTATCAAACTCTAACAGAAATGTGCTTTCTTTTTCTGATTAAATTAGACTTCTGGCAGGTTTGGATCTTAATTTTGTCCGAGGAGGAATATGGGCATGACCCCGCCTTTCCTGCCTTCAGCCTTCACCTATAGAAGGCCTTTGTCCTGACTTGCTTCAGGGTTTTCTTCTGCAGGTTGAATTTCCCGGGTTCCTCCTTTGTGCTTGTGTGACCTGGTTTCTTGACTCCTCACCACCAGAGTGAGCCTGTCTCTCAGCTACCATGTTGATGTCCCTTGTAAAACCCAGAGCCCAGATGTGAACATTCACCCAGATGTGGTTGCATGGGAGTAGCCTCCATCTACTTTCACCCACCTTGCTGAGAAGCTGCCTATCTGCTTTCTTGGTTTCGCACCACAGGGCACAGCCATGAAGGCGACCTCCTATGATCCACCATCTTGAAAAACCTCCAGCCTCCATCTTCTTTCATAGGCACGTTAGAATTTTATTTAACATAAAGTAGTAATGGGATCATAAAGTGCTTCAAGGATTGGCTTCTTAAAAAAAGACCCAATTTGAGCTATTACTCTAGGGGGTGTTTTTAAATGACCTAAATGGCTTTGTTATATCTCCTTTTTTTTTTTCTTGTTGTGCTGGGGTCTCACACGTTAGGCAAGTGCTCTACTGTTGAGTTATACCCTTAACCTCTATTGAAGTCTTATTACAAAATTTGTTTCATTCTTTCTGATCTTTGTGATCCTTTCCCCATTTTTAGGAACCTTTTCAGTAAAATGGAGGTATAATTCGATGAGCTCCAAGCTTCTCATGAGATTCTTTCCCCCTACACCTTTTTCCTCCTTTCAAAAAGTCTTTGTCAGCCGGGCGCAGTGGCGCACGCCTGTAATCCAAGTGACTTGGGAGGCTGAGTCAGGAGGATCACGAGTTCAAAGCCAGCCTCAGCAACTTAGCGAGGCCCTAAGCAACTCAGTGAGACCCTGTCTCTAAATAAAATACAAAATAGGGCTGGGGATGTGTCTCAGTGGCCGAGCGCCCCTGGGTTCAATCCCTAGTTCAAAAAAAAAAAAAAAAAGTCTTTGTTACCCAATACTGAGGTGTAACCTCCAAGCTCCTCTGCCCACAAACACAAGGCTGGGGCTGCAAGACCAGGATCTCCTTCTCCTTGACCCAAGTGGGGAATGTGGTAAAATGGTGGGGGGTGGGGAGAGGTCTGGCCTCTGATCTTGGGGGGAGGTATGGGAGAAAAGGAGGCACATCCTCCAAGTCACAGATTAAGAGACCAAGGGTACCAAGGAATGCAGGACCAGGGACCATTCTCAGTTCTCTCATCTGAAACAGGTCAAGTTCGAAATCAGGGACAGCACAGAAAGGATGAACAAGGCAGGAATCCTAAACTGTACTCCCTTTCCCCCACTTTCCTTCCTGTGTGTGTGTGTGTGTGCCAAGATGGGAGACATTCTTGGTGGATGAGCGTCTCCCTCCTATATTCATTCCTGTTGTTGAAAGTCTCTTCTTCTCAATGACATCTCCTTACAATGGCATTATGAAAACAGAGAGAAAGTCTCCAGCAGTGTAAGGAAGAGGAGGGCCTGAGTGACCCAGAATGCCCTGTGGCCACATGCCCTGGACAGCTGAGTCTGTGTTTGCTTCCTCCCTCTGTCCTGGTCCCTCCACCTGCAGTGTGAGCCAGAATGTCCACCTGTAGAGAGTGCATTTCTTTTTAGTCAGTTCTCAGAAGGCTACCTCCTTCTACTTAATGTGACTCAGGAAGGAAAAAAGAAATTGCCTTCCTTTTCACAGCCTGGCCCTCTCTACCCCCTGGCCCTGAGGTGGTGTATGTTCACTGAGCTTATTTTTTGCCACAGTTTCAGCTTCTTTGTCACCTCCTCAGCCAGCCTCATGCCCTCCCTTTCCATTCCATGTCCACAATCCCCAGGTTGCAGATCCGTTTCAGTCACTCCTGGTCTAATCTAATCTCCAACAAGCAGTCCCTTCTGCTGCTTTCTCTCTCTGACAAGCCTGATTTATCTTGCTATGTTGACCTTTGGGTCTCTGAGGCCCTGATGACCTCTTTGGGGAGTTTGGCTTTAGTTAGCCCCTTCTCCTGGGGGCTTCATCACAGTTGAACCTGGTTTTCTAAAAGGAACCTCGCAGGGCAGCCCACACCATTGACTCCAGGTGTAAACATCTCTCTTTTCTTAGAAGACCTTTCTTTCCTTGCTCCTCCCACCCTTCTGGCAAGATCAGGGGCCAGAGATGAGTGTGGGAACCTCTATTAACACCATATCTGGTAGAGAATGGTCCTATAGGCACTGGGCATGCCGACAAAAGGGGCAAAATGTCCAGTTTCATAACACGTTCATTATACTATAATCATATCAGGTTATATTTAAATTAGTTTACCAGGGCTGCCATAACAAAATACCCACAGAAACAACAGAAAGGTATTTCTTCATGTCCAAGTCCAAATCAAGTGTTGGCAGGTCTGGTTCCTTCTCTTGCACATGGCTGCCTTCTTGTGGTCTGTGTGTGCCTCCTTTGTGTCTTTTTGTGTATCAAAATATCTTCTTTCTGCAAGGACACCAGTCAGATGGATTAGTTCCCTCCCTAGTGGCCACTCCTTAACTACAAGTTCTATCTTCAAATACAGTCACAATCTGAGGTACTAGGAGTACCTGAAATTTCCCAGGATGAAATGTGGCAGGGAGCAGCTCAGCCCATCACAGTGTCATTCCCCAATTTCACCACTGATTAACATGGAAGTCAGAGCAGAAGAGTGTCTCACGCTGCAGCGTGCTGGCTTTCAGCTGGATGTAAGAAGGACTCAGTGCTTCCAAATCAAGATCCTGGGGTGGAGCTCCATTGGGGCTGTGGAGGAAGGATGAAAGCAGGCATCCTAGAAAATATACATTCACATCCATTTGTGATTAGGAGATGAAACCAGGTAACTTTTTGGTCTCATTGTTAATTTATGTGATTGCTTAATGAGTGCCGGATTTCCATCATGTGCAAAGCAGTGAAGGTTTTGCTCCCAAAGAGAACTTGCACATATTGATATCTAAATCCTGGATGGGCTGGGTGTGGTGGTGCATGCCTGTAATCCCAGCGGCTTTGGAGGCTGAGGCAGGAGGATCATAAATCAAAGCCAGTCTCACCAATTTAGCAGGGCCCTAAGCAGCTTAGTGAGACACCACCTCAAAATAAAAAGAAGTAGGCCTGGGGATGTGTGGTTCAATGGTTAAAAGCCCCTGGGTTCTATCCCTGGTACCAAAAAAACAAAATCCTGGACAGGATGAGGAGAGCAGGAGCAGCCAAAAGAAAAAGGGGTAAGAACGCCATGAGGTTTGAAGGTCAGTGGAACCACATGCCTCAGTCAGTGGTCAGCACTTCCTTTCTGGTGCTCGGCAATCCCCACCCCAGGACAGGACTCTGTTTGACAGATTCTTGCCTAAAGGGTAGTCTCTTCAGGACATCCTGATCTTCCAACTTGAGCCAGCCCAAAGGGAGCTGGAGACATTCCTTCCTTCCTACTTTCCTTCCTTCCTGATACTGGGGATTGAACCCAGAGGGGCTTAACTATTGAGCTATATACCAAACTCATTTTATTTTTATTTTTTTAATTTTGAGATAGGGTCTCTGCACATTGCTTAGAGACTTGCTGAGTTGCTAAGACTGAGGCTGGCCTTGGATTTGCCATCCTCCTGCCTCAGCCTCTTAGGCTGCTGGGATCACAGGTGTGTACCACCGTGACTGACTAGAGACATTTCTAAGCCCCACACTCTGGGCAGGCAGGTAGGAAGATGTGGTTGGCACCATTTTGGTCACCTTAGCCACAAACCATGAGTCTGGGACTGCCGTGGACCCTAACCCTGATCCTACTGCAGTTGCAAGGCAGGAAACCTGACCCAAACCAGACCTCTGTGGGCCTACCATTGAGGCGTGGTCACACCCGTAGATGGCCCTGGGATCTGCTGAGAGTACGTGCCACTAGCTGCCGAGGCAGGGCTGCCAGTGCCAGATGCTTCCATCTAGAAGGGACCAGATGTTTTCATCTAGAAGGTAAGCCTGCCATCTAGTGCCCAAGCCTGGGTCACACAGGTGCAAGCCAGCATTCCTCACGCTGCCAGCAACACTTGGCTACACTTGGCCTGCAGTATTCCTTGGCTGGCCATGGGGACAAACTACCCTACTTTCAGGGTGGGTTTGATTTTTAGAAAAAGCTAAAAATCATTTCAGGCTAAATAGCTATTGATGGGGACACAAAGAAATAATCAGAAATAGCTACAGCTTTCCCCCTGTATCTTGTAAACCATCTACAGGCAGGTCCCAGTTTTAAAGAAAGAGAGTTAAACTAGTACCTTAGGAGGGATTAAAAGTCTTGTTATTTAATGGCAACAGGGTGGACTACGGAACACTGCTAAAGTACACATACGTACAGGATTGAAATAGAATGAATATTGGCATTGCCTTTTCCACACAGACCGACCTTGTCTGAGAAAGAATGGCCTGTTTGATTATGAGCTGCTGAGTAGAGACTTGTCCATAGAGCACAGCATCCTCTCAAGTCGCGGTCCCTCTGTTCTGAACATTAAACCCAGGAATTGGACCCTGCTTGCAGGACTGTTTGCCCTGGGGCTTTCCTGCAGCAGGCTTCAGATCTGGGAAAGGGCTAATGGAAGGACTCTGAGCAGGAGGTCAACTTTGTCCTTATTCCTCAAAGAAGAGCATCTGCAGGAGGCGAGCAGCCCAGGGCGTGGGCCAGGCATGGCACAGTGTGTGCAGCCTGTGCAAAGGCATAGAGAGGCACCAGAAAGTCAAGGACAGAGGTGCAGACATTTGTGGTGGCAGGAGACAGCAGGAGAGCTAGGGCCCCAGACTGAGTCTGACTCGGGGTGGGATGGAAGAGACCACGGGACCCTCCCTCAACTGGCAGGGCCAGTCTCTAGAGGTCACGCCTCAGTTCCTAAGCAGCTCTGAGTTCCTGGTGTCCTGGAAAAAGACACTCCTGGGGTCCCTACTCCTGAATCCCTTTCCTTGGAGCCCAAGACAGACCCCCTCTCTTAGCATAAGTATTCCAAAAGGTTACTTGCATTGGACAACCTGGGGTTGGGACCTGACCACTTTGAGGAAGGTGGATTAATCTTTTTTAATATGGAGGGAGGCCAGGAAAACAGGATCTTCACTTGGCCCCGAGTGCCTGGCAACCCTGCTATTTCCTTTGATCAGTCAAATTCTGGAGCTGGAAGAATCCCAGCTAAACAGTGCAGAAGGAATAAAATAATTTTTTAAAAAAGCACTAATGCTCCAAATGAAATAATGGACCTAGGTAACAATTAGTAATGACGGCTAAAATCATCAGGTGGAAGTTTAATGGGGAGCTTTATGAGCCGACATCATCTAAACCCACCGTCAATCTTGGCATCATTAAAGTGAAGCATCCAGATACGATATGCCTCATAGTAACACCACCCTAGGAAATATTGGTGCCTAAATATATCGACCTTGAATACAATCAAGGTTCTGGATACAACTACCAGTTTACAGGAAATATGGAGGATAGAAGAATTTATTAATAATACCACAAGGAAACAATCAGATACAGAATGAATTACCTTGTTCTTCCTCAAATCACTGGAGGTGGACTGCTCCAGAGTGAGAGAAACAGAGGAAACCATATGGGATGTGTGGACTTGGGGGAAAAAAACGATATAAAGTTGTATGAGATAATTAGGTCATTTGAATGTGGATTGGGTTTAGATGGTTTTGAGGACTTGTTAATTTTGTTAAGTAAGTGCTAATATTGTGGAAAGTTAAAATATTATCAATTAGGGATAGAAACTGATCTGAAATGGCTAATATTTACTTTTAAATATACAAGCAAAAAAGGGGGTAGATACACAAGATTGGCAAAATTTTGATAATTATTGATGGATATATGGAGATTTTTACTTTAATGTTGAGAATGTTTAAAAATTTCCACAACACACACACACACACACACACACACACACACACTCACACTCCCAGTCCATGGTACCCTTGATCCTTGCACAGATCACAGTTCATAGTTAGTGTCTTATCATATGTGATTCAGCCTCAGTTTGGTGCCTGGAGAGAACAGATAGACTTATATAGAAGAGGCCAGGCATACCCCTGGAGAGGTCTGGGAGGTTCTCCTCCTTAAAACATTTTGAATTTGAAGAGACAATTGAAATGATCTTTAAAAAAATACAGTCTCCAAAATGAACCAGGAAACTTCTGTGAGAGGCATCACAAAGGTAGTGCTGGACTGGTTATTAACTAAGCCAGAAAAACAGCATCTCCCACAGACACATGTGCACAGACCCCTTCATGTCACACACCAACAACCCAAATCATGGAAGAACAATTGTACCTGTGTGTGGACACACACACAGAGGCACATATGTATAGCTGACCCTTGCACAGACCCTAGCAAGCAACCTGGACACATGCAAATATCCAAAAGGAACACACTCACTTCTCAGTGAGTGTTAAAATATAAATCCAAATTAAAAACAAATGAATTCAGTAGCACTGAATATTAAAGCATGGCTATCTAGGGGGGACAGGCTTTGGAAAAGAAAACAAAACTCTCAAATATTATTCTAGCACTCCTGGAAAATCTTTATTAACTTGAGAGTACAGCTTAAGGTTGAATATCAAAAAGAAAAAAAATTGTCAAAAAGCATTTCTCTCTCTCTTTCTTTCTTTCTTTCTTTCTTTCTTTCTTTCTTTCTTTCTTTCTTTCTTTCTTTCTCTTTCTTTCTTCTTTCTTTCTTTCTT
>JAJEJO010000774.1:25825-39324 GCA_020662805.1 Glaucomys volans
AGGGTCTTGCTAAATTTCTTAGGACCTTGCTAAATTGGTGAGGCTGGCTTTGAACTCATGATCCTCCTGTCTCAGCCTCCCAAGTTGCTGGGATTACAGGCATGCACCATGCACCCAGCTCTTGTCCTTAATTTTTATACCACATATTCGCCCCAGGAGTTTGCATCTCAATTAAAGCCTGACTCAGTGCCTCTATTCTCCAGCTCACTCATCCCTTCTAAGCTGCAGACTGGCAGATCCAACTGCCTCCTGGAGATCGCCTGTTGGCTGTTTTATTGTAGTTAGGGCACATGCTAACCCGATTTCTCTCTCATATAACAGTTTGGCAGCATGTTGGCCAGGGAAGTTTTGTGGTGCTGTCATCCTCACCTTCATTTTTGAGATCAAGGTGGTTGCTTTTGTTCTGGTTATTCATTCATCCAGTGGAAAGAAGAAGTCTGGAAAGTTGTGACCATTGCTTCTCAGAGCAAAACCCATATCACTTCCTCTCACATCCAGTTGGCCAGAGTTTGGTCACATGGCCACTCCTTTTGCAAGGGAGGCTGGGAAGTAAAGTCTTTAGCTGAGCAGCTACATGCTAGGTGGCGCACGCCTGTAATCCAAGCGACTTGGGAGGCTGAGTCAGGAGGATCGCGAGTTCAAAGCCAGCCTCAGCAACTTAGCGAGGCCCTAAGCAACTCAGTGAGACCCTGTCTCTAAATAAAATACAAAATAGGGCTGGGGAGGTGGCTCAGTGGCCGAGTGTCCCTGAGTTCAATCCCCGGTTAAAAAAAAAAAAAATAATAATAATAGTAAAATTGTCTTCTTGGCTCCCTCTCTCACAAGCGTGCCTCCTAATCCCCAGGTTGCAAGTAACCCACCATCTGTCTATCAGAGTCACCCACGTATGTTTGCCAGTTTAAATAAAGGATATCCCGTTAAATTTGAGTTTCAAATAAACAAAGAATACTGTTTTACTACCAGTGTGTCCCAAACATTGCATTTATTTTTATTTGCTAGATCTAACAACCCTGCACATCAGCCTGAGACCTTGGGGCCACCCTGGATCCCTCTCTTTTCCCATTTTGACTTGCCTCCCCAGTTCTGCTGGTTCTTTTCTGTACTATTTCTCAATCTGTCCCATTTCCATCATGCCTTCCCTGGTTCAGGCCGTCACCCTGTCTCTTAAAGACTTCTGGAACTGACTCCCTGCTGGTCTTTCTGTATCTAACCTTACATCTTCTAATTTAAGCTACACACAGCAGGTAAACTGGTCTTCCTAAAAGGTAAATCTGACCACATCCCTTTCCTACTTAAAATCCTTCCATTGCTCCCCACCCCCACCCACCATCATGGTTTTCAGGATAAACTAAATTTATTACTAGGCTGATAAAGGCCTTGATCATTTGGCTTTTCTGTCTCTCTGTGTCTCTAGCTCCATCTGCCTCAGGCTCTAAGACATGCCCATTACTCATGCCCCAGCCATGTCAAGCCTTCCGAGAACCCTGTGTGGACGCCATACTCAATACTTTTTTGGGGGGGGGGGCGGTGGTCAGCAAGGGGGGACAGTACTAGGGCTCACATATACTTAGCAAGCACTCTACTACTGAGCTACATTCCCAGCCTTTTTAAACATTTTATTTTGAGACAGGGACTTGCTAAATTGCCCAGACCTACCTCAGTCTTGCAATTTTCCTGCCTCAGTCTCCTGAGTTGCTGGGATTATAGACTGGGGTCACCACATTCGGCTCTCCATCCCTTTTGATGATGTGTCTTTCATAAGGCAAGAGTTCCTCAATGCTACCATCATCCCCATCCCTTACCCCATTTGTTCCTTTGCCTGGCAAAATCCCACTCATTCTGCAAATCCAGCTTCAATGTGACTTCCTCTGAGAAGCCTTCCTAATTGATCATCTTGTTTTAAATTTTTTTTTTTTAGTTTTAGAGGGACACAATACCTTTATTTTATTTTTTATGTGGTGCTGAGGATCGAACCCAGAGCCTCACACATGCTAGGTGAGTGCTCTACCACTGAGCCCCAGCTCCAGCCCCTAATTGATCATCTTAAGCATGTACTTTTGTTCCCACAGACCTCAGTCCTCAAATTGACTTACCTACGAATTTTTCCAGCTACATTGAAAATTCTTCAGGGCAATGACTATGTTTTGTTTATCTTTATACAACCAGCAACCGATAGAGTCATGGAGGCTAGCAAACAATGAGGTTTATTGCATGAATGATGGTTCTTTGGCTTAAAATGTTCGTCCTTCCATCCCTGGTCAACTGGCCCAGCCTTAGTTGGAAGCTTCCATTTCTAGATGTGGATGTTTCTGTACCAATCTTAAGCCTGCTACATCTTTATCCTGGTTGAAGGTCTGGGCTTTGATTTCCATGTCTCAACCGTGATGAAATGCTGCTTGTCCACTCCATTACGCTCCTACATAGTGGATGCTGAAATAAAGAAATGACACCTTACCAGTGGAGGCCCTGGCCAGTTCCCCTCCCAAGCTGAGTCTCAGATCATGATTCCAGCTGACACTAGGCAGCTGTTAGAGGAGAGGTTTTCGCCTGCCCTCCCAACCCCCACGATTTGCCCCCCAGTCCTCCTTCATCCCCTGGGGAACAACTTCTTTTTTTTTTTCATTTCTGACCACGGCAGTATTTAGCAGGAGCTGGCAGCCATGCCTTGCTTGAGCTGTGATCTAACACCAGCTGACAGGTGGGTTTCGGGGGTGTCTCTGGGGCCGTGGCCTGTTTAGTGGATTTACCACTCTAAACTCAATTACAGGAGACTTTCACGCTCCACAGGCAACTTCAGGCCCTTTTTGATAAAAACTCTGGTGAGTAAATAAGTCATATGATGGTGATAGGGCCCTGCCATTTAATATTCATTGAAGTACACATGTTTGGAAATTGGAAGCAGAGTTTAATCCATTTTCATATTTACATCAACATGCAGCTTTAAAAAGGATCTCTCCTTTTCTCTAGCAATCTTGTCCATTTCTCGTTTGGAAGGATAAAGATAAATTGGTCATGTTTTACCTTTTAAAAATTAGAAATATCTAAAATTATGAAGACCTGAGCTTCAAAGCTGTTCATGTTCGCTGAAGAACTCATTCTCTCACTTTGTTTGAACTCGCAGGAGAGATGGGTAACCAGTAAATCAAAGTTATGGCCATTTTCCTGGCACTCAATTTTTGGATTTAGCTGTGCAATGGGAGCTCAGTGAAAAGATCTTACAATTTGTGAGAATGTTTCAGAGCCATCCGAAATCATGCAGAAACACCCCTTTTTGAATAAAGGTAAGGTTTAAAAAAATAAGAAGTTTGCCAGTAAAAGCACAGGACAACCTCAACTAGAAGTCTGGGGGGAAAGAGTTCAGGCAGTGAAGAGTTTGGGGCCTTGTCGTGTTGTTCTCTCCCAACCTTCCATCTTGTTTTTTTTCTTTTCTAAATGTGGATGAATGTTTAAGTATGGTGCTGTGGTTGAAGGCATCTCTTTTAATAATGCAACACGCGGCTTCCTGAGGGGACAGCAGTTGATTTGGAAACTGAATATGGTGCACTCTAAATTCCCGTCCCTGAGGAAGGCTGACTAACTGATAAGTGCCATGAGCTAGCATGGGGACTCATTCTGTCAAATCAACTTGCTGGGAAGGCCCCGTGCGGAACCTTCTCCAGTCTCTGGGAGCTAATGTGAGCAGACACTTGTGACATTAGACAGAGCAGCAGGCCTGGCAAGAAGGAAAAGTTCACCATCCGCTGACAAGGTAGTCTTTAGATGACAAGGATAAAGAAACCAGTGCAAATTTGTTAATGTAACAACTTGGAAAAGTATGCTTTAAAAAAAAAAAAAAAAGGCACTCTATGGGGAGAGAGGATCGAAAGAAAAAGAAGGCACCGGTAGGTAGTACTTGAAAGTTTGCTTGGGGCCTTCTATACCTTTCGGGCTATTACCTTTTCTCCAGCTCTTTCTTTCTTTCTTTCTTTCTTTTTTTTTTTTTGGTACTGGGGATTGAACACAGGGGCATTTGGCCACTGAGCCACATCTCAAGCCCTATTTTGTATTTTATTTAGAGACAGCGTCTCACTGAGTTGCTTAGGGCCTCACTAAGTTGCTGAGGCTGGCTTTGAACTTGAGATCCTCCTGCCTCAGCCTCCTAAGTGCTGGGATTACAGGCATGAGCCACCGCGCCCAGCTTCTCCAGCTCTTTCTTATAGGTTGGGGTATGTTTAGTTAAATGAATGAGTTCTGGGACTTTGTCTTCTCATAAACCTCTGCTCCACCTAAAACTGAATAGAGGAAAAGAAAAGGAAAGGAAAGGAGAAGTAATGGAAAGAACAGAAGAAAAATGTCATGCCCTTTGCCTTAGTAAAGAAGATAACATCTTTCCTTCCCCCTGGCATTGGAGATAGAACCTTGCACATGCTAGGCAAGCTCTCTACTGCTAAGCCACATTCCCAACACTTTGACATATTTTTATTTTATTTTGAGGTCTCTTTAAATCGTGGAGGCTAGTCTTGAACTTGTGATCCTCCTCCTCAGGCTCCTGAGTGGCTGGGATTACAGGTGTGCACCACCACACCTGGTCCCATGAGGGTCTCAATGATAATAACTAAAAAGAAGAGTTGTGTGGTCAAGTTGAGGAATCAGGTTTAACAGAAGCAATTTGTTTGAACCATAGTATTTCTCCGTGCCTTCCCTGTGCAAATACACACGGTGAATATCCAAGGAAGAGTTGACTTTCTGATATTTGACTACAGAAAACTTTTATTGGTCAGTGCTTATGCCCAAGTGTAGGACCAACAGGAGCCCAGAACTCTGGCTTGGAAGTGGGAGAAGTTTTTGAGTCATGGCACCTGAGCCAAAAGGACAGCAATTATTTTTTTATTTTTATTTATTTATTTTTATTTTATTTTATTTTATTTTGCAGTCCTGGGGATTGAACCCAGGGCCTTGTGCTTGCAAGGCAAGCACTCTACCAACTGAGCTATATCCCCAGCCCAAGGACAGCAATTTAAAGCATGGTGATTAGTAACTATATAGCACTTATGGGTCTCATTAAAAATATCTCCTTTTAAAAAACAGCATTTCATTACATGGAACTGGCAGGAAGCAGAATACTGGGTGGTTAAAACACAGATAATTAAGGCCAGCGCAGTGGTGCACATCTGTAATCCCAGCAGCTCGGGAGACTGAGACAGGAGGATCAGGAGTTCAAAGGCAGACTCAGCAATTCAGCAAGGCCCTAAGCAACTCAGTGAGACCCTGTCTCTAAATAAAATACCAAAAAGAGCTGGGGGGATGTGGCTCAGTGGTGGAGTGCCCCTGGGTTCAATCCCTGGTACCAAAAACAAAAACAAAAAAAATGCAATCCACAGAAAATTAGAGTCAAACAGACCTGGGTTTGAATCTGTCAAACAAAGTTAGTTATTTAAAATCTGTAAGCCTCAGTGTCTTTGGTTATAAAATGGAGTAACATTTTATCTCCTGGGTTTGCTATGTGAATTAAATGAGGTTATGCGTGGCTTCGTTAGCTCTATTTGATGCATATATTCCAACAGCAGGGCTAATGTCTCTTGACAAATAATGGGTTATTCTATTCTCAACCTCTCTACTCATTCAGAATTGTGGGGCCTCTAAGGTTGCATTAGGGAAAGCACTGAAATGGAAATTAGCATCAGTGGGTCTTAGATTGAGTAGTTGGTTGATGAACGTATAGGACATATTTACCAAGGTTACCACACCTTGCTGTACCTTGTTTTCTTTTCTGAAAAAGAACAACAAACCAACAGGAGTGCACCTTCCTAACTAGTCTTAGGGTTATTGTGAAGAGTAGAAATGCTCTTGTGGGGGTTGTGGCTCAGTGGTAGTACACTTGCCTAGCATGCATGAGGCCCTAGGTTCAATCCTCAGCACCACATAAAAATAAAATTAAGGTATGTGTCCACCTGCAACTAAAACAAAATATTGAAAAAAAAAGAAATGCTCATGTACATATAACTTTCTTATATTATAAAGGCCTATAGCTTTTAAAAAAAATAATTAGTGCTTACCATAGTCCAGGCAGTGTATTAGGTCTTACATGAAATGACTCATATTTATACTGACTCTGAGGTGGTTTTTATTATGTCTACTTTACAGATGAGAAAATGAGGCTCAGGAAGGTGCTGGTCTGCTAATTTCCTCCAAGGTCTAATAGCTAATAAGTGGTAAAGCCAAGAATCAACTTCAGATCTGTCTGAGTTCAAATTCTCAGAGCCTCTGTGCTTCAAAAAATAATATCAAAACACATTTTAAATTAAAATCATTATTCGCCACATGTGCTTTATCTCTCTACCACATTTTACAAATACCTGTTTGATATCCAATACAAATTGGACAGCAGCCACCAATTTGAACAAAGATGCAAAAAAAAGAATGGACAACACAAAATCCAGCCTCTTAATTGGATGATTATTTATGGACACTGGCTAATTGATTAGCTTTCCCTGTGACTTGTGTATATTTGCTATGATTATTACTATGACTAGTGTGTGTTCAAGGACACCAACTGGAGAAAGTCCAGTCACCTGTATTAATTGATCTCTACCTCCCGATGCTTCTGGATGGGAAATTGACCGCACAGCAAGCAGCTTCATAGACTGAAGTAGAGCAAGATCTGTCAGAGAGCAAAAATCCATATTAATGATATGCTATAAAACACTTTTTGTTAGTTACATATATTCCTTTACTTTCATTTCCCAAGAATAGCTCAACTGTCAAAGCATTTCCAAGATTTCCATAGATTCGGCAAATACTGTGCGATCGAATTATTGCTCTGAGAGAAGCTGCAATTAAAACACATTAATCATTGTAACAAAAGATCCTTATTGAGGCTGACAAAGAGGGCGAAATCTGATGAATAATTAGTCTGGTTAATCTTTTAAAAGTGAATTAAAGTGCTAACAAGTTAAATCACGGTGATTCTCAAAATAAGCCTCTAGGGTGAGCAGAGATTGGGGATATTATCATCATTTAAAAAAGATATTTTCTTTTTCTTTCTCATCTCTGAGCTTGTACCAGAGGCCCTGTGGTTAGATCAGTGGGACTCTCAGAACCAGCCAGAAGAATGTGACTGGTCAAGGTGTAAGGGCACCTTCTTTGCTTTTTCCCAATAATATCTCAAAGGATCTACAAGAGTCATACAGTGGCTGGGTGAGAAACCATGTAAGCATGACCTTTAAATCTGCCCCAGAACGAGTATGGCTCCCTCTCACCCCATTCCTTACCCCAGTGGACCTACTGGACATCCTCCCTGCTACAAACCAACCAGCCAATCTTGCAGAATGCCCAATGGGCCCAATCTTGCAGAATGCCCCCTCATTTTAACCCTTCTCTCCAGGAGGATGGCTCATTTTCCCAGGCAACACCTCTTCTCTTTGCATTTCAATTACTGTGGAAGACATTCACCCTATTTTGAAATCCAGTGAGATGTGGAGCCAGGCATGGTGGTGCACGCCTGTAATCCCAGCGGCTCGAGAAACTGAGGAAGGAGGATCACAAGTTCAAAGCCAGCCTCAGCAACTCAGCAAGGCCCTAAGCTTAGCGAGACCATCTCAAAATAAAACATTAAAAATGTGCTGGGGATGTGGCTCAGTGGTTAAGAGCCCCTGGCTTCAATCCCCAGTATCTAAAAAAAAAAAAAAAAAGAGATACACAAAAATAAACTAATAAGAATGGAAAGGGACAAGAGTCATTTGGGCTGAAGTGTTAAGTTCATCTGGACCCCCACAACTTTGGGAGCTGTACTGGTGGTTGTGATGTGCCCTTCCACAGTTTATTCCCCCAGTTGCTGGGATCTGGCCCTTAGCCTTTAGCCCCCAGGAGAGAACTGCCTCCCTGAGGTCATATTTCCTTCAGGGGTGGTGGCATCCTATTGTTGATTGATGTGAGAGCATTAAGACCGTCCCAACCTGGGACAACTCAGAGGGGTCATCCCGGTGCCAGAGCTCTCTGTGGTGTCACGGAGGCCTTTGTTGGGAGGCCGCTACAGTTCAACTTCTCCCTCACCCATTCCTAACCTCTTCTCCCCCTTCCTTAGTTAGTGACCATGAGAGCACTCCCTGATAAATCAACTGACCGCTAAACTCCATTTCACAATCTGCTTCCCAATCCATGACAGGAGAGGTCTTGTTCTGAGAAGGAGGTCTCTGAATCTGATAGTCCCACAGAAGCAGGCATGGAAAATGGGTCAGTGAGCTCTCCGCCCAGCTGGCGGAGACACTGGAGCTGCTGCTGCTGCGGCTCCTAGCTCCGTATCACTCCCACAGCAAGTGTGCTTCTGCAACAGAGGCCATAGAGAGCAAAGATCATTTAAAAGGGGGATCGACTTGTTACCACAATACATGTCGGTAATCCCAATGGCTCAGGAGGCTAGGCAGGAGGATTGAGAGTTCAAAGCCAGCCTCACTAAGTTGTGAGTAAAATAGAAAAGGTGTGGGGGGATATGTGACTCAGTGATTAAGCACCCCTGGGTTTAATCCCTGGTACCAAAACAAAAAAAGTGGGAGAATCCTTTGGCTCAGGGGTGCACACCTGTGATTCCAGTGATGCCAGAGGCTGAATCGGAGGACCTCAAGTTTGAGGCCAGTCTCAGCAACTTAATGAGACCCTATCTCTAAATAAAAAATGAGAGGAAAAAAAAAAAAAAAAAGGACTGGGGATGTGGTTCAATGGTAAAGTGGCTCTGAGTTCAATTCCTATTACTAAAAAAAGAAAAGAGAAAAAAAAAAGGAGAAGGGGGTATGACAGCTTAAATCTAAGTATCCAGATCTCCAATCCTTTTGTCATAACATGGGGTCTACAGTGTCAGATCTGTTCCCAGATGTTAGAGGATGCTTCATTTTCTTTCTCACTGTCCTCGTTAGAATTGCATACTAACTGCAGTGGTCTGAATATTTATGTTTACCCTGAATCCATATGAAGAAACTCTCATTGCATTGTGACCGTATTAGCAAGTGGAGCTTATGGGAAGCAATTAGGTCATTTGAGTGACACCCTCAAGAAGGGGATTAGTGTCTTTTTTGTTGTTGTTTTGAACGGGGGATTGAACTCAGGGGCACTCGGCCACTGAACCACATCCCCAGGGTATTTTATTTAGAGACAGGGTCTCACTGAGTTGCTTAGGGCCTCGCTAAGTTGCTGAGGCTACCTTTGAACTCATGATCCTCCTGACTCAGCCTCCCGAGTCACTTGAATTACAGGCGTGCACCACCACGCCCGGCTGGATTAGTGTCTTATAAGAAGTTAGAGAGCTGAAAGAAGACAGGATTTGGGCTAAGGTGGGAGACATGATGAGCTCAATCTTGGATATGTTAAGTTTAAAGTTCCCGTGAGGCATTCAAGTAGAGATATCTTCTAGAGAGTGGGAAACAGTGTCAGAATCTCAGAAGGTATCGCCTAACTGGAGAAACATTAGTCGATTCAACAACTTTATTTCTGCATTTATTATGCCATATAGCAACCATAGTCCTAATGGTAATACAACAGTGAACAAAATTCCTATCTGTATTAACAAAGAAGCAAATATTATATCAGATAATGATAGAAAAATAAAGCAGAGAGAGAGGATATAGAGAATTAGTAGGCTATAGCTCTGAGATTTAAGTTTAGATGGAGTTCCTTGACTCAGGGAATTTGTGAGAAATGCAAGAAATGTCAAGAGATGTTATGACCCAGTCTCTAGTGGCATGACTGTCTATTTACACCCAGAGCAGAGTCTACTCCAATGTTTGCCAAACTCCCAGACCAGAAGAATTGGCTGGGTGACTGCAGTGATGCACAACTGTAATCCCAGCTACTCTGGAGGCTGAGGCAGGAGGATTGCAAATTTGAGGCCAACCTCAGCAACTTAGACCTTGTCTGAAAAACAGGCAGGGCACTGTGGCTGTAGCTCAGTAGTAGAGTGCCCCACCCTGGACCCATTTAATCATGGTCTCCTGAGGAGAGGCCTGGAATTTATAATTTACTATATGCCATATGGGATTCCTGTTATTAGGGAATATGGGAAACATTGATCTTCTCCTTTTCTTTAAGAGGATAGCTTTATATTAGATGAAAAACTTAATAAGTGGCTTAAGGACACAAAGCTTATATCTGAGGAAAAGAATATCTAAATATTACTCTGCATCTCAAAATTAATTTTGGCTGAGCCAGGTGTGGTGGCTCATGCTTGTAATCCCTGCAGCTTAGGAGGCTGAGGCAAGAGGATTGCAATTTAGAGGTCAGCCTCATCAATTTAGTGAGACCCTAAACAATTTAGCAAGACCCTGTCTCAAATTAAAAAATAAAAAGGGCTGGGGATGTGGCTCAGGGGTTGAGTTCCTGAGTTCAATCCCTGGTACAAAAAAGAAGAGTAATCTTTTAACAGTTTAGAGTCATTCTTGCTCTCAAGCCTTTGATTCCTGCCAGAGTATTTCTGTGGATTTATGTTGCATTTTATAGTCTAATGTGAGGAGAGAGCATCCAAATGTACAAAGTACCAATTTCTCTTACCAGTAGGTTTAAAATACCAACAGCACAGTCATTGTAAAGTCAAAGAGGCTCAATTTTATTTTATTTTTAAAAATATTTTTATATTAGTTGTTGTGAACCTTTGACATTTGTTTGTATGCGGTCCTGGGAATCGAGCCCGGGGCCTCACACATGCTAGACAAGTGCTCTACCACTGAGCCACAACCCCAGCCCCAAAGAGACACAATTTTAAACAATGTAGTTTTAAAAGCTCCAAATGGAAATGCTCAAAAACTTCTAGAGTTCATCTTAAGGGGAGGGGAGGCAAAAAGGCATAGAAAGTACTGTTTTCTGTAATTTATTATAAAATGGAAATTTTATGAATCTCTACCAAACTTATCCCTGTTTAAAAAACCTTTTCCTATTTGTGTATAGCCCCTACTCATCCTCTGGTCTTAGCTAAGATGGTATTTCTTCTGGGAAATCACCTTTAAGACTTAGCTGGTCAGAGTCCCTATTATATTTCCCTTTAGACCTATACTTTTTTTGTGTGCACAGATTGAACCCAGGGCCTTGTACTTGCTAGGCAAGTGCATTGCTGTTGAGCCACACCCCCAGTCCTAGAGCTGTACTTCTTTTTTCATATTGTCAATGATTGTTCAATTGCTTATTGCTGCAAGGAGAGGATCTGTCTCTAGTTTGCTTGCTCAGCAAGTATTTGCTGAGCACATGAAATAATGAATGTTCTCCCATGACACCTGAGGAAATAGAGCAAATAAGTAATTGGCCTGAGCTACGCATAGTCTTCGGGGAGAATTCCCAAAGCAGAAAGTTTCTAAATAGAAAATTTTCTAGGTGGAATTCCCACAGCAAGCTTGTGAGAACCAAAAGAACCAACTTTTGGACTGGGTCTATAGAAGGCCTTCCTGACATGCCTGAGGCACTGGGTTCAAACCATAGACAAACAAACCTTGACAATGAACCAACTTTCAGTCTTATCTTCCCTTTGTTCTCCTGATCCCTGCCTCTCTCTACTCTCTGGTATCACAGACCTGTCCCAGGAAATTCAAAGAGAAAGGAGGTAAAAACCCCTGAGAGATGCCTGAAAACAAATAGAATCTCAAAAGGAAATAGGCGTTGTGGGAAAAGAGGTGGGCAAGTATGAATCATATGCTCAACCCTAAAGTAGACCTATGAGGAACAAGGATGTCCCTCCTTACTCCCTGACTCTGCCAGGCACAGACTTCTCAGAATTAGGAAGGGACAATATACCTAGGCCTCCAAAGGTCAAGGAAAGTCTGGCGGTGCAGGGAAGGGATGGATGAGGAGGTGGGGTGAGCGGAGAGACTGACTTCTACTGAGAAGATCAGAGAGGATCAGAGTTTCCAGTTTTTCTGAGGTTCTACTGTTAGCCCTGGTGAGCAGGTAACAATCAGGAGAGGTCAGGCATCCTGTCCAGGAAATGTCTGGAGGGTTTCCTGTGCTTAGCACTTCAACATAAGGATTCAGGATGAGAAATAGTCACAGTGGCTCATGTTGCTGAGGGTCCTTGGATCCTCTGAGTTCAGGGATGATACCCAATCCATACAAGGCTCCCTGAGCAGTACCCCAACTTGACCATGAGTTACTCCTAGAAGGTAAAATGATAAAATGTGAGTGTTCAGTATGAGTTGAGTTGGCTGCCCCAGAAGAGAAACAGTATTCCACACACAGAATTGCTGTACTGATTAAAATATATGTTTTGAGGCAGAAAAAGATTCCTTATATTACAGAAGGACTAAGAACTTGCATGTCAGACTGAAGTCTGATATAAATTAAACAAACGAATAACAAGTCCTTCCAGAGAGGAGCTTATAATGGAAACACTGACGGGATATAATTACGATCTGGAGTTTGATCACTACATTCTATTGAAGACAACGCCAGTATACAGGAGTTGTGTAAAATACTCATACACTGTTGTCAAGTGGTATTTTAGAAAAGCATTAGGGTGAAGTAAATTTTAAGAACCTCAAAAACCACAGTGAGGATTCAATGAGGAAGCCAGCACTATATTCTCTGAGCTACAAAGGAATTCATGAGAGGCAGAGGGAAGACGGTGACCGGTGGCAATCTATTTACGTTCTGTCCATTTTTTGTTCGCTTCTAAGAAGTTCTCAGCCTCCACAGTCAATGTTGAACATCTAATTGGAGACCTGGTAGGCAGATGTAGCCTGATACACAGGATTTTCCCAACATGCAATATAAGTCACAGTTACTGCTGTCTAGGAGTTACACTCTGGTGCAAGAGAGAGAATCCAATGCAAAGGACCACGATGCAAAGCTATGCACTGTAGGAACCTTGAAGCTCCTTGTTCAGTGCAAGGATTAGGAAAAGTCTATGAAACAAAAAGCTTCAAAGGTGGGTAAAATCAGGAAAAGACAAAGGTGTGTTGTGTTTGGAGCATGCTGGGCAGAGGGGACAGTGAGAACCATGGCATGGAGGCCCATACCTTTTGATTGGGACAAAGCAGTAGAAGAGAGAAGTGGAAACTTCTAATGGGAAAGAAGTCAGCCTGGAGAGGACAACTGGAAAAATGTCCCAGGTATGCCATGCAAGAGACTTAGAAAAATCAAAGATTTTTCTATAGAAAGCTAATTATCAGAAACTAGCCCTATCAGGGATGGGTTAATGTCTCCAATGACAGTAAAACTGATAATGCACTCAGTGACAGAATTGTCCCTTCTCCAGCCTTTTTCTTTAATTTTCTTTCTTTTCTTTTTCTTTTTCTTTTTTTTTTTTTTTGGTACTGGGGATTGAACCCAGGGACACTCCACCACTGAGCCACATCCCCAGCCCTATTTTGTATTTTATTTAGAGACAGGGTCTCACTGAGTTGCTTATGGCCTCACTAAGTTGCTGAGGCTGTCTTTGAACTCGTGATCCTCCTGCCTCAGCCTCCCAAGTGCTGGGATTACAGGCATGAGCCTCCATGCCCAACTCGCTCTCCAGCCTTTTAAGGAGAAGATGTACTAAAGATTTTTTT
>JAJEJO010000774.1:39724-56894 GCA_020662805.1 Glaucomys volans
TTTTTTTTTTTTTTTTTTTTTTTTTACATCTTAAGCTCCAGCAGGAAGTATGCTTGGGGACTCAGATGGGGCAAATTGGCAGCTCTTAGGATGCTCAACACCATTGCCAACTTGGTTCCATGTCTTGATTCTTACTCAGGGAAGATCAAGTTCAGAAGGACAAAAGTGCCACTTTAAAATATCCCCCACTTCCTTCCTCAGCATCCTTAATCTTTGTAAGAAAAATTAGTTTTAATTTTCTGTAAGTTTTGGATTCTGTATATGTGCATGCAGGTGTGTGCGTTTGTGTGCATTGTATACCAAGTCCCCAGAGAGAGAACAGGTAGGGAGTCTCCTCCATGGTGAGAATACAAAGAAAGGGAAAGTTGGTGGAAAAATTAGTCTTTGACATTCACTGAATGAGTCCATTGCACTGATTTGTTGGAGTTACAGACCTACATCAAGTAGGAACTGCCTGGAGAGGTAGCGCGGCAGCCCTGTGTCGCTGTCCATGGTGCTGACACGCCACTGTCTGCTTTCTAGACATGATTGTCTTAGCTCTGGGTCGCTGGTAATGATGGATTGAAGGTCCACTCCAGCACTTGCATTAAAATGAACGTAGTTATATGTATGTTATTTTCTACCTGAAGATAGAACAAAAAGTTGTAATTTACATACCTCGTTAGGTGCGGAGGATTCACATACACTGATAATTCTATCATGTTTCAGTTAGTTACAAAATTTTGCCCTTGGGAATGCACATATCTATCCACCTTAGTCAGTTTTAGATGCTATAACGAAGTATCATAGATTGAGTAGCTTATAAACAACAGAAATTTATTCCTCACTGACCTGGAGGCTGGAAGTCTGAGATCAGAGTGCCACCTCAGTCACACTTTGATGAGGACCTTCCTTGGGGCTGCAGAGTGCTGACTTCTCATAATACTCTCACGTGGTGAGAATGGGGCATGCTAACTCTCTGGCCTTTTCTTATGAGGGCACTAATCTCATTTGGGGTGCTCCACCCTCAAGACCTAATCACCTCCCCAAAACCCTATTTCCAAATGTCATCACAGTGAGAATTAAATTTCAACATATGAACCTGGGAAGGAGGACCCAAACATTCAGTCCACTACATCACCTTCCACCACATCTCTTTTACTTCTAACTTTGCCTGGCTTGGAAAGTGCTCTACACACTGGTCCTAATGCCAGTATAGCTGTGGCCTCTGCTGCTTTCAGGACACACATCCAGCAGCAGTGAGACCTATGGCCTTTTCACCCCTCATCTGCCACTGTCTTCCTCCCCTATTTCTTTACACATTTTGCTTCCCAATCTGTAATCCCCCTCACATGCAATGACTTCCCTAGCCAGGTTTTGAGGCTCAGATCCTATTCTGCCTCCGTCATGAAAGGTCCGTGGCCATCTGAACACTTCCAGTGCTTCCTTTTCAAAATCTTTCAGAATTTATCAATGACATTTGGCAAATTTGGCAATTTCTTGGATGGTGGCACGTTTGGAAGGGAATTTCAACTTGTATTTTGCACAAATGTAGTACAAATGAACAAAGCAGGTGTGTTAACACCCGATAATCCTGGATTTCAATTCTAGCTCCTCCTAGCTTGCCCATGAGAGAGTTAGCTTAACTTTCAAAGCCTTATTTCTTTGCTAACCACAAAGATCAATGTTTGCTCTATATTGTGAAATTATGTGAACAGGCTTTCAATAAATGTGTTTCACTCTCTTCCTCTTCACCACTATCTAGTACAATGTTGAGCACATAGTAAATGTGGCTTCAGTGAAATGAATATAAAATTCCAAGTTGTCTATTCAATTTTGCTGTGTGATCCATCTGCAAGAAAAACATCTCTGATCAAGCAATTTGTGCAGAGAAGTGTCCACAAAGCCTTGTAGAGAAAATATAATGGAGACCAGTTGGAGATGTTGAAATAATTGGCTCTTGTAATGGTTTTGCGGGTCTAGTGAATGAGTGCAAAACACTGTGAAGCCATTCATGGACCTGGGCACGGGCAAAGGACACACGTAGACATGGAAATCTGATGTCTGCACAATCAGTGCTTAAAATTCAAAGTGCACTGTGAGAGGAAATTCCCACTCTTCATTGCATGCCAAATTTTGACGCTTTTTCCTTGACATTCTTTATTTTCTATTATCAGAAAGGGCAGAATTTCTTCTGAAAAAGAGAAGAAAAAGAAGATACACAGAATATCAGTTTTAAGTGTTATTTTTATTCTTGAAAAGGCTTCTCCTAGTCTTTAGAAGAAAGCTTTTTTCCTTCAGAGATTTATTTTGATAGAATTAGCTGAGCCTTGTCAGGGAGAACAAAATTTTTGTGAGCCTACCATACCAGTAAAATGCCAAATTATATGCTGTAAGTTTCTTGTTTTATTATATCTGGGTCCAGTCAAAGAGAGAAAAGATTTTGAATCCAGAACTATTAGCATTTGGAGACAAAAGAGAGCCTTCACTGCAGCCTGGGGCTTGTTTTCCCCAGTCCTGTAGCCCCCCATCACTCAGGCAGGAAGAGCTGGACTCCCTCCACACTTCTCTTCTGGAGAGCCAGGGAGTTCCACACCAGATCAATTCCCTCACACCAGGACATCGGTCCAGGAACCACCCACCCACCAAAAACAAATTTTTACTGAAAGTATTGTCAGTGCTGGGTTATTCTGGTCAAGATGCAGTGAAAAGAGTTTAGATTTAAAATCACAATCAGGTGTGGTGGTGCATGTCTGTAATCCTAGCTCCTAGAGGGACTGAGGTAAGTGGGTCTGCAAGTTCAAGGCCAGCTGGTCAACTATAAATATGGAAACCTGCATAGTCAGTGCCCAAAACCCTTTAAAATTCAAAACTAGAATTCTGAATTTCAAAATTCTGAAAAATCCTGACTCAAAATAAAAGTTTTAAATTTAAAAAAGGATCAAGGGTGTACCTCAGTTGTAGAGGGCTTGCTTAACTTGCGTGAGGCCCTGGGCTCAACCCCCAGTACTGCAAAAAATAAGTAAAAAGTAAAATAAAATTACAAACACCTGGATCTGTAATCCAGTTCTACAACTGTCTACTTCTACTACTTTAGAGAAATTGCTTAACCTCTATGAACCTCAGCTACTTCATTTGTAAAGAGGAGATAGTAATATCTACCTTGAGGGGTCATGGGTAATGTTAAAATTATATATAGCCCAGTATAGTAGTACATTCTTATAATCCCAGCAATTCAGAAGGCTGAGGCAAGAGAATCACAAGCTCAAGACCAGCCTCAGCAACTTGGTGAGGCCCTAAGCAATTTAGTGAGACCCAGTCTCAAAATGAGCAATAATTAAAAAATGGAGTGGGGGATGTGGCTCAGTGATAAAGGCCCCTGGGTTAAATCCCTGGTACAAAAATAAAATTATATATAAATGCCTCATGTACTGGTTCACATAGTTGGAGCTCAGTAAATGGTATGCTGTCATTATGAATGAAAACCGGGACTATGTCATCTGAGAGACAAACTTGAGGAGCAACAGGAGGGTTACAGGGAGGAAGGCACTGATATCCGGTAGGCAGGTGGGGATGGAGAAAAGAACAGGGGACACATCAGACAGGATCTCACACATTCACAGTAGCCACAGAGTTTTGTTCTAAGTGTGATGGAAAAGCCATAAAGAGTTTCAAGCAGGGGAACAAAATGACAAAATTTATGTTTTAAAAATATGGCATTAGGCCAGGCACGGTGGCGCACACCTGTAATCCCAGCACTTGGGAGGCTGAGGCAGGAGGTTCGCGAGTTCAAAGCCAGCCTCAGCCACTTAGCGAGGCCCTAAGCAACTCAGTGAGACCCTGTCTCTAAATAAAATACAAAATAGGGCTGGGATGTGGCTCAGTGGTCGAGTGCCCCTGGGTTCAATCCTCAGCACTGAAAAAAAAAAAAAATTGGCATTGGCTGCTGTGAGGACATTTGAAGCAGTTGAACAATGAAGGGTTTTTCCTGTAGTCCAGGTGAGAGGTGATGGTAGTGGAGGGTGATGATGGGGGTAGTGAGAAGCATTTGGAAGTGCAGCACCTCTCGCTGACAGAGTGCATTGATGGATGGATTGGATTCTTGATGGGTTTTAGGCTTTTGCTTGGAGCAGTTTTTGAGAATGGAAGAGTCATGAAGGAGGCAGGGAAGACTGCTGGAGAAGGTGAGTCAGAACCAGTACGAATGAAGAACTCTGCATTCATTATTATTTTTTAGATGTTGATAGACCTTTATTTTATTCATTTATTTATATGTGGTGCTGAGAATTGAACCCAGTGCCTCACACATGCTGGGCAAGCACTTGACCCCTGAGCCCAACTCCAGTCCCACTCTATCTTCATTATTAACTTATTAACCATCCAGGTGGGGACTGGAGGCTGGACCTCAAAGGTGAAGTAAGGCAGAGATTACAGTGTCATCATCACAAAGATGGTGTATGAAGCTACTAGACTTGAGATTGGCAAAGGAGAAAGTGTAGAGAGAGAAGAGACCCGAGGATTGAGGATTGGGGCACTGAAATGTTTAGATATTGAAAAAAATAGGAAACCCAGTAAAATACACTTAGGAGGAATATTCACCCCTGGATTTGGCTACATGAAAGTTATTGGTAAATGGAAGGTGGGGACAAAAGCCTGATTAGAATAAATTCAAAAGTGAATGGAGGCCTGGGGATATAGCTCAGTTAGCTCAGTTGGTAGATTGCTTACCTTGCAAGCACAGGGTCATAGGTTCAATCCCCAGCACTGCAAAAAAAAAAAAAAAAAAAGTAAGCATACTGCATTGGACTGGGTTGTGGCTCAGTGGTAGAGTGCTTGCCTAGCATGTATGAGGCACTGTGTTCAATTCTCAGCACCACATATAAATAAAAAATGAATAAAATAAAGGCCTATCAACATCTAAAAAATATTAAAAAAAAAAAAAAAGTGAATGGAAGCTGGACATAGTGACACATACCCGTAATCCCAGGAAATTGGGAGGCTGAGGCAGGGTTGCAAGTTTAACACCAGTCTCAGCAACTTAGTGAGGCTCTATGCAACTTAGTGAAACCTTGTCTCAAAATAAAAAACAAAAAAGGGCTGGGGATGTGACTCCGTGGTAAAGAGCCTCTGGGTTCAATCCCCAGTATCTCTCTCTCTCTCTCTCTCTCACACACACACACACACACACACACACACTCGCACACACACAAGAGTGAATGGAAACATAGGAAATTTTTCTCAGGAATTTCATTGTAAAGCAGTTGTGGGGTGGGGTGTTGCTAAAAGGAAAAGTAAGTCCAATGAGGTTTTTTTAAGATAGAAAATAATGTGACAATACTTGCCTGTGGGGATCATTCACCAGAGAAGGGGAACTTAATGTGCAAGAGAAAGAAGAGAGAATTTCAGGAGCAAATAAGTCCCTGAGTAGGTAAGAGAAGGAGGTGGGATCTGAATGTAAATGGAAAGGTTGACCTTAGACGCAATGGATTATAACAGGAAAGAAGGTCAGGTTTATGAGCACAGATGAATTGTCTTGCATATTGTGGAACAGGGCCTGGGCCAGGGCACGGTGCTGGAGAGTACCCTATATGGCGAAGGAGGACATTCTAGGAGTGTGAGATTTCACAGCACAGTATAGGGAAAGCTGGTTTTGTTTTTCTTCTAGTTCCCTTCCCATGGATCCTTCTTATAGTCTCCGTGGCTTTTTCTAACCAGACTTCAGCATGGACACTGCATGCTAATGAGACAATACTTCGTCCAATCTCAGGCACTTGTATCTGAATAATTAGTCTGGCACTTTACCAGCATCTACGAGTCTCAGTTTTTCTGATGATTAAATAAAAGGCCAAGGCTCTTAACAATCGCCCACCAGCTCTTCGGTTAGGTTTGGCTTCGTGTTGTATTATCATATGAGGGAGTCTGGAAAGATCTGATGGAAGAACACCCTCCTTTTCCCTCCCTTCTTGTCGCTCCTCTCTCCCCCAAAGCATAGCTGACTGCGGGAGGTTCGGCTTCCAGGAAAATGGAGAAGGATAGAATGTCCTGACAATTCCTACCCCTCCCACCCATTTCAAGTGTCATCTGGACCTTCCTTCTAACCATACACGTGTCTAACCATTTTCGTTTGCTTTCTGGCAATTTCACATCTTCCTCTTCTAGAATTTCTTTTTTCTGAATGTGATCAATATCAGCTTAAGTTCCCCAGACTCTACAATATAAACCCTAAATTCAAAATAAAAGAGAGTCTCCTTTCCACTGGGGAGAAAAATTGTTTTTAAACAATGGGTTTGTCTTATCGCAAATGTGAAAATGCTGAACAAAAGCCCCATCTTTTAAACAAGCTTCAGGGCTTCGTTAAGGATGACTTTGAAAGATGAAAGAGAAAGAAGATCGGTCAGCAATCGGCTTTTGTGCAGTCCTGCTGGCCCTACACAGCTTCCTGAATTCATGTGGGACATGGGAGGCACTGAGATGGCAGAGATTGTTGTGGCAGAAGCAACTGGAAAATGTCCTGAGACTGAAACACAGACAGATTAACGTCACCCTGGTGGACACTAATGACTTGCACTTTGAAATGCCAGAGGCTCATACTGCCAGTCAAGACAAGGAAAAAACACATTTCTAGTCTCCAAAGACCTTAGATCTTTCCAAACTCTGCAGGCAAATGCAGCCACATGAATTCCTGCAGCAAGGCTGGGCAGCCCCTTCCTGCCGCTAGGGGAATCATTGCCAGAGTTGCTATGGGCAGCAAAGTCAGTAAAGCTGAATAAAACAATCACTGAAAACCTCCCAGAGGTTAAGTTAGTAATGACTCAATTTATAATTCAATGCAATCAAGCCCTCAGCATTTCCAAATACTGGAATTATTTTAGTAGCATACTCTCTCCTCACAAGCTCAATAAACGGGTTTCCAAACAAGTTTTATGATTTACCATCGACAATTAGAATGTTTTTCAATCACTGGCATCTGGGGAAAGTAATTTTGTCCCAGCAGGAGCATTTTTGGGAAGCAAACAAAAGTCAAACAGGAAAGAGCTGAGTGGAGGCTCTCTCAAAAGGAAAATCTTTCAAGAACTGCTCTCAGTTGCAGGAAGGGACCATTCTCACACCAATTTGATTGGCAAAATAAATGTGGATTTTGAGTAATGCAGATCAACATAAGGATATCTGATGTGACTGATGAAGGATCTAATTAAACATCTAAAATTCAAGTGTAATGTAAATCTCAGGATTTCTGTCCTAAATGATTTTTTTTTTAAAAAGTGTACTTATTTGGGTCCTGGGGAATTGAATCCAGGGACACATTACTGTGGAGCTACATACCCAACCCCTTTTTAAAGTTTTTTATTTTGAGACAAGACCTCACCAGGTTGCTGAGGCTGGACTTGAAGTTGCAATCTTCCTGTCTCAGCCTCCCAAATTGCTGAGATTCAGGTTTGTGCCACCACACCCAGTAAAAGTTTTCTAAAGCTCAGTTAGTACTTCCAATTCTGATTAACCAAATAACAGGATCCTGCTCCAGGCGCCACAAGCAAAGGGAGACTGAACCAGAGTTCTCAGTAAGTCCTTATATACTCGAGCAGGCAAAACTAACACAAGCAGAAAAAATTAAATGCTAAATAGCATTATATTCACACTAAGTGCAAGGAGTATTGAAATGAGAGAAACTGAAGTTGGTTGGAGTAAAAGAATTTCTGGGAAAAACAATAGCAAAAAATCTCAAATGAGCCCAAATAGGCCTTCTTCTGTCCTGCCTGCATTGTCAGTACTATTGCTGTGCCTGTGAAACAGAACATTTAACTGTAGTGGTTAAATACACGGGCCTGGGAACCGATTTGCCTGGGTTTCAGATCTGGTTACTAGGTATGGAATCTTCGGCATCCGATCCTTTCTGAGCCTCAGTTTCCTCATTTATAAAATGTGGTTAATACAGAATTTACTCTGTAGAATTTTTATCAAAACTAAATGAGTTAATTTATATAAGACATGTACTAAATTTATAATTTGCTGTGAAACAGAATCACTGGGGGAGTATATGTGCAATATGTGCCGTGGGTCTGTAGAAACTGAAGACACGATGCTCTCCAGAGCATGTGATTATATTTGGGAAGATGGTGTTAGCACATAGCATAGAATTTAATTAAGACTTTTATCATTGAAAGTCTCATTTCTAGGCCATTTTGTCACAGGCCATTTCACCTTGGCTTTAGGGTGTCTTTCCTTAACGTTTTGCACTGTTTTGCCATGGATTATTTTTGGTATGTTAATTTTGACTTAAAGAGTACCTGATTTTTGAAAAATTCACTTTCTTAAAAAAAAATTCACTTACCTTTGATTTGTTCTCTTTGTTAAAATGTTGAAATAAAGCTGGTTCTGTGTATCATTTTTAAAAAATGTAATGAAGTTATGTTCAACAAAATGATAAAAATTGATGGGAACATAGATTAATTAAAACATTTCAAAAACAACAAAAAGTGAACATTTATTCATGTTTAGAAGAAGCATGTGTTAAAGGAGTCATTCTAACATTAAAGAGAATAATACTCTTATCCCAAACTCAACAATGTATTAAGTCAGATTTTTTCCTATTGCAAGCAGCAAAAGCCTCTCTCAAGCTAGCTTAAGTACGAAGGCGATTTATTGGCTCATGTAACTGGGAAGTCTACAGCTGGATATAGAAACCCTGGTGACGTCATCAGGCCTGGCTCCATTCTTTGGTTCTCTGATTCTCTTCTACTACACACAGGTTTCTTAGAGGGCGGGAGAAAGGGAGGGAGAGAGGCCACCAGCAATTAGTGATTCCCATTTTCATGCCTTAGGACTCAAAGATTAGACAAACTTTCTTCCAATTGTAGATAATGAAATCTGATTAATTATTCCAATAGCTTAGGTTTCAGTTTCCAAAATAATCACTCCAGCAAAATGATGAGATTCTCTCATAGTTTAGGCCTATGTCACATGCTGATCTCTGCGACCAGGAGGATGACATTGAAAATCAGAAATATGTCTAGGGGAATCATTATAGAACAACAATAGTAAAATGCTGACATAATCTATTCCTTGACTTCAAACATGCAGTGGTGATCATATACCTTTCTTTTCACAATTAATTTTAAAAGAGCTTCAGTGTAGTAAAATTCAATAGAACCACACTCAATTGAAAAAATACCACTCACTCTCCAGTGGGAGACAACCCAAACACAGACATCATTTCTACATTCTGCTCTGAGAACCATATTTGCATGATTTGTGTTCCTTCCTGGATGTGGCTCACCATGACCTAAAACCTATGGCTAGATTACAAATTTACCTATCCCAACATGCTCAATACACCATAGTGGCAAGAAAACCAGATAATCCAATACAAATTCACACCTGGAAAGGTGAAGGGGGGAAATAAACAAAAGTGTCACTGTCACTCCAGAACACAATCCATTTCCTGTTGGGTAGGGGTTATAAAGACCCCTTTCCCTGGTGGTGGAGTGATTTTCTTGGTCTGCAATCTGGCTGTAACAGTTCTAAAGTATGGAAGGACTTTCTTATACCTTATCCTCCATGACCATATCTGAAATCAATATTGGAAAAAAATCTTATTCATGCATTCAGAGGGCCTGAGGACAGCCTTAGGTTTTTCTCTGATGGCACATTTTCCTTAAAACTCTAGCCAGCTGACTGATTTTTAGAGGTTACATTGGCAGTAACCAATGCCAAAATCTCATCAAGTTATGGTCCCTGAGTCTGAACCCTGTCTTGCCATTTCTATCCCTTGGTCTTATCTCAACAGCCTTTTTTTTAAGTATATATTTTTAGTTGGCAATGGACCTTTATTTATTTATATGCAGTGCTGAGAATCAAACCCAGCACCTTACATGTGCTAGGCAAGCCTCTGCCACTGAGCCACAACCCCAGACCGCAATAGCTTTAATATAATGTCTCCCTCTGAGTGAAGTAATTAGCACAGAGTGGCATGGTGAGTGCTGTAGATCACTACCAAGATATCCCCCTCCATGATCAAGGCACTGCTTTCCTCAGCTGCTTAGAGTGTTGGAAGCCCATGACTTTTATTTTTTTATTTTTATTTTTTAGTTGTATATGGACACAATGCCTTTGTTTACTTATATGTGGTGCTGAGGATCGAACCCAGTGCCTCACACATGCTAGGCAAGCACTCTACCACTGAGCCACAACCCCAGCCCCAGCCCATGACTCTTAATGTCAGCTCTTTGGGAACTGCCTTCAGCCTCACCTGGCCCAGTCCTTGCTTCCTCCTCAATGACTGACCAGGGAGAGGACATAAAGGATCTGTCACAAGATTCTAGGCTGAATCCTCACTAATGGCTTGACAGAGGCAGGAATGTTATTTTTATCAGGGTAAGAAGTACAGAAAAAGAAGGGGTAGAGACAACTTGAATCTGGAGGCTTCTATTTTTTCTCTCTATTCTTGGATCCCAGTTATATCCTTTTGTGATGTCCACTTCCTTGACTTTGCTCAGAGCAAGTAAAAGTAAAGGCAGAGGATTCAGCCTTGGCAATTCTCCAAGGCCTACATCTGAGAGGGAGGGCAACTGGAGAGAAGTTACTCAGCAAAGCTGGATGCTATTCTTTTGCTTTCAGATGACTAAGCATGAAGGGAAGATTCTTTCTTTCTTTCTGCTAGTGGAGACCATAAACAGGGCTGGGGATGTAGCTCAGTGGTAGAGCATGTACTGAATATCTGCAAGGCCTTAGGTTACATCCCCAGACCATAAAATAATTAAAAAAATAAACAAAAATAAAAATGAATAAATATGTTGCATATATACACATACTCCAAGCACATGGTAAGACTCCACTTCATACCAAATTCTACATTTGTTACGACTCTTTCAGGTGTAAATGACAAAAATCCTACTCAAGTTGGGTAACTGAATCAACACGCATTTATTAACTCATTTTATGGAGAATCCAGTAGGCCATCAGAATGTTGATCTTATTATCTCGCATTGAAAATGGATGCTCTTCACATGGTAGAGAAGGGGCTGTCTGCAGGCCCTTCATATCCTTCAAGTTCCAAGACCTTAAAGTCAAAACACTCCCCCTACTATCTTCTTTAGAGAAAAACTTTGATTAGGCCCAATTGGGTCTCATATCTTGGATTATTACAGAATCATCACTTTGACCCGGTCTGGTAAAGTGCCCATCTCTGGGTTCTTGGGTCAGGATCTATTAGAAGAAGAAAAGAAAGCAAGATGAGAAACCAAGAATAATAATCATACTAGTGTCTTGTGATTTAATGTGATGGAAAATTGTGCATGTGTGTCTGTGTGCACATACATGTGAGTGTATATATGTACAGTAGAGGGGTGGAACCCAGGGCCTCATGCATGTGAGGCAACTACTCTACCACTGAGCTATATCCTCATCCCTTCATATATATATATATATTTTTTTTTTAATTAAGCCTGTATAAACTCTTTTAGTCTTTCTTCTCCCAGTTAAAATAAAATTATCAGAAGGGACGTTGCAAGAAAGTGTTCAAGCAAAATTATTTTTCAACCCTCAGGACATGAGCTAAAACAGAAGTTCCTCATTACATATGTTCAGAGAAAATTAAATACACTTTCTATTTCCTTGAAAATAAAACAACATACAAAAAACATCAACTAAACAGCAAATTTGAGAAACTCATGTCACATTTTAATAATTAATGATGATGTTCAATAAAGACTTGCTAAAGTTTCTTTTTGGCTATTGCAAGGATTATAACTTTTCTGTCTTGAAGGGACTCAGTTGTATGTACACTGAAACGCCCATTATGTTTGACTACCATTCTATATTGATTTATCCAGACACTATCTGCCCTATGGGAAACACATAAACTTTCCAGCCTTCACACATGGTAACCCTGGGAGAGTATCAGCAACAAAACCTTGTTGCCAGTATGGGCTACTTTCTTCTGGTAGATGACTCTGCATCTGTCTTCCTGGTTTGTGTGCTTGTGAAAGAATCATCCTTTGCCAGAACTGCTGCTGAAGGGTTTAACAGTGACCCATTCGACCTCCACTTATAATGAATCTTTCAGAGCAGTATGCAAACAAGGGTCTGACAGAAGATTTTTTGAATAATTAGAAATCACATACATGAATAAATTTGGATATGAAAAATGTGGTCACAGATGGGAGAAGCCCTTGATTTATCAGAGAAGTTGCCTTAAGAGAAAACACAATCACAGCCAAACATTAAATCTGCTGCTTAAAATATGTTAAGGCTTTTAAGCAAAATAGGCATTTACACTCCAGGGAATCACTTGGTTCTGTGCTCACACTATTCTGAATGTGTTCACGTGAATATTGGAGGAGACTCCAAAAAGTGGACAGACAGAAACAGTTATGAGTGATCAGTTTTACTTTCTGATTCTTTGTAGTCTCATAAACTATTTTAAGGCAAAAAAAATCACTGAGCAAAGATAAATAAGATTGATGTCTTCTACCTTGTAAATTTGTCACCTAGGGTGATGAGTGCCATACTCTCAGCTCAGAATTTTGAAGATGAAAGTTTTCTTTATTTTTAATCTTTGGTCTTAGATTATGAAGGATGTAATCTCAGATATTTAAAATTTTATGTAAAATTATTAGAAACAAAAGCAAGTTTTGATGTTTAAGTAACTGTCAGAAAAGTCAATCAACTACACTGTTCTCATGGATAGGTCACTAGCTCTCAGGAGTATAGTCTGGTATATTTATTTGACTATCTGATGCTTTTATCTACTTTTTCATTTATATTGACATGATTGAATATGGTGTTTTTCAAACTTCAAGTCATGCTGAATTAATGAGTGGTGAAATAAAAATGCAACCAGCATTTTAAATTCTTTCTCTTCATGAATGTTTTTTAAAACACACAGATTAGAATAGTAAAATGACCTCCTAACTATCCATTACCTGGATTCATTTGTTAAGATATTTTCACATTTGTTTCTTCTATTCTATGGTTTTCTTCTCTTATTCATTGGGGCAGTATCTTAAAGGCAATTTAAGACATCATGTTAATTTACTAATACATATGCCAACATGTTTCTCTAAAAATGCATACTTTTTACATCACTACTAAGCCATTATCATACCTTTAAAAAATTAGCAGTAATTCTTGGTAACTGGTTGGTTCATATTAGGATCACTCAACATTAAAAAAATGAAACAGAAGAAAAATAGTTAATATCCAGGAGCATCACACATGGTAGGGCTAATTATTGCTTCATGAAATTTCCTTTGCAAGTATGCATTTATATTCTCTATAACATGTAGTTTTTACTATTGGTCACAGTCACAGGAGCTTGAAAGCCACTGGGTTAGTGATTCTCTCCTTTCCTTGATAAGCTCTGGGCAGATACCTCTGGGAGTCCTGAGTCCAAAAACACTTCCTTCAGTTTAAGTAGCACAGGGAGGAGAGCTCTGAATCTTTGTTCTTGCTGTTGGCTATGCCTAGAAACTTCTCTCACCACCAGCTCTACTGTTTTGCATCTTCCCCAGCCTTCAAGAGATGAAATGTCATTCCCATTCTGGGACCTTCTATTGTCCCAACCAGCTATCACTTGGTTTGCCTCTTCTGTGCTGGACTCATTACTCTGCCTTATGTGCTTTATATGTTTTTTCTTTTCCCATAGACTAAATTCATACTAAGCATAGTTTGCCTAACTTCTTTGCCCTGAAATGTAACCTGTCAAGTGCTTTGCATAAATAACCACTGTTGGGGTATTCCGGGTACCCCCGGCTCTATGCTAAGATGGCGGCTGGCAGGTTGGCAATGCGGTTTTGTGTTGTAGTAAACAAGTCGCTCTCACAACGGAAGTAGATACTTGATTGGTTTGAGCATCCACCTGACCTGATGACGCAGAGCACGTATATAAGGACTAGGCAGGGGGGTAGCGAGGGGGAACGCCATGAGGGACGCCATTAACAGTAGCTGTGTAACATGTGTTAGGCGCTAGAATAAAGTGTGTTAAAAGCAACAACCTGTGTCGCGTCTTACTGCGGGCGGAAAGACAGCGATAAACCACTTATCAGAACACCTGAATTAGGAGTTTATGATGCTACCGATAGGTTATTAGGTAGCGAGGATGTTTGTGTCAAAAATCAGACACCAAGGGGAGACTGGAAAAGAACCCAAGTTTATGAGGTTCAGACTGATCCTGAACATAACAAGATGGTTGAAGATTCATTATTCAAAATGTTCAGATTTTGGAGTTTTAAAAAAATTTTGGAATATGTGGATATGCTTTACCGGTAGAACAGCCCTTGACAATCCTAAAATCCAAATTCCAAAATGCTCTAATATTTAAAACTTTTAAAGTGCCATGACAGTTTTCAGAAAGTTTCCATTTTTGGAGCATTTCCAATTTTACATTTGGGGATTAGAGATGTTCAGCTGGTAATAGCTACAATATTTTTCAGAGATTTTTATGTGCCTGTCACAGTAAGCACTTATTTTATCTAATGTTCCCCAAAAAGCCTGAGAGGAAGGGTAATTATTACCAATTTTTTTCAAGAAAGGAAACCAAGGAGTATTTTGGCAAAGTTTGGCTTCTAAGCTGTTCTTCCTAATACAATTCTGTTCTGAATGTTCTATTTTATTCACCAGAAACAGGATTCTAGTTTTAAAATCAGTATTTGAGTCCCATTATATAGTTCAGGATAACTTAAAAGAGAAACCAAGGGCAACATCCTTGGTCTTCTCTTCAATCTATGCAGCTTTTGGAATACGTCTAAGGAAATCCGAGAAGACCCTCAAAGGCATGATCCCTGTATTCCTGGAGAAGGCGTTCTGACTCCCCAGGTGAGGCACACTATCTCATGGAAACCTGTCTTTCCTTCAGAATCTGTATTTCATGGTGTAACTCATTTAGTGTGATTATTTGATTAATATCTACTTTGTTCTTTGTAATGTGAGTTCCATAACTGTAAGGGTCACTCTTGCCTTTACCCACCATAATTTTCTTGGCAGATTGCAAGTGTTCAACAAACAGTGAATAAATTCATCATGAATAAATGGATGCCCAGACAAATTTGGTTAATTATTACACACTTTGAGAGGAAGCATGGGGGCTCATGGTGTACTTCAGTGGTAGAGTGTTTGTCCAGGATGCATGAGTCCCCAGGTTTAATCCCCAGCACAGGAAATGAATAGAATAGAATAGAATAGAATAGAATAGAATAGAATAGAATAGAATAGAATAGAATAGAACAAAACAAAATAAAATAGGAGAGAGAGGATGTTGGCTGGGGAGTAAGGTTCTCAGGGCTAGAAACACCTAGAAGAGAACATCCATTCATTCTCATCACTACTTCCAACAACTCATTGCACCTGTACCCATTTATCTGTGTTCCCTCCTCTGACAATGCCTGGATGGTACACATTCTTTTCCAAAGCCAACCCCTTCACTTTTGCACTGAGTTTTATTCCATTGTCTGCTCAATGTATTTTTGTCTTTTATGTATTATCATTTTTTCACTCTCTTCCAGTAGAATTTTCTATGACAATGTTCTCTATCTGTGCAGTCCAATATGGTGGCTACTAGCCATTGTGGCTAATAAATTCTTGAAATGTAGCTAATCTAAGGAACTGAATTTTAGAACTTTTCTAATTTTTAAGATTTAAATGAAATAGTCACCCGCACGATTCCCATCTACATCAAACATATTGTTTCTCCCATGTTAAAAAAATAAGACTCAAGTTGACTTCATCCTTGTTTTAGATAATACCCTATTTCTGTGCTCCTTCCTTCACAGTATATTCTATAAAAGTTTTGTCTATACTCTGTCTCCACTTACCCTTCTTCTACATATTTTAAAATTCACTTCAATCAATCTTTTGACTCAATAAGTCATGAAAATGGCTCTTTTTTATGATCACTATGGAACCTCAGAATTGCCAAACCCTGTGTCAATGTTGAGTACTCATTTTATCAGACCTAATGGCAAGCATTTACTTTTATTTTTTTGATACCAGGGATCAAACCAAGGGGTGCTTAACCACTAAGCCACATCCCTAGACCTTTTTAAAAACTGTATTTGGAGACAGTCTTGAAAGTTGCTGAAGCTGGCTTTGAACTCACGATCCTCCTGCCTCATCTCCCAAACCATTGGGATTACAGGCATGTACCACCACCCCTGAGGATAACAGCAGCATTTTACATGGTTAATTCCCTCCTTGAAGGACTTCCTTCTCTTAGTTATTGGGGACCCTTTGTTCTCCTCTTTCTCTAACCATTCTTTATGCTTGCAAGATATTCATCTACACATTCTCCAATATTGAAATGTCACAAACCTCAGTCCTTAAACCTCACCTCTTGACTACATTTTCTTCCTAGATGCTTTCATTCATTTCTGTAGCTACAAATCTTAAGAGATAGGATATAGTCCCCAACAGATCTCTAGCTCTTACTTTTCCCCTTAATGTCAGGCTTGTATATCCTCTGGAAAACACCCTACTCAAATTTGACACTTGTATGTCACCTTTTAAATGTGCTTCACCCTGAGTCTTCCCCACTTAAATCAGTGCCACCTCTATGCTATTGCTCAGGCCAAAAACTTTGGAGTCATCCTTGATTTACACACCAAAGCCAATCCATGAGTAAATCCTCTTGGTTCTGATCCTGTCCCTCATCTGACCTGTCACTAATCCAAGCTACCACCGTCCTTAGTATGAGGTGTTGCAAGAACTTCCACTCTGGTCTTCTTACTTTTATTTATCCTTTCCCCTCACCAACTAAATCTCCTCTTCAAACAGTAGCCAGAGCAACCCTTTAAAAAATGCAAATGGATTCATACCACAGGAAAACACCAGACTTACAATGTTTTCCCATCTCATTTTGAACAAAAGTTCTGAAGGCTGCCTTTAAAGTCCTGCATGATCTGGCTCCCAACTACCTCTCTGACCTCCATGTCCACCACCTACTCATTCCTTTCATTCACACAGTCCTCCTTATTGCTCTTCAAACACGTTACACTTGTTTTGCACTAGGACTTGATTTTTGCTGTTCTCTAACAATGGAGGTCTCTTAATTCCTCTCTCCAGAAAATCCTTCTGCTTCCTCCCTTCCTTCTTTTTTTTTCTTTTTCTTTCTTTTTTATTTACTTATTGATTCATTGAACACAAATGGAGTACAGCTATTGTTTCACTGGTTGTACACAAAGTAGAGTCACACCATCTGTGC
>JAJEJO010000774.1:71824-200769 GCA_020662805.1 Glaucomys volans
ACTGGGGATTGAACTCAGGGACACTTGGCCACTGAACCACATCCCCAGTCACATTTTGTATTTTATTTAGAGACAGGGTCTCACTGAGTTGCTTAGGGCCTCGCTAAGTTGCTGAGGCTGGCATTGAACTCATGATCCTCCTGACTCAGCCTCCCAAGTCGCTTGGATTACAGGCATGCGCCACCACGCCTGGCCACTGTTCTTAAATGTTTAAAGTAGAGCCTTGCTGTTAGTCTTTAATTAGAGTCACTTTTTAATTTTCTTCATAGCTCTTTCTACAATTGGTATTTTTATAAAAAGTTTATTATCAGATATGCTCACTAGTTAAACAGAGATCCCAGCACACTGCCTTATACAGAGAAAGGTGCTCATATTTTGTTTAAATAAATGAAAGAGCTTAGGTCCATTGTGATTAAAGGAACAATTATAGGATCTTAAAGTGGGGAAGACTTAAAGAAAGATGGCTTTGGGGATACTGATCTGGTAGTTTTGTGGAGAGAACCTGAAGCCTGAGAAACTAATGAAGATTTTATTACAAAAATCCACATGTTCAACAAGGGCCTAAGAAAGAAAGAGACATTTAGGGACTCAGCAAATGCAATATGAAGGGTGAGAGAGATTGCGCAGTAAAATAATTAACCTTAGTTTTGTTTTGTTTTGTTTTGTTTTGGTACCAGGGATTGAGCCACATCCCCAGCCCCTTTTTTACATTTTGTTCAGAGATAGGGTCTCACTGAGTTGCTTAGGGCTTCCCTAAATTGTTGAGGCTGACTTTGAATTCACAATCCTCTTGCCTCAGTCTCCCAGGCTGCTAGGATTATAGGCATGTGCCACTGAGCCTGGTTCAGAAACTCTTTTTGTACATGTGAGGCCCTGGGCTCTATTCTTAGTACCACATATAAATAAACATATAAATAAAAATAAAGACCCATGGACAACTAAAAAAACAAAACAAAACAAACAAAAAAACTACAGACATATGAAAAGATCAGTTCTTGCTGTGGGTTCATAAGGAGGTGAAAGGCATGACTAGGTAGAGCGCAGGGCATTAGGGCAGTGAAAATATTATCTATAGCATTATAATGATGGATTCATATGTTTTTCACCCTATAGATTTGTGTGGTTTCAGTTTCAGGGGGTAACCCGAGGTATTTAACTCAAAAATGTGAATGAACTATTATGATAGTTGGTTGATAATTTTCTCTTCTGTGGTTGCATCAGTGTTGTTATTAGAATTCGGAAACAGTATGCACCAACTTATGCATCCCTTTGTGTGGAGCCGCCTTTATTAACGCCTGTTGTTTCTTTCCTTCCGTTACAACATACTCAATTGCTAAGGTCAGTGAAGTTCCTGTTTCCCTCAAAATATTAGAGTGGATTTAAAAATACTAGATAGCCGGGCGTGGTGGCGCACACCTGTAATCCCAGCGGCTCAGGAGGCTGAGGCAGGAGAATCGCAGGTTCAAAGCCAGCCTCAGCAAAAGTGAGGCGCTAAGCAACTCCGTGAGACCCTGTCTCTAAATAAAATACAAAATAGGGCTGGGGATGTGGCTCAGTGGCCGAGTGCCCCTGAGTTCAATCCCGGGTTCCAAAACAAAAACAAAAACAAGACAATGGTCCGGCCCTTTCAAGTATTCTCAAAGGGGTGGATTCATTCCCAGTACTATTAAATGAATGAATGAATTCTGGGCTGTATAATTAATGTAGAAAGCACTTGGAGAATCACTTGTTTCAATATATAATTCTCTGACTTTTTTAGTAAGGAAAATTAGCTTGAGAATGTTAAGAATGATTTATTGGTTTATACACATCTGTCTTTTGCCCGAATTTTGTTTGCGCCCTTTACCAGTTATCAGATTTGAGCCATGTGAAAAACTAGCAAGAGTACTTCACTACCATTTTGAAATTTCTGTATTAATCAGCTTTTGTTATTCAGCAATATTATTGCACACTTGCCTGAACTTGACACATTGTTATGGGGGATTTAAAATATTGTTACTGTTTGCTTGACACTAACAAGGATATAGTTCAGTAACACCTGATATAGGAACAAATAAGTAGCCATGGAAACCTTTGTGAAGTAAGGGAGAAATATGTTATATGGTATATAGGTAATGCCCCATTTAATTAATTCAGCATTTAATAGACCTTCATTGATTAATTATCTACAATGTGCTGATCACTAGGTTTATAAAGATAAGACATTGTGAGCTGGGGAATGTAGCTTTGTGGTAGTGTGTTTGCCTAGCATGTGCAAGGCTCTGGGTTCAAATCTCAGTACTGCCAGAAAAAGGAGGGGGAAAAAAAAGAGAAGAAAGAAGGAAAAGAAAAAATAGTCTTTTTCTTTGGTGTTCCAGTTTTTCCCATTGTTTTCCAATGTATTTATTTATGTAAGTAGAATTACTGATAATCAAAGTAGTTGTGATTTGTCCCAGATTTCAGTGGTAGAATTTCTAGTGTAGCATCAATTATTGCCTCTGTGGTTTATATCATCTTACAGTGAAACCTCTGGTATAGTTTTCTTTAGTAAAACTTCACATATATAATCGTTCCATTTGGGACTGGTTTTCTAGGCTAATAACATAGGGTAGGAAAACAATAGCTTTGTTTTTCTTGGGTGCTGGGGATCAAACCCGGGGCCTCAGGTATGCAAAGCAGCATGTACTCTGCCCCTGAGCTATACCCTCAGCCCTGCAGTTTTAGTTTTAAACTCACCACTGACTGTGGTAGTAATGTGCACATGCCAGAAAAATGTGATTATCCTCCTGGAGGCATTTCCTGTATTAATAAGTATTTTTACATTTTGCTTATTAATTTTATTCTTAGTATGTAATACTTGGTTTTACTTACTGGCTGCTATAATTAAGATATTTGTGGAGTAAATGTGTAAATTTCTAAGAATTACAGGTGTTGTCAGTTAAGAATGATAGATATTTTGAATGCAGAAAAAGCCTTTAAATACAAGTATTTACATCAGAGCTTCTTCATACATAAGGATTATTTTTTAAGTCTGGTATGTGTGGATCGGGTGTAGCCTCTGATCTCATGTTTTAGAGCATTCAGTTTGCATGTTAGTCTCTGTATTATTAAAATACTGAATGGTTTAAAGATGGCTTGCTTTTTATAAACACGAGTATTATTATGACCTTAGCTTATTTTTAAACATTTTTCTTTTTCTTCTGCCTTTTCTAAAATTAATGATGTTTAAAATGAGAAGCATAGTTTTTATCTTTGATGGTTAGTTGTGTCAAATAATTAGGAAAGTATGCAACTAGTTTTTCGACACATGTAGAGCAGATAAGAATTGATTCAAATTTATTTAGACTGATGGGAAATGATTTTTGACCTGAATAATTATATTAAAAGACCTGCACAGTTTTAACTTGAAATTAACTTTTTATTCCACATAAAATAAGCTTGTTATTTGCATTGTAAATATAAAATAAGCCCAGAAAATATTTGAAAATAGTTTTTGGAATTTTGGATATGTTTTAGATATCTTGTCTCACTTATAGAGGCAAGAAGAACTTTGTAGTATAAACTGGTTCATTTTCTTTAATTAACCTGGTTTTGGTTAAGGGTGATTTAAAAAACACACCACATTTTTACTTATTGAAATTATTTGAAATGATTTTATGTTGAGGGTTATTAAGGTACTCCACATTGTTCAGGAGATTCACTGTATATAATTTTTGTGTGTGTGTGTGTGCGTGTGTGAGAGAGAGAGAGAGAGAGAGAAAGGGTTTATCTAAAACAAAAGTCAACTTTCCTAACAATGTATACTTCTCTGAATATTCTATTGTGATTTTAGATATTTATTAACTAATTAGAAACTTTATGTAAATTTTGCTCAGAAAGGTGATGTATATAGGTAGCAGTTGACTTAGTTTATTCCTATTTATGCTTCATTTTATAGAGAGCTACTGAGCCAAGCGAGGCTATATGCCATTGTTGCCGAAAAAAAGAATGATCTTCAAGAGGAACCTGTTTCTTCTCGAAGAAATGCTAATCAGTTTGATTGGGCTCTAATGAGACTGGATAATTCTGTCCGAAGAACTGGCCGCATTCCAAAGGGACTTCTGCAAAAAGTCTTTGATAGCACATGTCACTCAGGTATTTCAAGTTATTTCTGCTTCGATTGTAGAGCCTTTTAATAAGTGTTTTGGGGAGAGGTCATCGTACATTGTTTGGTTCTTTGAATTTTGTTAACTATAATTATGATCTTGATATCTATCCAGCTCAACTAGGCAAATTTTGGAGTAACTGAAACACTTTGTTTTACATATTTATTTCAAAGTCAGCAAACAAAAATAGTCTTTTGACTTTCCGTGGTTTATAGAGATAGTTGCTTTCAGTAGTAAATTGTCATTGAAGTTACTAGTTTTTCTTACCTTTCTTTGTATATTGTCAACTTTCCCTAAGATGATTTTATGACAGGATTTTCATAAAAGACTGATAATGCCCTTTCATTTTCAGTTAGCTACTAAAATTGATCCTGCCTTTGGTAAGCTGATGGAAGCTATGGTCCTTCGCTGCCCATTCCTTGCCAAAAGCCAGCATGCAAACACCTCATTTTGCATGTAGTATAAGAAGATTCACCATGCTTCCTGAAGCTTATTTATGAATATCAGTTGCTACAGTATAGAAGAAGTAGAGCTACAAACTCTGATGATGAGATTGTACCAAAGAATTATCCATTATAACTACAGTCATCTGTATTTAAAAATCATTATTGTCACTTTTCTCTCTAAATTATTCAGAATTGTTCAACTGTCACGGCAGTCAGTTTTAGAACATTTTGTTACTCTTAAAAGAAATCCCTGCACCCCTCACCATCAATCCCCAACCCACCCAACCTCCAATACCTTCCAGCCCTAGTCAACTACTCGTGTATTTTCTGTCCCTGTAGGTGTGTCTCTTCTGGATTTTTCTTACAAATGGAATTATATAATAGGTGATTTATTTTTGTTTTGTCTTAAAACCAGCTTTCAGGGACATGTAGATAAAGGTTATACACACAGGAAGGAGGAAATTTATATTCTGGTATAATCAATTATAAAACATAATTGGATATTCTTGAGTTCTAATTATACTGCTTTGTAACATTTTTGTAAGAAACTGAGAAGCATAACCTTTGAATTTTAGCAAGTACTGCTTGTAAGTTAGATTCATTGTTTTTATATTCAGTCACACAGATTACATAGATTTTATACATTTCTTAAGAAATGTATAAAATTAAGAAATATGTAAACGTGTAAAATTTTTACCTTTCTTAAGAAAGCAGATAATATTAAAAATTTAACTTGTAATTTTTAGTAGCATTGTGGATTATGGTTTTTTTAATATTTGGGTACTCACAATATTATCTTTGAGCCAGACATTTATAGATTTCAGTTTAAATTTTGATATTTATCTTCATTATGTTGATACTATTAAACATTGTCAACCTTTCTTCCACAGGTAGCCCAGGTGGTAATCAAGCCTTGCTTCTGTTGCGCAGCTGTGGTTCTCTCTTGCCTGAATTGAGTCTTACGGAGAGAACAGAATTTGCTCACAGGATATGGGACAAACTTCAGACACTTGGTATGATTAGTTGAATAATATGATGTGTGTTAAAAGTATATGTGTATTTTTTCATTACAAAGTGGGTTTTTAGATATAAATTCTATAATTTTATGGAAGGGCTACTTGATTCATAATGTTTTGGTCATGTTTTATTTGGTGAGTTATAGTGACATCTAGGGGCATTAAGAATACATTAATTTTTCATAACAAGTGTTAACACCTTTGCGAAGTGAAAAAGAATAAAATAGGTCTTTGGCCTGTCAAAGTCATAACTGTACATGCAATTTCATCAAGCAAGTTGGATTTGTTAGAATTTAGAGACAGGACTGGGGTTGTGGCTCAGTGGTAGAGCGCTTGCCTCACATGCGTGGAGGTACTGGGTTCGATTCTCAGCACCACATATAGATTAATTAATTAAATAAAGATCCACCAACAAGTAAAAAAAAAATTAAAAAGGAAAAAAAGAGTAAGCCTGCTTTCAGAAAATATGCTTAAAAAAAAAAAGAATTTAGATACAGCTATACTCACATGTATAAAAGAGTATTCATTTTAGCTTATTTGTAATAACAGGAAATTGGAATCAACAGTAATGCCCCTCACTGGGGATTGGATAAATAGAATTATGGAGCATCAATATAGAATACTGTATACTGTGCAAATCTTAAAAAATGAAGGCTTTATTTGAATACTAATGGGGGATGTGTTCTCCAAATTATAAATAAAAATTAAGATACAGAACAATGTTTTTTTTTTTTTTTTTGGTACTGGGGATTGAACCCAGGGGCACTCAACCACTGAAGTCACATCCCCAACCCTATTTTGTATTTTATTTAGAGACAGGGTCTCACTGAGTTGCTTAGGACCTCGCTAAGTTGCTGAGGCTGGCTTTGAACTCGCGATCCTCCTGCCTCAGCCTCCCAGGTGCTGAGATTACAGGTGTGCGCCACCACGCCCAGCTCAGAACAATGTTTAGTATATAATTATACTTTGAAACTGTTATTTTCTTATATGCATGTGCATACAATATTAAAATATTTCTGGAAGGATGATAAACACTAAATATAATTTTTAGTCTATACTTTTTTATACCCTTTCAATTTTGAGCCAGATAAATATAGCATATATTCAAAAATTAACTTTAAAGACCAAATTTAAAAGATTGGATTTTAAGGCTTTTAAAATTCAATATATGTTTCTGATTTTTACAAACTTTAAAATCTAGAATGATGCTTCTTAAGCATATTGGAATCTAAAACCATCATCTGTTATGCATAATACAATAGGATGTGAAATTAGTTTGACATAGTAAATGTTTGAGAGTCCATAACTTTTCTAGTTTCAAAATAAAATTGATAGAGGATCCCATTAAGTGGTACCACAAATATATAAAATATCTGGGACCAGTCTTCAAAATGTATGAAAAACTGTAGAATACAGACAGATCCTTCCCTCACAGTTTTAGATTCCTCTTGAATTCACATTGATAACAGGTTCATTTTTTAAAAGTCTAAAAAATATACATAAACGTTGGATATCAGAATGGAAAAGAATTTTTGTCAGTATAAAAGCAGCAAAAAAACTGGGCGTGGTGGCACACATCTGTAATCCCAGTGTCTCGTGAAGTTGAGGCAGGAGAATTGCAAGTTTAAGACCAGCCTGAGTAACTGAGAAACGTCCTGGGTTGAATCTCTAACACTACAAAACAAAAATTAAAAACAGCAGAAAAGTGATAAAGAATTGGCTGTAAAAATTAGAAATTTCTAGTGCTGAGTACGTAGCTCAGTGATAGATTGCTTTCCTAGTATAAGTGAAGCCCTGGGTTTGAGCAACATGCTGAAAAAATTTTTTTCTGTTTGTCAGTAAGACGTGATTAAAAATGTGCTAAAATAAGAAATATTTGTCCAAAAGTTTACTGTTATTATTCTACAAAATTCTGAAGATTAATATTCTAGAATATAAATGGTCCCTTACGTGGTAGTGAAAACATTAACACTGTAATGGACAGCAGAGCCAAACCTGTGAGATATTATTTAAGGTACAAGGATGTGAGGTAAAATACATGAGGCAATGCTGTTATATATCTTTTGGTTGCTAAGGTAGGGTATTTTAGGATAATATCCCTAAATTTTGAGATTTTAGTAAATTTTAGATAGTTTTAGATTTCACTGGTATACACTGAGACCCTGTCTCAGCAAATAAAAAGGGCTGGGGATGTACCTCAATGGTAGAAAGTCCTTGGGTTCACTGCCTACTCCCCACCCCAAAAATAATAGGTCTTGGCTCCTTAGAATCTCATAAACTGACACCAATAATGGCCACAGACTTAGACCAGTAGCAGTTGAATAAGGGTATGGAATTTAATTAATGAAACATTAGTGAAACATGTTAACCTAGATGGATGGGATGACTGTGATGTCATGAGTGGGGAAGATAAGCCTAATTGTGGTAGCCCTAATTGACATGGTCCTAGGCAGTATGGACACAGAAGAAGGCAAAGGGCATTGGAATACAGGCAAGTAATGCAAGCTGACTAAAAATGATACTCAGGAACCAGGGATGGAGTAGTTCCTTGAAACAAAGGCTTTGAGTGGCCTGGTAAGGAAATAACAAAAATTACCAGCACATTTCTATCTGTATAAAAGAACTGCAGCACATTCCATAAGTAACTGCTTTATATAGAAAAGGCTTCAAGTCACTTCTAAATATAGAGGTAATGTTGGCCAGGTGTGGTGGTGCCCACATGTAGTCCAACAACTTGGAAAGCTGAGGCAGGAGACAGGAGAGCCAAAGCTGGGAGATATTATTTAAGGTACAAGGATGTGAGGTTCTATGGGAATCTGGGTAACTTAGGGAGACCCTCTCTTTCAATAAAAAGGGCTGGGGGTTATAGCTCAGTGGTAAAGTACCTCTGGGTTCAGTCTCTTTTAATAAATAAATAAATAAATAAATAAATAAATAGGTATTGTTACCATTTTCTAACAGGAAGATGGTACTATGTGTCACAAGTAATAGACCTTTTAATATCTAAAGAGGCAGTTCCTTATAACTGTATAGTAATTCAGTTATTATGTCTTACTGGCGTAGCTTGCTTGCTTTGTTCTCACAGGGTATCTGTATAGATGGGGCTAAGTGTTAATATACCTGGGTGAAATGCTACAGTGATGATTTTACCTTTTTGTTGCTCTTACATTTAGGTACACATGATTATCCATTGTGGCAAAGGAAATGACTTTAAATGCTTTTCTAAAAATTTGATTTAAATTTTCTTTGTAGGCACTGTGTATGATGTGAGTCACTACAATGCTTTGCTTAAAGTCTATCTTCAAAATGAATATAAATTCTCACCTACTGATTTCTTAGCAAAAATGGAGGAAGCAAACATTCAGCCAAATCGAGTAGGTAGTTGTTATGGTGAATGTTGATTGCCTATACCAACTTTTTGGTTTCTTCTGCCCAGGGGAAAAAAATTCACCAGCCCATTTCATTGACAGGTGACCTACCAGAGGCTGATTGCTGCTTACTGTAATGTGGGAGATATTGAAGGTGCCAGGTATGGAGCTCTCTAAATGTAGGTCTGTGCAAACAATTTTATAAATTTTGTAAACCTCAAATATGTTTATTTTCTTTTATAACTTTTCCTTAATAAGGACAGTTATTTCAGAAATATTTTAATATAGCAAAATTTGGTAATATGACTTAGATAAAATATAAAATTGTGTAAGAGGGAAAGATGAATAATCTTTTAATTACAAATATGTTGTTTTTTAGCAGAGTTGTAAAATTATTAAGATGTATAGGTGCCTTTCCTTGTATTTTTTTCAATATTTCCTAAGAGAAATGTTCTTAGTTTTTTAACTGTGTTCATGTATAAAACTAGGAATCCCACTGATTCATATAAAATCAGTTGCAACATATTACTGCTCAGGTAAAATTTATTGCCACTTTTGTATTGAAGGCTTGGGAAATAAGGTATAAATTGAAACACAATTTTATTTTTAAATATCTTATAAAACTTTAAAGGTTGATTAATAATGTAGAATAAACAATCAGATTTTCAAAAAATTATCTTGTAATTTTAACAAGAGTACTTCAAGATCATTGATATTCTAGGGAGTAGGATTTCATGAAAAGGGGGGTCAGTTTTCACTTCATAAGTAAGTATGTGTTGTTATATTGGAAATAATTAAAAGCCTAATATATACATGTACAAAGTTTTTTGGCAACCAAGGAGTGTCTTCATTTCTCTTTTATTGTAGCAAGATTCTTGGATTTATGAAAACTAAGGATCTTCCAGTCACAGAGGCGGTATTCAGTGCTCTTATTACAGGGCATTCAAGAGCTGGGTAATGTTCAACTCAAGGTTTTCATTCTTATTTAATATTTAATTTATAAAATATTGTAGAAAATTTTTAAGACGTTTTGTGTCATCAAAAAACGGAGAATTAGTACTTATTGCTATTTTTAAAAATTGGGCTTGATCTGGAGTAACTAAATTTGTAAAGTTTATTAACTGCTCTGGAAAATTTTTTTTTTCTGGAGAACCTTTTTTCATTTTTATAGGTAATTTACTAAATGTTATTCTTAAAAGGCAAATAAATCCAAGTCATACTGTACTTGGAATGTAAGAGGGTACATTATTTAATGTTTATAGAATCTGTTTTTTTGGGGGGAGGAATTACCTGAAAAAATTTTTTAATGTTTATGATCTTTGTTTTTTTTTTTGAGAAATATAGAACTAGTTTAATATACATTAGTCCTTTTTGGATATCATATTTCAAGTATTATTTAAAATTATTGATTGTAATAAATATAGGTAATACATTTTAGGTTGAATAATTATATCTGGAAATATTATAGTGATCTGTTTTATTTCCTTTGAACTAACTTTTAGAGATATGGAGAATGCAGAAAATATTCTCACAGTGATGAAAGATGCGGGAATTGAGCCTGGTCCCGACACATTCCTAGCATTACTGAATGCATATGCTGAGAAGGGTGACATTGACCGTGTTAAGCAGGTATGACTCATGTAAAGAAACATGAAAATCATTTACATAAGCCTGTATTGTGTTTTATATGAAATAGGAAGTTGTAGCACTTTTTTTTTGTTGTAGCAATTTTTTTAAGAAAAAAAATTTAGTTTGGCACCTTGGTGTTATATATATATAAAACAGTTGTTGAAATAGAGTATTTCCTGCTTTATTAAAGAAGTCCCAAACCTTTACCTGGCATTTGTTCCTAATTTTTGGGATCTTGGCAATTTAATTTACTTAAATTTAAAACTGATTTCTACTTGTTCTAATTTCTGGAACTGTCTGTAGACCCTGGAGAAGGTGAATAAGTCTGAAGTTTACCTTATGGACCGTGATTTATTGCAAATTATCCTTAGCTTCAGTAAAGCTGGATATCCTCAGTATGTCTCACAAATTTTGGAAAAAATCACCTATGAAAGAAGATATATTCCAGGTAGTGTAAAAATTTTTATCTACATTATTTTTACATCAAGGTTGAGTTGCTATTTCTTACATGGCGGAAAGGCATTCTCTTAACAATAGATTGTGGTAAGTGATCGTAGGACTTTTTAAAAGCTTAATAAGCTAATAAACGTGAGTTAATGAGTACACGGGGATGTTTTTATTTGAAAATTTTTATTAGGCAGGCATATCCTTTTGGTGTTTGGAATTCCTAATTTTGTCTTTAGTATTGTTTGTGGTGTGAAAATACCATTCAGTTTAGTAACAAAAGATATCTTTGTTTTCTTTCCAGATGCAATGAATGCCATTTTGCTTTTAGTCACTGAAAAGCTGGAAGATGCAGCATTTCAAATTTTATTAGCATGCCCTATATCAAGAGAAGACAGCCCAAGTGACTTTGGCAGTTTCTTTTTACGACACTGTGTGACTATGGATACGGTATCTTGTCCATTTTTACTTTGTAGATGGCATTACTGGCAGTAATATTCTTTAAAATACAAGGTTTATGAAATTACAGTAATTGTAAACATAAAAACCTTGTTTTTGTCTTGCAAGATTTTGGGGTAGAAAGAGGATGAGAGGTTCAAATTTTTCATTCTCGAAGTGGTAGAATATTTGCAGAAGTCCAGAGGTGGAATATTTGCCAATGTAGCTGATGTGGTGTCTTATTTTCCTCTAGCCTGCAGAGAAGCTGACCAACTACTGCAAGAAGTTAAAGGAAGCCCGGATGCACATGTCACCTTTGCAGTTCACACTCCATTGCGCTTTACTAGCCAACAAAATAGGTATTCTATTATTGTTTTAGTTAAAACCAACACCAGCAGGTTTTGCTGAGGTAGTTTGGTGACATTTTATGATATCTCTTTCAGATTTGGTAAAAGCTCTAATGAAGGCCATGAAGGAAGAAGGTTTTCCTGTCAGAACTCACTATTTCTGGCCATTGCTAGCTGGACATCAGAAGAAGAAAAATGTTCAAGGTTAAATTTTGTCTTTTTCTGATTAGTAGTAGTGGTTGAGAGAGCCAGATTCAGAGTTTGTGTACACATTTAATTCAGTTTTTTGGGAAAGCATACTTATTCCTGAGTATTAGATCTTGTGAGGCAGTGGAATTGTGTTAAATCATAGTGAAGTCTCTGTGTAAACATTTTAAAAAACAAACATAATGGATTTCTTTCATCTTAATTTCATTTCTTAATTCATCTTTGATCTTGATATTCAAACTTGCAAGTGTAGTTTTAAACAATTCATTGTCTTTTTTTAAAAAAAATTTATTATTTGCAATTAGTTTGTCTATCCTTTATAAAGTTATACATAATCAGGTTTCATGAAAACAAGAAGTGGGCCATTTTCTTTGTGGACCAGTCTTTTTCTTCTGAACTGAGCTTGGTTACAGTAATAGAAAAGGCAAGAAAACTTTTATTGCAAAATGAGTGCTTGTGACCTGACAGCCTGCTGATTGAAGGACAGAAATGTTCAATCTTTCAGGTACTTAAGTACGTTTAAGCATTTAGCATACTTTTCCCTTGCACACATGGGATGTCTATAGGATATGAATAAGAATTGAACAAATATTAAATTTTAGAGTACAGTATCTAATTCTTTGGTTTGCATTATTGGTAATTCAGAAAGAGTAGTCTTATAAAAAGATGCTTTTAACAGAAGTACTTCCCCCTTGGGGAAACAAAAAATGGTCTTTTTCATTTTATCTCACAGTATAATGTGCTTTGGAATGAGATGCAGAGTTGTTAGTGTGACATTGGGTGACAAACAAAATGCACAAACAACAAAAAAAGTGCTTTTAGCAGACTTTCATATTGCAATTTTATTTTAAATATATAGCCGTCTTCTGGTTTAAAGGAAATAGTGAAACAAGTATTCCCTAATTGTTTCTGGCTATAAAAGTCTCTAAATCCTTTTTAGAAAAATCTTTGTGAAAACAATATGCTAGTTGATTAACTCTTTGTCTATCCTCCAGTTCTGAAAGCTACAAGGGATAACCTTTAACCCAGTATCTTTGAACCACAGAAAGTTTACATCATTGCATCAAACTCTTTGGGCATGTTAGTATTATTTACCTGTTTACACAGGTATAAAAATACCTTGGTACCCTGTTGTAGTGTGTATTTATCAGGTAAATTTGCTTTTCTCAATCATAAGAGGGTATGTAGACTTGAATTGGTTATGACATTATTGCTACTTAGTAAACATAAAAGAATTTAGGTAATTTCTTTCTATAGTTATAGTGAGTCGAGCTAGTAGAAAATGGGTTTTATCTTGAATCCATCTTTTCATAGAATTGTGGAATTTATATTTCAAAGGTGCCTTGTTGAAAGCTCACATTGTATTAATGAAGGAACTGAGAGCCACAGAGGGATTCAGTGACTGACCTTAGGTTCTCCATCTAGCTGTCAATAATTCTGGGATTAGAATGGAGGATTTCTGTCTTATTTAAATATTCTTTTTATACCATAATGCCTCCACTTTAGACTTCTGTAAACATTGTACTGTATTTCTTTTATAAAAATTCTCAGTTATCTTTTAGAAATTAGGTACCAATTTTTACATTAAGGACTTTTTTGTGTGTATGGTGCTAAGGATTGAACCCAGGGCCTATGCATGCTAGGAAAGCACTCTGCCACTGAGCTATACCCTCAGCCCTTATTAAGAACATTTTTAAAAGAGGTAGCCTATTTTACTCAATAAAAATTTTACATAGAAAAATACTGATGCTTATGCTTCATTGATAAATAATGAATTAAGAATATAAGAGGTTGTCAGTTGTTTTGTAGTTATATTTATTCTCCTTTGTAGGAGGTCCTAGAAGATCATAAAGTTCATATTCTACATTATTCTTTCATATAACAGGGAAATGGCTATATGTATTCCACATGGTTTCTGTAGAAAAAAGTAACATTCTTATTGATGTAATGAACTTGATCTTTGTCTAGTGAAAGTCATATACATAAATACTGGTAGAAATAAAAGAAGAAGATATTGGTTTTAGTGATGAAGGATATGTGGGAGTATTTTATAATGAATAAATAAAACCCTTTAGGAAATCAAAGAAAGATGTTTAGAGGTCAGGTAAAACTGAACCAAGCATTTTTAACAATAGGATGATCAAATTTCTGGTCGAATTTTCTGGTTGCAAATTTAGCAATCACCATTCTCTAAGATACTTTGTGTGTGTGTGTTAACTGGGGGTTGAACCTGGGGTCAGTGTCACTGAGCTATTTCCCAACTGTTTTTATTTTTTATTTGAATACAGGGTCTTCCTAAGTTGACAAGGGTAGCCTTAAACTTGAATTTGTGATCCTCCTGCCTCAGTCTCCCGAGTAACTGGGATTACAGAAGTGTGCCATAAGAAAGATTCTTAAAATGACTTCCTCATGGCTCATCTTACTACTATTTTTCACTGTAGCACAAATAGAAAAGTCACCACTTAGAGTAATAACATTTTCAGCCCTTTGCCTACATGAGAGGAAATGCCCAGAATGAATAGAGATCTACAGCCTTTGGGATAGTTGGAAAACATAAAAATGAGAATATGAAGAGGGAAAAATATATAAGGAAAGGTGATCTGAAAACCTAAATCCAGTTGAGTGAAGTGTCAGTACAGATAACTTACTTTTCAAAAAGTAAGACTTTGCCCCTTAATAAAGTGATTGCTTTGGGAAGAGTGTAAAAATCCCATGAAGCAGGCAGTTGTAATTGCTAGAAATTTTTCAGGTGAACCCTCTCTTTCCCAAAATGGTTTTAACTTGTTTAATTCTTACCAAACAACTTTTTTTTTTTTTTAACAGACATTTTTTTTAGTTGTTGATGGGCCTTTAATTTATTTATTTATATGTGGTGCTGAGAATTGAACCCAGTGCCTCACATGCTAGGCAAATGCTCCATCACTGAGCCACAACCCCAGCCCCTTGTCAGACTTCTTGAATGGAAACTTTACTCTAGATTTATAAACTTTCTCGTGGAACATTGAAATATATTTATTAGATTATTTATCTTAGGTTAAATTTTCTAAGTTTACAGAGGTTTGGAATCCTCTTTTTCTTTTTGGTACGGGGGATTGAATCCAGGGGTGCTTAATCACTGAGCTACATTTCCAGCCCTTTTATATATTTTATATTCTCACTGAGTTGCTTAGAACTTACATATTTTGTAACTGAAAGTTTATCCTTTTCCACCAGTATCTCCCCTTGTTCCTTTATTTCCTAGTCCCTGGTAGCCATCATTCTACTCCCTCTATATGAGTTCCTCTGTTGAGCTTTTTTTCAGATTCTACTTATAGGTGATATCTTGTAGTAAAGTCATACGCCACTTAATGTTGGGATGTGTCAGATGATTTCATCATAGTGCAAAGTTTTGTGTACAAAAACCTAGATGATATGGCCTACTACATACACAGGCTATGTGGTATGGCCTTTTGCTCCAACCCTGCAAACCTGTACAACATGTTACCGTACTGAATACTGTAGGTAATAGTCGTATAATAAGTACAGTGTTCACCCCGTGGTAGTCATTTTTCAGCTCCATTCTTATTTGTAGATCCATGTCATATGTGTGATCTGTCATTGACCAAAACAGCTTTAAACTGTATGATCGTATTTGACTTTCTGTGCCTTTCTGTACATATTCTGCATAGTGTAACATCCAGGTTTATCCATGTTGTTGCCAATGATGGGATTTCTTTCTTTTTAAGGCTGAACAATATCCCACCCTACTGTCCTCTGTATATCACATTTTAGTTTTCTTTTCTTTTTTTGCATTACTGGGGATTGAACCCAGGCTTTGTGCATGCTAGTCAAGTGCTCTTACCACTGACTTAATTCCATGCCCTTTTTAAAATTTTTATTTTGAGATAGTGTCATATTAAATTGTCTAGGCTGTCTTCAAATTTGGGATCTTTTTGCCTCAGCCTCTAAGTGGCTGAGATTATGGCTGCGTACCACCATGCCTGACTTTACACCAAATTTTCTTTCTTTCTTTGTTCTTTCTAGACATACATGACAATAGAGTGTATTTTGGCATACTATACATACATAGAATAGAATCCCAGGATTGTGGTTGTATATGATGTGGAGTCACTTTGGTTGTGTATCCATACTTTTTCTATTCATTTGCCAACAGAATGTTGTTCCCACATCTTGCCTACTGTGAATAGTGCTGCAGTGAACAATGCCATGCAGATATCTGAGATAGTGTTTTTATTTCCTTTGTAAATTTGTCCAGAAGCAGGATTGCTGGGACATATATGATAATTCTATTTTTAAGTTTTCAGGGAACTTCTCTTCTGTTTTCCATAATGACCAAATCAGCTTATCTCCCTACCAGCTGTACTAAGGTTCCCTTCCTGTGCATCCTTACTAGCATTTGTTACCTTTTACCTTTTTAATAATAGTCATTCTGTTTTTTGTTTTTGCAGTACTGGGAATCAAACCCAGGGCCTCACACATACTAGGCACGCTTTACCACTGAGCTACACCCAAACCTGGTAATAGTCCTCCTAATAGGTGTGAGGTGGTATCTCATCTGGTTTAGATTTGTATTTCCCTGATACTTAGTGATGTTGAGCATTCTTTCATAAACCTGTTGGCTGTTTTGTGCTTTCTTTGGGAAAAAAGTCTGTATTCAGATCCTTTGCCCATTTTTTATTTAGGTTATGTGGTTTTTGCCATTTAGTAGTATGAGGTCTATCTATTTATTTGTATATATATATATATATCTTTAGTAGCATCTATATATATGATAGTAAACATATATGTCTATATATATCTCATACTACTAAATGGCAAAAAAACATCAACCAATAAAAAAAAATGGTCAAAGGACCTGAATATATATGCGGGGGGGCAGGGAGATATGTATGTATATCATCAAATAAGCAGTTTGCAAACATTTTCTCTCATTCTGTAGCTGTCTTCATTTTGTTGATTGCTTTCTTTGGCATCCTGAGTTTTTTTAGTTTGTTGCAGTCTCTTTTATTGAGTTTTGCCTTTGGTGTCAAATGAAAAAAAAAAAAAAACATTGTCAGGATCAGTGTTTTCTTCTAAGAGTTTTATGGTTTTAATCTTTGATTATTGATCATTGTTGATGATTTGATAATTGTTATTAACATTCCTTCATCCATTTTTAATTGATTTTTGTGTATGGCATGATGTAAACATCCAATTTTTGTACATAGATATCCAGTTTTCCAGCCTCATTTATTAAAGAGAAAATTCTTTCCTCATTGTACATTCTTGGTGTCTTTGTCAAAAATTAGTTGACTGCATATGCATAAGCTTATTTCTGGGCTGTCTATTCTGTTTCATTGGTCTGTGTGTCTACTTTTATGTGAGTATAAAACTCTTCAAAAGTTAAAATACTCTGATCTATAATCTGAATTTTATCCATAAAATGTGAAGATGTTTCAAAATGTAGTTAAACTTGCCTGTATCTTTCTTTACTCAGTGAGAATTCAATCATTTGTACTAGAGTACATTATATAACAAAATTTTATAGAAATGTAATTTGTAGGGGACATTGTTCATCTCTGTTCTTCTGTATTTTGTCTTCCAGGTATAATTGATGTCCTCAAAGGAATGCATGAAATGGGAGTAAATCCTGATCAGGAGACATATATAAATTATGTGTTTCCATCCTTTGATAGTATAAAGTCAGCACGTGCTGTTTTACAGGTGAGTTCAAGTATAGTTTTAATTAGGTAATTGAAGAGAATATCTTTTCTCCTTAATATTTGATGGTTGTCAAAAGAAGTAAAAAAATTAATTGAACTAGGACTAAAAATGGTCATGCATAATTTTTTGAAGCTTTTTAAAAATATTGGCTAGTATAAATAGTGGTTTAACCTAAACAGGCAAAGCAGCATTTTTGTTTTATGGGAAAGACAATATGCCATTATCAGGAAAAGTTAAAACAATATTCACTCCTTAATCCCACCCTAAAATGCAATTGCAATAGTCATTTTTTGAATTATTCTTCATTTCTATATGAATTTTCATAAATGCATCAATAGTTTATTTATTAGTCTGGTTTTTTCTTGTAATAATCTGACTTCAAATCATTGTTTTCCTGCTGTGTACTTCTTGTCTTCACTAGGCTAGGGAAGGCATTGATAAAGGGGCACATGAAGAAATTGACTTGGACATGCAAGGATTGCATTTTCTACTTTCAAAACAAAGTGCTATACACTTAGGAACAGAATGGCAGGGCACCAAGTACTTAATAGAAAGTATCTTGTCCAAAAAAGTCTGTTATCTGGGCAGTTACTCACATATCTTGATTTTTCTAATAATGTTATAGTGTTCCTTTCTTTCCAAGAAATAACTACATAATTGCAATCCTCTACATGTTAGTGTTTCTATCTTGTGTTTTTACCCTTCTTCCTAAGTTCTCAGCGGAGTATTTTTAGCTTGTGCTATAGGTATTTTACTGTTAAAATAATGTTAAAACATTTCCCTAACAGTTTCTTTGCAGAAATATAACCCAAGCGGGGCTTGGTGGTGCACGCCTATAATGCTAGTGACTCAGGAGGCTGTCAGGAGGATCAAAAGTTCAAAGCCAGTGTCAGCAGTGTAGTTAGGCCCTCAGCTACTCAGTGAGACCCTGTCTCAAAATAAAAAATTAAAAGGGGCTAGGGATGTGTCTCAGTGGTTACATGTCCCAGAGTTCAATCCCTGGTACAAAAAAAGAGAAAGAAATATAACTCAAGATTCCAATGTTTTCTTTTTCTTTTTTGGGATGAGGTATTACTATGTTACCCAGGCTGGTTTGAAACTTCTGGGCTCAAGCAACCCTTCCACTTCAGCCTCCCAAGTAGTTGGGTTTACAGGCATGTAACCACTGTGCCTGGCTTCCAGTGTCCTCTTGTTAGTACTCTTGCTTTCTCACTTGTGATCTATCTTAGAGAGATCTGATTTTGAAACTTATGAACTTCATTATATTCATTGTTTTAACTCATTTTTCTTCATTGCTGGAATTTCAGTGTTAAGTTTTTTGGCTTGGAAATAAGTTCTGTTAAGTGCTTAGTAGAGCTAACGGTATTGTTGAGCTTTTTTATCTTCAGTTATACGTTCAAAATTACATCTTTTTTTAAAATTACATAATACAGACTCATTGATTAAATTAGAAAATGCTATTAACTGATAAGACTACACAACTCATCCACTGTTCCTTTTGTTTAACATATGTATTCTTTCATATGTGAGTATGCTTTAGAAATTTTTAGCAAAAATTAGATTATTTTATTTATATTATTGAGCAACCTACTTTTTTTTCCATTTCTTACCTTTCCATACCAATGTGTAATTCCACAAATTTTTTATGCTTATATACTAGTTTCTTGTATGGATATATCAATTTATTTTTATTCGTTGCCTATTTATTATCCAAATGATTTTTAATCTTGTGCTACTGTAAAATGATTCAGTAAGTATATTTGAGCTAGATTCCGTTCCTATACTTAAATTGTTAAATAAATAATGTAAGATGTTGAATGAAGTGGTGAACTACTTGAAGTTAAATTTTTTTTTCTTTTGGTACTGGCTATTGAACCCAGGGGTGCTAAACCACATCCCTACCCCTTTTTATTTTTAATTTTGAGACAGATCTTGCTGAGTTGTTTAGGGCCTTGCTAAATTGCTGCGCCTGACCTTGAACTTGATGAGGCTCCTGCCTCAGCCTCCCAAGTTGCTGGGATTACAGGTGTGTACCACCATGCCTAGCTAAATATGTTTAATCTTTATGTCATGTATCATTCAGTTCTATGCATTGAATTTTTGTTTTCTTTTTGAGTGAGAGAATGTTAGTTTTCAATAGTAAACTCTTCCTAGAAAGAAGACTCTATTTGTAACTGATTATATTTAAAATGAGCATTCAATTTGGAATGTTGGAACTTTGCTATAGAACTTTTGCTAAAATTCAGTTATTCTCTATATTGGTCGAGAAGATAAAGTTATAGAATTAGAGAATATGGTGATAAAAAGAAATATTCAGAATGTAGGAAATTTGATGTATTAAAGTTAAATGAGGCATATTATCACTGATATATATTTTATCCCTAGGAAAATGAATGTCTTTCTGAAAGTAGTACATTTTCTCAAGCTGAATTGAGAAGTGAAGCAGTAAATGGGAACTTGGACTACATTTTATCATTTTGTAAGTATGCAGTATTTGCAGTAAATTTGGCAGGTATCAGTTTCAATTACTGTCGAGGGCATGCAGGTGGTTCATGCAGTGCAAGCAAGGAAGCTTGTATATTAAAGTCAGACTAGTAAATCAGTTTATGAGTCAAACTTATTGATAATTTGGAACTATTGATAGTTTTTAACGTTGGAAATAACTTGGAGATGACCTTAGAGATGGTAATATAGTGGAGATTTAAACTGGGGACCCTTCAAACTCCAGTCTATTTTTAATTCAGCAGCTGGTGTATGACCTGGAGGAATTTTCAACCCTTCTTTGCTTCACTTCCCTTAAATTGGGATGGTACTACCTATCTACTCTGTGGGGGCTGTTGTGAAAATCAGATGAGGCATTATGTCTGAAAGTATTTTATAAACTCTCATGACCTTTAAGTTATTTAACGCTATCTTCTTGGCTTTCTTAACAAAAACACTGCAGATGTTTATTGTATATTTAAAACTGCTAGGATGCTTTACTGCTCATCAGTTGTTAATAAAATTGCCTCATATGATAGATGAAGAAAGGCATAGTGAGGTTAGATGATTTGCCCAAGATAGTTGTAGTGCTTTGAATCAGAAGCAAGATTGTCTGACTTTTTCCCCATACCATATTTTATTTTTATTAATAAATAAAACATCTTAATGTCTTCATTTTTAAACATTTCCATGATGTTACTAGACAGATTTTCAGAACTTGTGGAAAATACGTCATTTAAAACTGAACACAAACATAGCAATTTCTAGCTCCCTACAAAGAGAAAAGTTAAGCTCTGATTAATATATATTCAAATTGCATAGGTGGAATCTTTGTAAAAACCAGATTATTAGGTATGTATTACCTGTGTATATGTCATTTAAAATAGCTAATTAATCACACACAAAAAAAGTTCATTAATTTACAGTAGTTAATATTAAGGGAAAGGCAACATGTTCAGTTGTCATATTTTCCAGGGCTACAGTTATCTTCAAATAGTACAAACCTGTTTCTTTATATCAGATTGTTAGAGGTATAGTTATTTGAGTCAAAGGTTGGGTAATATTGGCTGCTATGTGAGTGTATTGATTTTTGCCTTCCACTCTATATAATATATAGATTTTCTGTGCTGACAGGTTGGAAACAGAAGCATTAGTGGAGGAGTCTGGCTCATAAGGTGCATACATGAGAGCTGCCTTTTCCTTTTATCATACCATCTTTTCCACTTTATTGTCAACCTCCTGATTTTTCAGACTTGTTTGTTGCTAAGGAAACTAGATGCTTTGTGTCAGCAGCCTTCCAGCTTGCCAAGATATTTCTGACCACCTTTTTAAGGCAGAGAACTTGACAGTATTTTATGAAATACTATTTGAATAGTATGAAAATACATTTTCAAAAGAGGTTGTTTATTAAATTGGAAAAAGAACAATGCCAGCAACTGTAAGACTGAAGAATATATGACCTGACTTTTGTCAGTACCCTCTCTTCCCCTTGATTTATAGATCTTTGAAGAGTAGTCCTATAATTTGTGTTAGGCCGCTCTAAGATATATACTATTGGTTACTGCATCACAAGGAATGTCAGATACAAGGCAGGGTAGGTGGATTTTCTTGATCAAATTTGTGGGGGACTAGGATACATCTTCCCTTTTGTATCTATAGGAATGGCAAATTAATTTGATCAAGCAAAATGAAAGGTTACTGAGAGGCATGTGGTTGTATCCACTTTAAAATTCCTTGAGTACCTAAATGCAGGTCATTTTAAAGATGATTTTTAGATTTTCAGATGCTGTGAAACCATTTGTTCAAGGAATGTAATAGTTGATCTAAAACAGTTCTTGGGTGTGGGTTAATTTTTTTATTTATATGTAAGGGAGCTGAAATAAATTTTTTAAATTACTGTATTTCTTCCTATGAGTTCTTAAAAAAATTAACCAGGTAATATAAAGATTCATATAAATTATATTTATTGCCTTCAGAATTTGCCTCTCACATTCCACTCATCTTGAATCATTCAGAAGTCACATTACATTTGTAGCAAATGATTAAATCATTTACTTATAACCTGACGATATAATTGCAGGGAAAAATACTTCGGGAGAGTCTAATAGTGATTTCTTTTGCTAGTTTATGGCAAAGTTACATGAAGAATTAGTATAAGGCCTAATTCGTATACTAAGCACATCAGGCTTATGACGTCAGCATTGAGATATTCAGAATGGTCAACTGTTAAGTGCCAAAGGGGGTGGTATAGCAAATAAATGCTCAGAAAGGTGAATCAGTATAAATCAATTATATAACAGAGGTAAAGACCTATTTTATTATGACTCTAGGTTGTAACTTTTGTGTGGATGCAGTCATTAATCATGGAAGCAAATGGAATGAGAAGTGTGAATGTTTCAAGAGAACCCAGCATTACTCTTAGAAAAGAACTTCACTTTCTTCTGTCTTTTAAGGACAAAAGTCATTTCAGTCTCATTCCATAGTGCCACAGTGTCCAGTAATATTCAGCCTCAGATGTGTGCCAGTGTGATTTGAGAATGCCGATGCATTAATAATTACCATTTATGCAAAGAAATAGTTATAGTATAAATTTATTAGTTGTGCATATTTATGAAAATGAAATAAGATGCTTTAAGAATAGTTTATATTGCACATATTTTACCACATTAAATAATTTGGTATAAAAATCATTTTTATTTTTTAAATTTTCCAACTGAAAGTAAAAGGTATATGTAAAATGTGTTATCAACTAAGTTGGGAGTAGCTGTTACCCCGGCTGCTCAGGAAGCTAAGGCAGGTGGATTACAAGTTCAAAGCCAACCTTGGTACCGTAGCAAGACTCCATCTCAAAATAAAAAAATAAAAATAAAAAGAGCCGAGGATTTCACTGGTAGAACATCCCTGGGTTCAATCCCCAGCATCACATACACCCCCCTCCCCACCAAAAAAATTGGTAACTCAGGGTTTTTTGATTGTTTTGTTTTTTCAGTCTGAGATTTATTGATGATCATTTTCTTTTGCAGTGGAATCAAATACAGTGCCTTTCTCATTTAATTCTTTGAGAGGGAGCCTGATCCTAGGCTTTAGGAGGTAAGGCGATCAACTTAAATGTTAAATGTACTATTTCTCTTGTCCTTTTGATCTATCGAATGAAGAAAGATTCTTAGAATATACTAGTTATCTGCAACAACCTTATCTGTTCTGTTCTTCTAAGTAGTTGAATTGAGTTTAGGCAGTCTCTTATATCATGTTTTTCAAGAAATAAGCGCTTTGGTGAAAATCCTGTTTCCAGAGTGCTAGTTGGAAAGGGAACATTGAAGTTATAGACAAATTTGCATGGATATTCATTTTATTCTTGGAGTATTTAATTACAAGGTGACTTTTATTCAGTGTAGTCTATACTTCTGTGTGTATTCAAAGAATGTCAATGACCTTTCCCTTCCATATTAGTTTGTTTTCAGTTATTACAATCAAATACCTGAAGCAGGCTAACTTTTTAAGTTTATTTAGCTGATAGTTCTGGAGATTCAAGGGCATAATAATGCTGAAGTCAGTTCACCTTTTTGGTGAGGCCCGTCTTGGTTGTGTCACATCATGGAAGTTCATATGATGGGAATGAGTGTATGAGGGAGGGCACTTCACAAAACAGGAAGACAGCAATTCTGCTATTGGCCTCACTCGTTTAAAAACTTGCTCTGACAAGAAATCTGAAGACCCATGAGGACCATAATCCCTTCAGAGGGCATGTCCCTAGTGATATAAGGACTTCTCATTAGCCTCATCTCTTAACATTGCCACACTGTGGTCCAAGCTTCCCACACATGAACCTTTGGGGGCTAAACACAAACCTTACCCAGATTACGGCACCTTCCAGTTTTGTTGTTTAGAAAATAGTCAAACAGAAAAATTGAAAGAATAGCAACTGATCACCCATATGCCCTTTATCTAGATTCACAAATTACTAATCTTGTGCCAAATTTACTTGCTTTTTCTCAAATAGTCTTGCTCTGTACACACACTTTTTCCTATTCGCTGAACCACTTGATGTCGAATGATAATGGATCTTTCAGCACACATCCCTTAAAAATAAGGCATCATCTATACAATAATATCAGTATCCTAAAATGTTAACATTGCTTTATCTTTGTTCTGATATACACAGTCCGTGTTTGGATTTTTTTCTGGTTTTAAAAACTGCTTTTATGGGGGCTGGGGTTGTGGACCTAGCATGTGGGGTTGTGGACCTAGCATGTGTGAGGCACTAGCTTCGATTCTCAGCCCCACATATAAATAAATAAAAATAAAGGTTCATTAACAACTAAAAAAATTTTTTTAAAAATTGCTTTTATAGTTGTTTTACTTTTTGACTAGGGATTCAGTTGCATTCATGCATTTTATTTGATTGCAATTTCTTTTTATTCTCTACATCTAGAGTAATTCCCTTGCTACTTTTGTTTTTTTATGAGTCACCTATTTTTGAAGAATCCAGGCTAGCTAGCCTCTCTCACATTTTGTATTTTGTTTGATTTTTTTTTTCCTTCACATTATGAGACTCAGATTAAATATTTTTAGCACAAATGCATAGGTTCTGTGTATTTTTCATTGTATCACCTCAGGGAATGTAATATCAGGTATCCAATATGGATGCAGTCATCTAAGTTGGATCATTGTGGTGTGTTAGTCAATTTTTTTTATCCCTATATCAAAGTATCTGAGATAATTAACTCAAAAAGAGAAAGGTTTATTTTGGCTTTGGTTGTGGAGGTTGCAGTTCATAATTGATTGGCCCCATTGCTTTGGGCATGTGGCAAAAGCAGCACATCAAGATGGGAGTGTGTGAGGAGGGAAAACCAGTCACCTCATGGCCAGGAAGCAAAAGGGAAAGAGGTAGGGGCTGGGATCCCACAGTGCGCTTTGAGGGCATGCCTCCACTGACCTCAGACCTCCCACCAGGGTCCTCCTTGTAATGATTCCATGTCCCAATAGCACCTCTTTGGGACCAGTGGTACCTTTGACATTTGGCCTTTGGGGGACACCCGAGGTTGTAGCACTTCATTAAGGTGATAATCCCCACATCTGTCCCTCCTAAAGGAACCTCATCCCCTTTGTAATTATTAAGAAATCTGTGGGGTAATACTTAGGAACAGTATGTCTAACCTCTTTTCCCAAGATCTTTTACTCCTTGCTTTAGCAGCCATTGGTAACCCTCATTGAATCAGTTGTCAGCTTTGGTGGTTGCTGAAAGGATGAGTTTCTGATTTTGTCTTTCTTTCTGTATTTGTAATGTTAATGACTTTTGACCTCCATAGTAGGCAAGAGGTCAAACAAGTAGTTGGGATTCTGTGTTGCTGCGCTTTCTTTAGCCAATACAGTTCTTTTTCAGTGATGGTTTTATGTTTTAAAAAAGGATAAGGTCTGTGCCTTTAAAATTAAATTTTGAAAAGTATAGAATATATAATCAAATGAATAAAATAATAATAGAACCAGATTTTTAAAAAAAATTTATAATGCATTATGAAATAAGATGTAATAAAAAATTTCATATAACTTTCTTTGAAGACTAGAAAGAGTTTTTCACTTTTAGGTCCTGGGTGGGTATTTCTTTTAGCTTTGTTAACCTTATACTTTTAAGTCAGTTTGAATGGCATGTATTTGATTTCAGAGATCTTAGGCTTTTTTTTTTTTTTTTTTTGCGGTGCTGGGGATTGAACCCAGGGCCTTGTGCTTACAAGGCAGGCACTCTACCAACTGAGCTATATCCCCAGCCCCCCGATCTTAGGCTTCTTAAAGTACTTAGAATATAAGTTGACCCAATGTGATGGGAAAAAAGCAAAAACCTGAATGGTATATTTTGTTATATACCTAGGTCAGTCATTTAGGTTTTAGCGGCCTACTCTTTAAAATCCATACACCAACCTGCCTGCAGTAAATGTTTTTGGTTGCTGTATCTTCCCTTGATACCGCCTGACACCGTTGTATACCGGTGACAGTTGTGCTTCCTCAGGTGTTGAAGTATACACCAGAGAAGCACGCCAAGGCAAGCATGTTAAGCAGGCTTTATTTAAAAGTAGTAATACAAACTTCTCCCAGGAGGGAGAAAGGTGGCCATGGCTGATATGGCACCTATTTGGATTATGCTTTATGCTGAAGAAAGTAGGCTAAGTGTGGTGTGGAGCCTGCTCAGGGAATGCACTTCAACCTTAGACTTTGTCTCTTTATCTCTAGACATTCATTTTGGGTTTTTTAAATGTCTTCCATGACTCCCACCATGTTCATGCTTTTTCTTCTTGAACATAATATTATTAATGATAGATGTTTTGATGTCCTTGTCTACTAATTCTATTACCTGAATCTTTGCTGGATCTGTTTCAATTGATTAATTTTTCCTCATTATTGATTGCAGGTCATACGTCCCTGCTTCTTTGTATTTTTTGTTGGATGCCAGATATTGTTAATTTCACACTGTCATGGATGCTAGATTTTTTTGTATCCCTTTAAATATTTTTGACCTGTGTTCTGAGATTGAGTTAAGTGGCTTGGAAGCAGTTCTCTGATGTTTGCTTTTATGCTTTATTAGGCAGGACCAGAGCAGCCTTTTTGGTCTAGGAATATTCCCATTAATTGGTGTGAGGCAATATCCTGAGTATTCTTCCTGATGGGCTCTTTGTTTTGAGGTTATTAGGAATGTGAACTATTCTGAGAGCTTTGTTTGAATTCTGGAAATCATTCCAGCTGCTCTCATTTGGCACATGTGAGCAGGTCACAGGTAGTTCGCTAGGCTATAGTGCTTCCTTCTATACATGTGCATATGATAAGGGCAGTTTTTTCCAGATCTCCAGAGCATGCTCTGTCCAAATTGACCTCTTTCAGGCTCTTTAACCCATTAATTCTTACTGTTTTGGCTTCTGGATTCTCATCTCAGGGAACCACTGGATTCTGGATTTTCCTTTCTTGAACTGGGGCCTAGAAACTTCCCAGACAAACACTGGGGCAGTTGTGGGGTTTACCATGCTTGCTTCCCTTCCTTCAGATGTCACTGTTTCCACATCCTATTGTCCAATGTCTGAAATCATGGTTTCTGGTTTTGTACTTGTTTGAGGTAGGAGACAAATCTAGTCCCTACTGTATTCTATCATTACAGAGGAGTGGAGATGGTATGATAGGAATCTTCAAGGTCACCACCATGTCTAGTGATTCCATGGGGTAGATATTGCCCATGGGATTCACAGAGTCCTCAGTCTGTAGTCATACTCATTTCTGAGATTTATTATAGGATATAAAGCAAAATCAACAAAGGGAAAAGACACATAGGGCAAAGACTAAATGAAACCACATACAAGCTTCCCAGACTCCTCTCCCAGTGGAGTCACATAGGACATGCTTAATTCCTCCAGCAATAAGTTGTTTTAAGCTGAGCGCGGTGGCACACGCCTGTAATCCTAGCGACTCAGGAAGCTGAGGCAGGAGGATCGCGAGTTCAAATCCAGCCTCAGCAACTTAGCGAGGCCCTAAGCAAATCAGTGAGACCCTGTCTCTAAATAAAATACAAAATATGGCTGGGGATGTGGCTCAGTGGCCGAGTGTCCCTTAGTTCAGTCCGCAGTTCCAAAAAAAAAGAAAGAAGTTGTTTTAACATGTATGATATATCTATCAGGGAAGCTTACCTGAGCCCAAGAATCCAAGGTTTTTATTGGGTCAGTCATAATAGGTACCTCCACTTAGCACATACTAAAATTCCAGGCTTCTGGAAGGAAAGTAGGTGTTGAGCCTAAACAAGTTAGGCATAATAGCCGCTCTTAACCACTTAGGGAATGGTGGGAACTCTCCTGGAATCTAAGTTCCCATATGCCAGCCAAAGGCCAGTCCTGCAAACAGACCTTTCTAAGGAGAGGTCTGTAATGGTAAGTAATTCCTGCACAGATGTTAGAGCTCAATGAGGACTTTGGCCATGGAAATTATAAGGGGATGTATAAGAAACTGTGGAAGTTGAGTTTATAGGGCATGCTGACTTAGTGGATATTAGAGGTGGGCGGTAAGGAGAACATTAACCAAGATGGAGAAAGAGGAATAGATTATTTTGGGCTATATCAATTTTGGGACAACCATGTATTTTCCATATGATGCTACTTGGTGGAGATAAGAGTTGGATCTGGATGTGAGTGAGGGGTGATTGAAAGCATTGAGGGAAGCAGTGTGGAATAGTGATTCTTAAATCCTCCAAGTCATGGATTCTTTTGAGAATTTGTTGAAGGCCATGGCTCATCTTATTCCAAAGAAGATGCATATTAGAAAATTATGGCTATAATTTAACGGGATTCATGAAGTACTCCCTTACCCCTATTAAAACCTTTGTTGTAGAAGCCAAAGTGAAAAAAAAAAAGGTATTCTTTCGTACTTGTCTCTGTAAACAGACACCTGTAGAAAATATTTGAGGTTTTATGGTTTTTATAAAAACAAAAGTAGTTTTACACTTTATATACTACTCTTCATTCTTCATTTAATACCTGCAGAGGATTCCATAGTATACCTCAGTAAGGTACTGTTGTGTTTCAGTCATTTCCCTATTGGTGGATTCAGACTGTTTTAAATTTATGCCATTGCCAAAGAAACCAAAGTGCTGCAGTAGATATTAACACATCTGTTTGCATGTGTATGTTTCTATATGCACATATTTTTTTTCCCCCCTTAATGGCTAGAATTTTAAAAAGAAACTTTGACCAGGTACAAAGGTGTATGACTGAAATCCCAGCAACTTGGCAGACTGAGGCAGGAGGACTTCAAGTTTGAAGCCAGCCTCAGCAACTTAGTGAGACCCTGTTTCATAATAAAAAATTTAAAAACCTGGGATATAACTCAGTAGTAAAGTGCTCCTGGGATAAATCCCCAATACCAAAAAAAAAAATAAAAAAAAAAGGAGAGAGAAAAAGAGAAAAATTGACTTTCTATTTCAAAGGGTATACACAATCTTTGTTTTAATAACTACTGCCATATTACTTTGCAAAAGAGGTTGTATTAGATTCTATCAACAATTTCACTGCTGAATATGAGATTACCCATTTCTCTGCATCCTTTTTTTTTTTAAAGTACCTTTATTTATTTATATATGTGGTGCTGAGGATCGAACCCAGTGCCTCAGACATGCGAGGCTAGTGCTCTACCACTGAGCCACAACCCCGGCCCTCTCTGCATCCTTGTGGCTGCTGAATATTACAGTGCTTTTTTATTTTGACCTAACTGATGTATGAGAAATAGTATCTTATTGTATAAGATGCTTTGCATCTTCTTAACTATTAAGTAGGGTTGGAACTTATGTTCATCTGCTTACTGACCATTTGGATTTCCTCTTCTGTGAAGTACTACATAAATACTTTGTTTATTTTCTCCTGGGTCATACGCTTCTTGTCATTTTGTAAGACGCTATACATTAAGGATGTTATCCTCTATCATGGGTGAAATAAGTGATTTTGAAATTTTTTGTTTGTTTAATCTTGTAGAGAGTTGAGTGGGAAAGCTAAGATAAAATCCCAGGGAATTGCTGGAAGGAGCCAGTGAAAAAAGGAAATTTTAATTACAGAAGTTTTATGAAAGGAAACTGTAGTTAGTGTTGTAAACTACAGAGATGTAGGAGAGGCCTTAAGAAGGAGGGTGTTCAGTTTAGAAATTTGAAATGAACATCTTCAAGAAAAGAGTTTTAACAGCATTATAGTTGGCAGGGTAGCTAACTGGAAGCTGTGAGAATCTTGGTGCTTTAAAGTGACTGAATTATATACTATATTACTGAATTTATCTGTTCTTTGAGATATTTTTATTTGAAGAGATACATTGAAAATATTGGAAAATAGATTGCTCTATTTGTAAACCCTACCAGGCTAGGTGCTTTGCTTCGATCCTCGTTTAAATCCTCTTGGGTCATTTCCCTATTTGTTAGCGTCCAAAATTCTTACTTGATTCCTGGCAAATAGCCACATATTAATAAAAATTTTAAATATGTTTAACAAAAGGCCCACTTACTGCCAGCAGCCTCCAGCATTTGGGCATTTGCAAATCCCTCTTTGTTCTTGCCATAGTTTTAGTAAAAATAAGTTTAATTAATCCCTTCTAGAAATAAATATGTAGGCTCTAAAACTTTATTTTGTTAATCAGTTTTTCTTATGGTTAAATTTTAGGTTGTGGTAACTTGGCATTATTCATAAGAATATGTACATAATTGGAAGCATTTATGACCTGAGGTGATTTCTTTCTTTCCCTTCCAACCCAAAAACCACAAAAAAATTCAAAACGTAATTGATGTAATTAGAATCCTTTATCTCGGAATTAATGTAGCCAAGCCATTCTTTCATTTGATGTCAAGTCAAATGTTATATATTTAAAAGTCCCTTCATCAGTACATTCAGTACAGTCATTATTATAGTCACCTATCAAGGTTGTCTGGATCCCATTGTACTCTAGCAACTTAAGAATTGGCTGAGTGACTAGGAGAAAACTGAGTACAGATTGGCAGTGAATCCCAGGTCAACTGTGTCATTGCCGATAGGGTCCATGTTACCTGTAACTTCTAGACTCTTGAGCACATAAGAGATTCACCAAAAGTGACTCCTTGCCAAAAATAAGTTAATCAAAAGTCTAAGAAGTTATAGAATATTATAATTAGGTAGCATAGTCACTTTAATTTAGCATAAGGGAAATTTGAATATACATTTCATTGTTGGAATGCAGTGTTTAGAGTATTATCTGCCTTTTAATAAAACATGGCTAGTAGTTCACTGTGAAGTGGACAGTAGTATCTAGTATATGTATGGTCTGCGCCTTGTTTTGCTTCAGGTTTATTTTTCAGGCTGTCCCATAATATTTATGAAAATACTCTTTATATCTTTTGAGAGTAGTGTTTAAGTGGAAAGCTGATATTTCTGTGTATTGATAAGCTCAGGAAATGGTAATTAAAGACCAGTCAAGTGTAATGCCTTTCTGGAGTCTTCCATTTTATAAATTCTCTCTCTCTCTCTCTCTCTCCATATATATATATATATATATATATATATATATATATATATATATATAGTTATAAGTCAAAAACTATTTAAATTTGATACTGCTTAGAGTGAGATTATTCATGATTACTAGGGAATTTTTACTTTTAAGCCTTTTTTAAAAATAATATTATTATATATAATACCCTTATATATAAGGGTATTTTAAAGGGCATTTAAATCTGACTGATAAGTTAGTGAATTCTCATGTCAAATGCTGGAACTTGAAATTTTAAATTAAGTGTGACTTTGTTTTCCTCCTGACTAGTTGAACAAAGTTCAAATGAAAAGTATGCACTTTATATATTACGGAAAACACCACCACCTGAAGTGTTGAGTGTCTTCTAAGAGGCAAATTGACATCATACATAAATTGAGTGCAACTTCTCACTCTTCTAATTGTACATGATGTAGAATCACCTCCGTTGTTTAATCATTATGCACACAGGATACTGCCAGATTTAAGGTTCTCTTTCAGTCCGTCAGTGAGGCTCCCATAGACGATACCCTGATCTCACCAGAATTGAGAGATGGAATTATGTGTTTGCTCTGGTTACATCTTAGTCATTGCAAAAGAAATAACAAAGGGTTCCAAAATCATTAACTTTTTTTTTTTTGGGGAGTGGGTACTGTGAATTGAACCCTGCACACTGTACCACTAAGCTCTGTTCCTAGCCCTTTTTATTTTTTGAGGCAGGATCTCACTAAATTCCTGAGGCCAGCCCAGAACTTGTGATCCTCAGCTTCTTGAGTGGCTAAGATTACATGAGTACTATGGGGTCCAGCCAAAGTCACTGATTATTGGTATTTACATTATACTGTTATTCCTCTCAGTCAACAGTCTAGAGCTGTGTTTTTTCTTCCTTCTCTGACTGTATAAGCCAAACTTCTTGCTAGATAGCTACTGGCATACAGTGTTTATTTTCCTAATACCGTATTCTTCATATGTTTTACATTGAACACAATACCTTTATTTTATTTATTTATTTTTATGTGGTGCTGAGGATCAAACCTGGTGCCTCACATGTGCTAGGCAAGTGTTTACTGCTGAGCCACAACCACAGCCCTTTGTTTTACATTGGAAAGGAGAAAATTTTTGCTCTGCTTTAAATTTACTATGAAATAAAATGTATTGTTTTTTTTAAAGACAAGATTTAATAGAAAATGGAAATCAAATATATATGAATTTGTATGAATTGTCAGACCTAATGCAGAAATGTTATACAAAGAGAAGGATATTTTGGGGAAAGATTGGGAGGAATGGGAGCATAAACATAAGGCAAATTGAAGAGAGCATGTGCTAGTAGGTTAAAGCTGGTCAAGCTCCTAAGCTTTTAGACAGAAATAATTTTAGGATAGGGTTCTTCATTTTATTTGTGTTCTCCATGCCTTATGACAGTTTAGCATTTCAATATCTTTGTTTTCTTTCCTTTTTTCTTTTCAGTGGTGCTGGGAATTGAGCCCAGGACCTCTTGCTTGCTAGGCAAGTGCTCTACCACTGAGCTAAACCCACAACCCTAGTCTCTGTTCTCTATATGTACAGTGGAAAGAAAAATATCTTAAGTGTGTATGATGTTTTGTCAATGCTATGAAAAGTATGTTTTTGTTAGTAGTTCCTATCTGTGTCTCTAAAGTAGTTTTAGAAAGTTCTGAAAGGTTATTTGCAAAGCCAAACCCAAAAAACCGAAGGGTGAATGTTTTCTCTCATATGCGGGTGCTAATTCACAATAAGGAGTGGGGCTCTAGGGACGCATAGTTACTGTAGATTAGGTAGAGGGGAGTGAAAGGAGGGGAAGGGAAATAGGGGTAGGAAGGATAGTACAGTGAAACAGACATTATTATGTACATATATGACTGTATGACCAATGTGATATTGTAATATGTACAGTCAGAAAAATGAGAAATTATGCATTTATGTATGATTTATCAAAATGCATAAATGCATTCTACTGTCATGTGTAACTAATTAGAACAAATAAAAATTTTTTTTTAAAAGTTACTTGTAAATATTCTCATTTATGAACTGTTTGCGGTGTTAGTATTGTTGTATGAAAGTCAGAGAAGTACTATCAGATTTACCCAGATGTTTTAGACTCCATAGTTCATAGTAGGGCTAGAATGTTGATGTTTCTTCATGATTTTCTTTCAACTCCCATTATTCCACTAGAACAGACTCATTGAAAAGCTGAAATTGGCCCTAAACAAAAATGCTATTAACATTTTACTTCATATGTGTTTTTCAGAAAGGGGTAAAATTAAAATAGATGTACAGAAAACATCTTTTCTCACCTGCTGCTTCTTTATAAACTTCTTATGGTTGTGGGCAGAGGGGAAAGCAAAATCTAATTTGTTAATATCAAAAAACAAATGCCAAGTGGTTCATAGCCAAATTACCTGAGTTCAGGACATCTCTACTGTTTTATTAGTTGTAAAAACTTGGAAATCTTACGTTTTACTTTTTTATTGTGAACTGTTATATACATTTGGAGGAGTAGGTAAAGCTTAAGTGTACCTTGGAAAAAGAAACCAAATGCCTGTTACCTGCCACTGAGATTAGGAAATAGAATGTCAGTGGGACCTTAAAACCTTCAGTCTGCCACTCCTCGGTCCCATGAAGCCTTCCCTAGTGATCCCTGCTGCCCTGACTTGGGTGGAATCATTCCCTTGCTTTTCATTAGAATTTTGCCATGATTATATGTCCCTAAATAACATATGATTAATTGTGAGAGACCAAAAAGGAAGCAGAAACCTGGCAATAAGGAAAAAGTAACACTGCTATTATTAGAGTAAGTTTTCCAGAATGTAATTTGAACAGAATCTCTGGATTAGGGTCTGGCTTCAGTATTTCTAAAATACTGAAGAGGGGTTTACAAAAGCCCCCCTCGGGGGGACAGTAGGGAAGATCGTGGGATTGCTTGTCTTTGGGAAGTTTGTGCCATCCTAGCCATCTGGCAGAAATATGTATTCAAGTGTGTGCTACATCTAACCTCACTGTGGCCTTCATTGGACTTTTAGTAGTAGGTAGAGTATACCACTTTCCTGGGAGAAATAAATCCCTTTAGCTGGATCCCTGTATATGCTTTCCCTGTATATAAATGTGTTGTGTCCACACAACAGAGCAAGAAGGGGAAAGGAAATATTTCATCAGTACATGGTCAAAACAATTGATACCTCAGGGCTGAAAAGAAGTGTGGTTATCTTAGGTTAAAAGGAAGATGCGATGACAGGCACCCAGGTGGCAATGCCCCATAATCTGTACATCTAGTTATCCTTTGACCTACGTGCTCCCTTCACTTTGATCCAGGAGATTGTCTTTGTTCTTTTAGTGCAGGTTGAATCTTTGCTTTCTGGATCTTAGACTCTCTTTTGTGAGGCACAGGGTTGTGGGTTACTCTGCTTTGAGTGGAGGACATATCTTTTGGGAGCTCCTAGAGGAAAGCATATACAGGGTAAATTTTTTGAGATCTTTAATGTCTGTATTGTAGCCTCAGACATGGTTAATAATTTGCCTTTAGTATTTTGAAGGCATTGATTCACTATCTTTCTTTACAATGTTCTTGAAAGGCTTAAGTCATTCTGCTTCCTAATCCTTTATATGAGACTTATTTTTGTAGAATTTCCTCTGGAAGTTTGTAGAATCTTCCCCTTAGTACTAGTATTTTGACATTTGACAATTAAGCAATTTATATTTGTTTTTATCTCTGGAAATTTGAAGATCCTTCACTTCATAATTAGTATTCTAAAAATTTCTAGAACCATCTCTGGAATTCTCTAGAATCTTCTGGAATCTAGGAAGGCTTTTTTTTTTTCCCTCTACCATTCATATTCTAATATTTCACTATAGAGTAGCCTTATGTATTTTGGGCTTTGTTGTTCTGGATATCCCATGGGTCCTTTTAATCTAGACATTTGTATTCTCCAGTCCTAGGTTATTTTGTTTATTTATTTTGCTTTTTAAAATCTTCTCTCTCTCTTTTTTTTTTTTTTGGCAGTGCTGGAGATTGAACCCAGGGCCTTGTGCTTGCAAGGCAAGCACTCTACCAACTGAGCTATGTCCCCAGTCCCCCTTCTCTCTTTTTGGAACTCTTGGACTGGTGCTTTTTCTCACCTTTTTTCCTTTCTCTTTTTGTATTGGTTTAGATTTTGGTTTGGTGTAGTTTGGCTTTGTTTGCTTTGTTTTTTATGTTTCCACTTTCGGTGATATTTCTTTTTCCTCTTCCATTGAGCTTTTCATTTTTGCTCTCATATTTTTTATTTCTGAAATCTCTTTTGAAGTCTCTGGTCCTTTCCTAAAATAGCATCTTACTATTTCATAGATAACAAGTTGTTATCTCTCACAGGATACTAGTGATAGTTTTTTGGACGAGTTTCCTCACCATGCTTATTTTCTATGTCCTCCAAGTTCTTATTTGTATTTTTTTCTTTTTCTTTTTACCCCAAATGTCTGAGTATATTTGTAGGAAATGAAAAAAGTGATCAGAAGGGAGGGGTGGGGGCGGGTTGGGGGTAAAATTAATAACAGAGTGTGTGACAGATACCATTGCCCTGTGTAAATGCATGAACGCACAGATGGTGTGACTCTACTTTGTGTACAACCAGTGAAACAATAGCTGTACTCCATTTGTGTTCAATAAAAAAAATAAATTAAAAAAAAAAGTGCTCCATTTTCAAAACAATATTACTGTGTAAAATAAGGATCTTGCATCAGCAAGAGTTACCTTTGGATATTTTCATGTTTTTGAGAAAATGTAGAAAAATCATTTTGGACTGAGAGAAAGAGAACAAATAGGCAGAACTTATTCTGGCCTTTTAGATTTCAATGCTACTTTGGATATTTGCCTATTTTTTAAATTAAATGCCAAGAATAAATTTTTATATGCTTAGTCTTACTAAAACATGATATCAGTTTAAGTACTTTGAAGGAAATTAGTTGGTTATATGGTATTTAAATAAATAACTTTAGTAAAATACATATTTTCATATTTTATTGAAACATTTTTATTATAGTTAGTTGTTAGTTTAATGTCATTATAATAAAGTCTATTAACAATTAAAAAAAAAGTGATCAGAAGCTCTGAGTGTGTTAGTGGGGTTTGTTGACTTTGAGCGTCACTCTAGGATTAGCTGAGTGACTGTTGAGATTGTTAGCATTCGTATCATCTTTCCTGTTAGTATTGGGTATTGTAATGAAATGTCTTCAGGATGCTGTATGAGGGAAAGCCAAGGATTGGCTTTTGGTGCATATTGTTTTTTGGTTTTTTTTTTTTGGAACCAGGGACTGAACTCAGGGGCACTCGGCCACTGAGCCACATCCCCAGCCCTATTTTATATTTTATTTAGAGACAGGGTCTCACTGAGTTGCTTAGGGCCTCACTAAGTTGCTGAGGCTGGCTTTGAACTTGCGATCCTCCTGCCTCAGCCTCCCAAGTGCTGGGATTACAGGCGTGTGCCACCACGCCCGGCTGCATATTGTTTTTTAATTTTCAATTTTCCAGGGACTTTATTTATGTTCTGAAGAAGAATCCTTGGATTTCAGCTGTGGTCAGAGAGGAGTAGAATACCAGTGTGGGGTTGAGGGAGTTGACCTAGGGATCTGCTTGCTTTGGTCCTTTCCTTTTGCCTTAGGAATACAGAACCTGGCTTTTTTGAAGATTCTGTTGTATAAATGGTTTGGACCCAGATTTCCTTACTGATGTCTTGGGAATTAACATTCTCATTACTGCTAATTTGTTTACTACTTTTAATGTGTAATATTTATTTCCAGTTTTCTGTACCCCCCATTTATTTTATGTGTCATTGAAAGGGAAAAAAAACCAATTTAAGTAGAGTATAGGGAAGGAGAAATTGAGATGCAAATTGTCAGTCTGGCATCCCCAGTTAATTCAGAAAACCCCTGGATATATTTTAAAACTAAGTACTTTGTACCTCAGTTTCTTCATCTTTATAGTGGTTCTGATAATTGTCCTTAAAGCAGAGATGTTGTGAGCAGTAAACAAATTGAAAGAGCAAAGTACTTAGAAGAGTTCTTAACGAGTTTGGGTATGCTAAGAAAATATTAGCTCTTAGGAGTGTGGGCCCTGGGCTACTAATACTAGATAATAGGTAAATCAAGGACAAATAGCGTTAAGTAGCAGTATGCACTAAATGCTAATCCCTGGCACTCTCCCCCAGATTGTTCACAGTTGGAGACCAGAAAGAAAGCAACTACAAACTAGTCTTGGTAATTAATGACTGTTTCAGAGGAGAAGGTACTGTCTCTTTCTGTGAAAGTTGGGGAATGGATGGCTCCAGACAAGATATACTGAGAAGTTGCTGAGATGAGTACTGAAAGATAAATAAAATTTTGTACAGTGGATAGGAAGGACATTTCAGGCAGAGGCATTAAGACTGAGAGAATAGTGCATCTGTTCTCAACTCAGGAAGCCATGACATAATGACAAGAAGTAAAGTCAGAATGGTAGCTTTAGAATTCCTCAGAAAAGTCTCCTTCTCAATTAGGTTTGGAGCCTGAGTCATGATTTTAAGCCATTGAAAGGTTTACATGATGAAGAGAAGATTGACATATATTCAGAAGAGGGGAAAGGCACAAATGTGGGTAGATGGGGAACAGGCAGTATTCAGATAAGTAACTATTTGTGGGATTGATTGAGGTGCCCGTGGAACTTCCAGGTGAAAATACTTTTCTTAACCTAAGTCTGTTTCATCTTCTGTTAAATTGGAGTTTAAATACCTAGTGCAGAATTGTCTTAAAAATGAAAAATATAATGCATGCAGAATCTGCTGTAGAGGCTTACTTTTGAGGAGGTAAGAAAGGACAATTCCTAAAGGAGATTAAGTATTACTAGGGGGAAGGAGGAGCACCAGCAGCAGATAGTGGTCAACAACACAAGTCTCCATACTCAGAGAAGACCAAAAAGTATTGAATTTTGAATTGAGATTATTGGTAATTTTAGCATGAGTAGTTTCAACGGACCTTGGGCCCAAAAGTGAGATTGCATTGAATTGGGGAAGTCTTAACTATTCTTAGGTAGATTGATTATTCTTTACAAAAGCTTCATTTTGAATGATTCTGTATGTTTTGGTTCTTTGTTTCAAATGTGTTGTGCACCATGAAGCTGCACATTTAAAGTTGTGCTTTTTAGTCATTTTCAATTGTTTTGCATACGTGAACAATTTTGAAAGTTTGTCTAATTATGGAGTTTTCAAACATTCATTAAAGCAGATCTCTGTACCTATCACTCAACTTTAATAGTTAAGATTTTGGCAATCCTCTTTCATTTATGTATTTTCTTCTCCGCCCCTCCTCCCTTTTCTCTTGGACTTTTTTTTTTTTTTAACTTCATTTTATTTATTTTTTTATGTGGTGCTGAGGATTGAACTCAGTGCCTCACACATGCTAGGCAAGTTCTCTACCACTGAGCCACATCCCAAGCCCATCTTGGACTTTTAAAAGTAATTTTTAGAACTCTTATCATTCCACCCATAGATCTAGCATATATCTCAGAATTTATTTTAAATAAAACAATGTAAACTATATATTATCATCACTCCTGACAAAAGTAACAGTTTGTGAGAGGAGGAATTCATCATATTTCCAAAGGGGCTCAGGATACAGCAAAGGTGAAGTCTTGGAAGTCTTGCCACTAAAACGGTGCACTTTGGGGCATTAGGCTCTCTCTACCAAACTCTGATTTTTCCCTATTTCCCCCTATTCTTTAAATGTAATAAGCATCGGTAGGTTAAGATTCTTTGGACTGGGGATGCAGTGCAGTGGTGCAGTGCTTGCCTAGCATGCACAAGGCCCTGGGGCTCAATCTATACTGGGGTGATTCCTTGGAGTTAAAGCTGTTTGTGGCCTTCACTATATCTTACCCTTTGCTGTGCAATATTTATCTTCATGCTATCTTGAAGCTTCACTTTTTTCCCCACCTGTTTGGCAAAGAAATTTGTTTATTCTTTTTGGATATAGAAATTATAAGTAGTCACAGGACCCTACTCTGTAGTTGGAAGGTGGCTTAGATGAAAATTCTTTTTTACATTGAGAGATTATTTTCCACTACAACCTAGAGATATGATCTTTAGGTCAGTTATTATTCCTTCTCTTAACTGGTTTTTCAAAAGATTTTGTACCCCAAATCAAAATAAGCACTGTGCTAAACTCTACTGATATTTTTGACTTCATAAGTTTTTTTTCACTTCTAGATTTTCTTTTTCAAAAATTTCCTAATGTTTTTCAGTAGAAGAGATGTACTTAAGGAAGCTAATTCCATAGGGCTTTTAAGCTGTTAATTTAATAAATAATTTTGTATTTTGAAATATAGATTACAGGAAGCTGCAACAATAGGACATAGAATGCCTGTGTACCTCCTCCCCTTTCCCCCCAGTGTTTACATCCCATATAACTAGGAATTTGATGTTGATACAACTTGTGTGTATAGTTCTGGTATTTTTTCACATATGTATGTAAACATCACTGTAAGATACAGAATTATTCCATCACCACACATATCCCCCTACTGCTACCCCTTAATAATTGTACCCATCTTCCCTGATCCTTAACCTGTAGTAACCACTAATTTGTTCTCCTAAATGGGTTTCTAGTGTCTTTTGTCTTTTCACTCAGCATCAGTAGTTCATTCTGAATGTGTTTTTAGAGTAAAAATAAGTGTTCAGTTAACCCACTATACCAAAATTAGATCCACCTCAAACTTCATCTAGCCTCAAGTTTGAAAAGGCCTGCCTTTTTTGTTGTGTATATTTATATTATAAAATTGCCATGAATATGTAATTAATCTTAAAATTTGCGTTAAACATCAAAAAGGCTTTAGACATCAAGTAGAAAGTTTAAAAATGATTTAAGACCAGTGTTATTTGTTAGGTTGTTTCATAAATGGTTTCTCATTTAGGAGGCAGAATTTGTGTCAGAATTTTTTTATAGCTTTCTTTGAAATAATTTCAAATTTTTGAGCATAGTACAGGGATCTTTTCTATGCCACAGTCACCAACTTTAGTATTTTGCCATATTATCATTATTTGCTGCCTCCATCTGTCTGCCAGTTTGCAGAAAAAAGTTATTTTCCTGAACTATTTGAGCTTAAATTACATATATCATGATCTTTTAATATATCAGTATGTGATCCCACAGAACAAAGCTGTTCTTTTACATAACCTCAGCAGTTCATAAATTCAGAAACCTTAATGTTACTGAGATATTTTTAGCTAATGTTGTTCATGTTCAGTTTTATCATTGTCTTTTTAGCATTTCCTTCCTTTCTATACAGTTCAAGGTTGGGTGTTAGTTATCATTTCTTTTTAATTTTCTCTAATCTGGAACAGTTCTAACCTTTGCTTTTATGGCATTAACATTTTTTCAGAATGTAGGCCAATATTTTATGGAACATTCCTTATTTTTCCCCTTGATTAACTTTAGATTATATAACTCCAACTGGAATACCACTGTAGTGATATTCTATCTTATAGGGAATTACATCTAAAGGCACACAGTGTCCATCAGCATCTCATTAGTTATGTTAGTTTTGATCCATCACTCATTCAAGGTGTTCCATTTCTCCATTATGTGGTTAACTATTTTTCCCATTATAAATTACAGTCTCTGGGCAAACCCTTTGAGATCATGCAAATTTCCTGCTCCATCAAACTTGCACCCCAGATTTAGGGGTTCTTTAATGATTCTTACCCAAAACAATTTTATTTCAAAGGTTTAAAATGGGTTAGGGTCATCCTTTCTAAAGTACTTTGTTCTAATGATTCAACTTGATTTTGCAAACATTTATTTACTTGTTTATTTAAAAGTTTTGATCTGTTCATAGTACATAATATATTTGGCAATGCATTTTAACTTAAAATGTTTTTGAAACCATCTGGGTTTATTTTTAATCCTTTGCTGCCCTCTGCAGGTCTATGAATATAGATCTTTGGAGCAAGGTAAGTGTGCCTTACAATGAAAATCACAAGGTGATACATGTACATAGGCATTTAGAGCAAAAGTTTTAATAGCTTCACACATTTCTGACATACTGTTACAATTAATGTATTTAAAATCTTGAAAGTACTAGTTTTAAAACAGCAGGAAACTTTTTATGGAAGTAGTCTTTGACTTAGTCTTAAGTGTTTATAAGATTTTCAGCCTTTCCAAAAGAAAACTCTTAAAATTATTTCAGTGACATTTGACCTTATAGGATTAATAATTTTCTTTCTATATATATATGTGTGTGTGTGTGTATGTATGTATGTGTATGTTTCTGTATAAGAATGGTATGCAAACCAACTTCGACCTTTTTAAGAAATTAACTTGTTTTATGCAGGAAGCATAATTATAGTGAATTGCATGAAAGATTTTCAGCTTAATAAAGTCAGAAGATGCAGTAATTAAAATTCCCAATTTAAATATTTTTTATAATCTAAATTTCATTCAATTCTGTTTCTGGTATTGAATTGCCAAACTACAATCCATTCAAACATATACTTGAATTGTTTACATCTAGAAATAATACTGTTTTGACTGGAGAGATTTTCATTGGTTTATTCATTAAATTTGTCTTTGTTCAAATTTGGCATCAAATGTTACTGTGATACATCAGATATATGGCAAAAGTTTCTGGTAGAATTTATTATTTTCTTTGTGTGTGTGTTTATTAAAGAACAGTCGTAGGTAAAGATTATTTTTATTTTGCCCAGTTCTTGTTCCTACATTAACTATTTTTTGAATTAACATTAACTATAGCATGGTTTTTTTTTGGGGTTTTTTTGGGGTTTTTTTGCGGTGCTGGGGATTGAACCCAGGGCCTTGTGCTTGTGAGGCAGGCACTCTACCAGCTGAGCTATATCCCCCACCCTTATAGCATGGTTTTTATAGTGGCATATGATCAATTTTGCCTAATTTTTCAGATTAATAGTGGAAGTACAGTTTGGGCTGTAAACACTTAAAATACATACCAAACGTTGCTTTAATAGCGCCTTAGCTCAGCTGTTGAATGTGCATAAAATACTTTGGAATTCTTCACGCATGTCATTTGGACAACTAGTATATGGTTCTGTTTTGTCTTCACCGTGTTCAAAGTCATAAGTCAGCACCATAGGTTGTGTAATAAAATAAGTGTGTATGTCTTTTAGTATATGTAAATTAATTGATAAGAATCCATAAGAACAAACACGTTAGAACTTTCAACCTCTTTTATTTTACTGCTGTTAAAATGAATGAGAAAATGTCATGGAACATCTAAAAAATTTAAGTTAGTTACTGGTCCAGCATATTTTACTTATTATTTCTGTAGAACTTAATTTAAAAGGAGCACACTTATCTAGTTTTAACAAGACCAAAATCAAAATGGCGAGAAAAAGCATAATTTCTACAAGTTTCTCTGTTTATAATAATTAATTAAAAAGATATATAAACAAATCACTTTATAGCCTTTGTGACATTTCATAAAATATTGCAGTTTTCCTTTATCATGGGTTTATTTTTATTTTTCGTAGACAAACCTATTATTTAAAAACAAAACAATCTCCTTGGTGGGTGGGGGTGGTGTTAGATTACTGCAATATAGAATAATACCTTACTGGGGAGAGGTTGTATTATTTCAAGAATTCAATTTCAGATTGTATTTGTTCTTGTTTGCGTCTCTTGCTGCAATGCACGAATTTTCTGTCTTACCAGATAACAGAATTGTTGTACAAGGATGGACGTTATTGCCAGGAGCCTCCAGGACCAACGGGTAGCGTTTCAATTTCGATGATTGTAACTTATCCACAAATCCATTCTTCTGTGTAATAATGGACTAGAAGGATTATAGCAGTGAACACTTTCCTTTTTGAAAGTGAAATTTGAAAACATTTGGTTACAAATCTTTATATTGATAACCACAGCATTTTGAGATCTATGAGGTGTTTGGTTTTATTATAATTATCTTTTAAAAGACAGGCTTGGGAGACTTTCTTTTCACGCATCAAGGAAATGTATCTTGTAGCATCTGTGGACATAGCTTTAAAAATCAATGACTCAGTTTTTGTGACTTTAATGTTTAGTAAGTGTGGCTAATTTTTCAAGCAGGAAAAAGGTCTTGTGGCTTTTTTCCACTTAAATATAATTTATTACATAAAAGACATTATTTTATCATTTAATGATTTTCATTTTTCATATAATGTAGTTTAGAATATATACTTTTCTATAAGAAGGTACCTTTCTTGAAAGTTCACATTTACAATTCTAGGTATTAGCACATGGCCCTATACATTTTATGCTTGAATGCATAGGAAAATTACTGTTGTTACAAAACATCTTTGTTAATCTTGGTTTTTCATTGGCTAATAGGCAGCTCTCCACAGGATTACTGTATCTGCTTATTAAAATTATTTAACTTTCTATACTCAGGGTCTACAATTCTTTCTAATTTTGTGTGTTTCTCTAAATATTATCCACAAAAAATTAGTGTAGAAATGTGTAAAGACATTTATTTATTTTCACTACTTGTGATTTGGACAGGAGAGGGGTAAGGCCTTGGGCAGGACCACTTCTGTCACAGAGTAGTGGAAAAAAATAGATTGAAGTAAGATTCAGTACTGAAAAGCTGTCACTCGGTCTGAAAATAATTAATATTCCTTTCACTCACCAGTTAGATATGTGCTCCCAAACCACATAATCTCTATGCCTCAGTGATCATTGTTGCCATTTCAGAGCCTCTCATCAGGGTGACATCTCACACCAAAATGATTTCTTATAAATTAATCTTGATAACATGACAGTCTCAGTAATTTTAGTGGAATGCTTTCTCTTGTTTTTTTCCACAGAAGCTGTTGGCTATTTTCTTTATAACTTGATTGACAGCATGAGTGACTCAGAGGTACAGGCCAAGGAGGAGCGTTTGAGACAATACTTCCATCAGCTGAAGGAGATGGTACCATTTCATTTTTTGCTATATAATGCCTGTCCTGCCTGACATGTATCTATTAGATTTGAAATTGCTGCTTTTAAGTACAACCAGACCACTTCTCAATGACATGCAAGAGTTGGAGACTTAAATTATGTTTGAGATAATTTGTTAGACAAAATTTCAGTTTAGTTGTCTAAAACTCAGGTTTTTTCCCCCCTCCCTTCCCTTTGCACAGAATATAAAAATTCCTGAAAATATCTACAGAGGCATTCGTAATCTACTGGATAGCTACCATGTTCCTGAATTGATTAAGGTGTGTGAGATTCTTAATTTATATATAAAGACCTATTAAATTTATTTAAATACGATGCTTTTTTGCCAAAATAAAAAAGTTTCATTAAAACAAAGCTTTTCATTGATTGTTAGTAAAAAATGTGTATATATTGAAGAATACATTTAAAACCTTAATTGTAATAGTTAATAAAGTATGAACAGAATTGCTGCAAATTTTTGGAAGGGTAAACAGGTAGCAGTAAAATGAAGTGGGACTTTCAAAATTTTCTTTGGACATTTACTATATTAATTTTCCCTGTGTCTTCTAATTTTGTGCTAACTTAAATCCCAATTTTAGGATGTTAATATGATGGTTGAGAGAGAGAAGATAGACTCTCGTAAAGTAAGTAGGTTTTTGAGTGGATTCTACTTGCTATAATAATTGCATTTAACAAACATTCTAGACTGTGCCCTTATAAAAACAGTGGTTCCTGGTATTTTTAATCATTTTGTTTACCTGTAAGAATTTGGTAAAACTTATTTGCCATCTCAGAAAAAAGAACAGATCTAGGAAATTTGCATATAGTCTCAAAACGTTCATTAACCCCTAGAGTCCATCTATGGCTCCCCAGGTCAATATTCCTGTGAGCATTTATGACATAAAGAAAAGTCAGTTTAAAGGGAAGAGTGACAAGGGTCAAGTTTTCTTTTTGTAGTAAATTTTCCTTTTTTTTTTCTTTCTGTTTCTGTAGACTCAGCAACTTACATCATCTGATTTGGAGTCTACACTTGAAAATCTAAAAGCTGAAAATCAACCTGTAGGAGATGTCCTGAAGCAACTGATATTAATGCTTTGTTCAGAAGAGGTAACATTTGTTTAAACATTTCAAATATGCTGTTAGAGTAAAAAAATCTTTATGGTTCACAATAAGCAAAACTGAACATAATATTTATGATTTTTACAATTGATTATTATATGTCATGCTTGTGAACAATGCAATTAAATGAAAGGTTAACTAATTTCAGCTACACCTTGAATGGCATGTTTTCGGGTTGCTGTAGTTTGTTTACGATAATCTGCAAAGTGAATGATAGTAACAGCCGTGATAGGTTTATCATACATGCCAAATGTCCTTTCAAGCCATGGCTCCGGTCTCTTATATCTAGATTGTCAAGCAACTGATACATGCAGTAGTCATTTGCAAGTCAAATATTACTAGGTTGTTAATGCAGGGATTGAAATTCCATTTTCCTGCTGGAAAAAAGCTCTCTCTGAGATAAAGGGTCTCTTGCCTTTTTTCAGTGGGCATCCAGCTGTACTTTGTGTTCATTTTAGTGTGTGTCTGCAATTTGAGGGATATCACTAGACTTTTTTCAGTTTCTGTTTCAGCAAGCCTGTGGTTTTAGGGAAAAAAAATATAACTAACTGAGATTATAACATGGTACTGTTAAATTCTAAAAGATTTCTTTATATTACTTTGCTATTAAACTAGACTGAGGAACTTTTTATTGGTATGTATTTCTGCATCTAGAAATGGGACTGTGATTAGGAACTGAGTTAGGAAGTATTTAATCTGGAAGTCCTCTCTAAATAGTACAGTACACAGAGCTAAAACATCAAATTTGGCATAAGAAGTGGCCTATTTTATTTTTTAAAAATTCCAAATTTGCATTTATTTAAATTCCCCAGATATTCATCTGGCCTGCGTGCTTTTTAAAAGGTAAATAAAAATACCAAGGGGTAGGGCCAATTTAATAACATGAAACCATTTCGTTTTTTTTTTTTTTTTTTTTTTTTGCAGTGCTGGGGATTGAACCCAGGGCCTTGCACTTGCGAGGAAAGCACTCTACCAACTGAGCTAGATCCTCAACCCGAAACCATTTATTTCTAAAGTACTGTTAGCTTTTTCTAAACTCTAGAACTAAAAATGTAACATTTTTACTTTTATATTAATTTCTTCATTGTTTTTCATTTCAATTCTTTATTTTAGAATATGCAAAAAGCCCTTGAATTAAAAGCAAAATATGAATCAGACATGGTTGTTGGTGGCTATGCAGCTTTAATAAATTTGTGCTGTCGACATGATAATGCAGAAGATGCACTGAATTTGAAGCAAGAATTGTGAGTACCCTGGCATTGAAACAACTCATCAACATCTGTGACCCTTGGTGGGTCACCTAGATTAACTATTACTGCCTTATATAGTTCAAAGAAATTCTTTTGTCATCAGTATTTTTGAAGTACTCCTTGATTAGTTCAGGCTTGTTTCGACAAGGTATGTTTTTAAGTACAATAACACAGTCTAGTCCTTAAAGCCAAGGGTTTTTTCCATTGGTTATACTACTGGTGAAAGTATCTGTTCTATAAGGCTTGATAACATTTCCCTTTCTATACTGTACTATAAACAAAATTCTTTCCATTTCTCGGGGATATTCTTTAATCCCCATCCTGATAGATTTAGCCAATAAAAATAGGTCATTTGAGGTATTTTGATGTTCACAGTGAAGGTAGAATTACATAAAGTGCCATAAAACAAAAGTGTCTTCATGAGTATCATTTGCAAGTGGAGTGATGTGTAGTGTTAAGGATTTTTACTTCTGAAGTCACTGACTATAATTTACATGTTAATTGATATATGGCTATATAGCTTCAAAAATAAATCCTAATTGAAGTATAGGCACTATATAATGTAACCGGTTTTATTTCATAGTGACCGTTTGGATCCATCTGCTATCCTTGACACCAACAAGTATGTAGGCCTTGTGAAAGTATTGGGAAAACATGGCAAGCTCCAAGGTAAGTCTCACCACATAAAGGAAAGATGGGATGCAAGTGTTTGCCTCTGGAATAACATGTGAATTGATATTAATGGTATATCATGTCCTGCAAAGTGCTTGAACACTTTGCTTACAAATTTGCATGTGAATCCAACCAGAGCCACATGGACAGTGTAGGCCATTAGTTTTAATGGATTGGCAAGCTTGTCATTTACATTTGCACAGCTCAGTGCTTTTTGCATTTCTGCGGCTAGTTTTTATTAGCATTGCTGTTTGGATTGAGTTTGAAGATCATGACTTATGGCACAATTTGCTTATATGCCTGCACTAATGGCTTTGTTTTTGCTTAAGAAGATCTGAAGGCTGAACATAAAACCTATAAACATAACCTGATATATTAGGAAACTGAATTTTGCACTTGTTTTTAGCTGAACTTTTAATACTATTAGCAAAATGTTTATTTCAGTTGATGTTTTGATTTAGAATTTCATGAGAAAGGTGTAGCTGATCATAATGTTGATTTGCATACTCCTAATTTTCTCATTGTTGAGATAATGCTAAACCTAATATAATTAAATGACACTTGGTAAAATATTCTTACTATATACTTGTTTCTTAACTTTCTGAATTTGGCTTTATTTTGAAATTTCATTTTTAGCCTTCCTCACATCCTTTTATTTTTAGAAATGATTTTTTTAATTTTGTTATAGAAAATAGTGTATGGAGAAAATAGGATTTGAACGTTGAAATTTTTCCTGGGAAGCCTTTCTAACACAGAAAACTCTTTATAAAGATTAGCCTGCTTTTTAAAAATCACTTTTGGTAAAGTGGTCAAAACATTTTGTCTGTATAATAATTAAGAACAACGTTATAAAAATGCACTTATTCCATATCCTAAAATGTTTGTTTCTGCCTTCCTAATGAAGCTTAATGAATCTAATGTATTAACATGCAGTCTTTTGGAAAGCTTTCATTGGCTCTGCTTGGCTAATTAGTATCGACATAGCAAACAGGCCCTATCGGTATCAGACCATTAGTCTGGCTGTATATACAGTGTAAACACATCTTTATTATCTGGCCTCCTGACAAGCCATCTGCTGAAGAAACAATGGTGTGATTTAGCAGATGTTAGCTCTGAACGATAAAAGCATCCATTTAGGAGGATCTTACAGCTATAGGGCAGACTGTACAGGGTTATGTGGTGCAGAGTGGGCACACAGTCCCTATCTATAATTTGTAGTCAAAGTTGCAGGGAAATGATAAAACCATGCTATTGTGGATTTATAATTGTAGTCTCGTTTAGAAATGCAAGTAGTAATTAACTTGAAATCGGCATTATACACTAGAATTTACATTCCTGCTGGGCTTGAAATGCTGTTTTAATAGCAGTTTGTTTTCCCTACATGAAATTACCTAAGGGTCTTTTGTGTTACTTCATTGTAGATGCTATTAACATTCTAAAGGAGATGAAAGAGAAGGATGTTCTTATCAAAGATGCAACAGTCTTGTCCTTTTTCCACATTCTAAATGGCGCTGCTTTAAGAGGTGAAATTGAAACAGTGAAACAGTTGCATGAAGCCATCGTCACTCTAGGGTTAGCAAAACCATCCACCAACATAAGTTTCCCATTGGTCACTGTACACCTGGAAAAGTAAGTTAATTGAATTTTGAATTTTAAATGTTGACATTAAAAGAATGAATCTAATCATTTTGGGATTATACTTTGTAAGTACGTTGATGTGGACGCCTTGGGGGTCTTTGCCAAAGAATAAGGGTACTGAGATGGTTTAGGTGACCTTTAAAATCACGAACAGCCCTGTGGCTCTGTGGCTTACTTCTCAGTGAAGTGGTCTCTGGTGATTTTTTTCCTAGGAGTATGTGATAATGTTACATGAAATCGAATCACATTATTGAGCCTAGTAAATGCTAATTATTAATAGATATAAGAAGGAAAGGTCCTTTGGGGGTTTTGATTATGTATCTTGACTCTCCTTCAGTTAATAAATATAGAAATACCTATGCAGTACTCCTGGTGTCCTTATAGTATTTTAATCACATATATCAATAGTTTTTCTAGCTTTGATAAATGTTGATAAATGTTGGAGATGTTTCTGCCTTGTGGGAAGATAAGTTTTGTTGGTAGGGAAAGATTTACTGAGTTTGAAAATTTTACATTTGAAATACTCTTGGTTTTACCCAGTTTAAAGCATTATCTGCAGTGCAAATCATAAAATCAGTCTACTCTTTTGTAATGAGTGAAACATTTTATAAGATGCTTAAGCATACCTCATTACCTTCCTTTACTTTTTCTTTTGTTTTCTGTTTTGCTTTTTAATTTCCTAGATCTTACCTCTTCTGTCATCTTTTGCATGGCTTAATGCAGTTTGTAATCTGCTTATTCTGTGATTAGGATTTTCTGATTTTAGTATGGATAATGTTCCATCAATGCCAGGAGAAAAATGAAATTTATGTTTTAACATTTCTCATATTCTCCTCACATTTCTGGTAGTTTTTATTTATTTAATATGGGGTGTAATTAACTGTATGTAATTACTGATTCGGTATTGAATTTATAGGATAAAAAATTTTTAAATAGCTTTGTTAGGAAGTATGTATATTCATAAACATGAACCCATGTACATGCACACACATCCAAAATAATTCCTTTGCCATCCAGTCATAAACAGTTATCAAGTTGGGTGATTGGCCAATTCTTAACCTCTGTAATCTCAGCATTACATTCTTTTAAAGAAATAGTGATTCAAACAGTTACCGCATTATTGAGTTCTCATATTCACAGCCAACTTTATATAGAAATCCTATAATTAATATGTTTCCTACTAGAATTTTTTTTCAATTGTTTAAAAGACCCATCTCTGCAAATTGCATGTGGAACTCTGCACAGGGATTTGAAAGAAATGGGCCCAGTGCCCAGAGGAATTAGGCCCTCCTACACTACTGGGCAAAAATAAAATAATTAACAAAGAAAACGAGGCCATGGTAGAAAAGTATCTTACAAATAGAAATACTTTGAAGACAGTAGAGACGTGAAAGTTTTCCAAAAGAGGTCTGCAGATGGGGCTCATGAACCAAGGAGAGCTTACCCAAGGGAAAATGAAAACAACACAGAATTCAGATGTTAACCTGGAGCATGCTCTGTGCCTCTGATTATTTAGAACAGTTAGGTATTTGTATGTTTCAGTCAAATTTGCTGTCTTTGTTAATTGGCTAACAAAATCTCAATTTGTATCTTTTCCTTCATGGTGTCTTAATAGTTTCAGATACATATAGAAGTTATTGCCTTCTATTTTTATTTGCATTGAGTTTTATTTTATTTTATTTTTTATTTTTTTGCTATCTTTACTTTGCAGAAGCAGTCTCCCTGACATGTTCTTTCAGTTTCAGATATCATAAAGAAAGGTTGTGTCAGCTGTTTTAGAGTCATGAGAAGAATAAAAAGGATATAAAGGAAATTTAATATTTATAAAATTGCAGAATGGAGTACTAGCACTTCAGTCAGGGAAAATGCTGGAATAAAACACTGACTTTGAAACTTTTGTTCAATTCTGTTTTGTCTAACTGATGGAAGATAGCTAATTAATTCAGAGTCATGACAAGTGCTAGGATTAACTACACTAACCTGCCAAAAAGTCCCCATGTATTTGATTTGATTAAATATGTTCAGTCTTCAGTAATACCATGTAATTGACCCCAGCAGGTATGAGCTCATCTGGGGAGTGAGCCTTATTTATTCAAACTTGTGATAAAATTGTAAAAAACATTTCAGAATATCATTAAAAAACCTTTATTCTTTCATTCAACGGCAAGCATCTTTTTGGCATGTCATTGTGAAAGACTCTAAAGAGGATATCAATTTCATATAATAATTTTGAAGTAAATCTGTGAGATTGAGTTCCTTAGGTAATCAGTTAATAGTCTGTGGATCTTAATTTTGAACCAACTTTTCCACCATTGGATAAAGCACAGGGGAAATGATACCATGTCAGTTTGTGTTACTTGGATAATGCTTTGTGGGGTTGGAAATAATACATTTTGTTTTTATTCATTTGCCAAGGGAAATCTAAAACAATAACACGTTTACAACATGATACAGAAGTTGGTAACTAATCTTTGCTATCAGAATGATAATGCTTGTATTGAGCAGAAAAGGAATATGAAGAGTTAAAGTTTTGTGTGCTTCTATTATATTACATTACAATCTGTAGGCCATTATCTACATGTACTCCAAATGAAAATTATGTTAAACATTTTCTTGTATAACTATTTTATTTTAAAATTTATTTCTTTTATTAAAATCATGCCTGATTCAGGGAGATGACAGGGATCCTCCATATGCAGGAAGAAAGAAATACTTTAAAATAGTTTAGAAGAGCTTTTGATTAGTCTTCATGTTATAGTAAAGGAAATAAAATTAATAAAATCTGGGCCATTAGATTTGAAAGCAGAGAAATTTGTAGGATGCAGTTTCAGATTCACTTGTTTTACAGCTGATCCATTTTGGTTTCATTGCATGTGAAAAATATCTGAAGCAGTTTAACTGGATTATATTAGTGCAAATGATCAAAGCAGCTTTAATTTCTGCTTTCCATTAAGAATTTTGTGTGTGTGTGCTGATTTTGTGCTATAATCTGCATATGCACATATGCATTTAATTTAAGTGCATCATGGACTTTATATACCTAATCCTTCCAGAACTCTTGCTGAATTAATCTTGAGTTTTTCATAAATGTCGCAATTTCTGTAAGATGAACCTCTAACAATGTAAGTTTTGAAAGTCATTGTAACGCTTTGATATGTTACATAAATGGGAAATGCACTTTTTAAAATGCTAGTTATTCTGTCATGCACACTCCCCTTCAATTTTAGTATCTTCATTTGTACTGGATACTTTTATTATTTATGGGAATGCATGTCTTCTAGAGTAAAACTCTTTATGTGCTGAAAGGAAATTAAGGAGGTTTGGCTCTTTTACTCCATTATTGCAATTAAGAATTTAGCATCATCAGTGCCAAAGGACAAAAAGTGTTTCATTTGCCCTAGGGGGACAGGACAGTGATAAGATGATTTTTCGTCAAGGATCATTGGGTCGTAATTAAGTTACATTCATGGCTATTGCTTTTTGAAGGATGATTGGTAAATGACAGGCTTCATGTGCTTAGTACGGACAGTGTGCAGTAGGGTTTTTTCTCCCTCTGTCAGAAAATCCTGTTGAGCCTGATAATGTAAATGTGGCATTTTATTCTGAACAAAAGAGCAGGGAAATGAGCTATCTTGTCTAATCATTCAGTTGTTTAACACCGACTTCCAGTTTAGACTCAATTGGCTGGAAAGCACTTGACATGTGAAGTTAGTGCTGTTCGGAAAGCATGTTTGAGTAAATTTTAAAGTAAGTGACAGCTAAATTGTACCTAGGGAAATTACAAAGCCTTCAACACAGTTAATTTTTTGGGGAGAATTAGTTGTAATTGCAACACCAGTCTCCTTGAAGATTCCTCATTTGTAGATGATGAACAGAAAAAAAACATTTAGCTCTTTAAGGACTGATTCTCCTAACAGAATAATTTTTGTGAAGATGATGGTTTCCCTTGAATTATTTCTCCTCATATTAAAATCTGCTGAAGATTTATAGAATAGTTTGTTTTTAGGATGTCGAGTTTGTTTTTTGTTTCTTTTTAAAAACTTCCCCTACCCCCCAGCTCCACTTTTCTGGAGTAATTTCAGATTTGAGAGCTTTTTAATCAGTAAGGCCTTTAGGTAAATTGCCACTTCAATAACACTTTATGCATAATGTTGAAGCACTTTATTCCAATTAAAAATCAATATTTGTCGTTCTTTTGTTGTTTAAATTAAATATATGCTCTGGATTGAAACGGTACTTCCTATGTATAAGTAAAGAAACTAAATTGAAAACTGCAGATAGGTGAATATAGACAGTTGGCACTGGTCATTCTGCTTTCAGTAATTCAAGATCATATGGAACACATGCATTATTTTCTAGTTATATATAAAAGAATTTGAGTTAGGAGGACTTTGTTTTTGGTACCTTGAAGAAACTATTTTGTTTTTATTTTTTATTCTAATAGTTATACATGACAGAGTGCATTTTGACACATCATACATTAATGGAATATAATTTTTCATTCTTCTTGATGTACATGATGTAGAAACCACACTAGTCATGTAGTCATATATGCACATAGTATAATAATGTCCGATTCATTTTACTACCTAGAAGGAACTATTTTTATAATGATCCTGCCTTGCAATTGCTTTTCTCATGTTGATAATTATAGCATACTTTAATTTCATTTTAAAGACTTAAACAAGAAGTAATATTAGATTTGGCATGTAAGCTTTGAACTTGCCTTTTGTATTTTCTGTTATGTAATAATGGAAAAATGTAGTTTATGGTAGTTTTATATATAGTCATTTTCTTTAGAATAAATTGGTTCTAGAATGAATTTATTATTCAAGATAATAAATGTAACTCTCTTTTAAATTTTCAAATTACTTAACAGTCTGTCCCTGCCCCATATATGGGTGTATTTTTTTTAAAATTTAGAATTACAGAATCATCTTTTCCCCAAGTTTGCCTTTATTTCATAGGCTTACAGAATTTTGGCAAAGCTTACATTGTTAATTTGTGTTAATCAAAATACTGCTTTTTAAAGCCAGATATGATGGTGCAGGCCTGTGGTCAGAGGCTGAGGCAGAGCATCTCAAATTCCAGGCCAGCCTAGGCAACTTGGCTAAACTGTCTCAAAATAAAATTGGTAAAAGGGCTGGAGATGTAGCTTAGTGGTAGAATTCTTGCCTGACATGTGCATGGCCCTGGGTTTAACCCCTAGTACCACAAATACGTACATATATGCACACATGAGTAACTTTTAAAATGGTTGTTTTTTAATTCGTATATATAGTTTTATTCATGAAAATTACTTTACGTAATTCATTGAAATTTGGGGGAACATTTAGTATTTAAAAATATCATTATGGATTTTTAGAGATAACAGTATGTTATGGCATTGATTTTCTTTTTGTATTCTTTGAGGATTGTGAAAGTTAGTGACTAAAATTTTTTTCAGAAGTGAGCTTTCAAAAATATGGATATAATTCTTTAGAAATGATGTGTTTATATTGAAATAAGCACAGAATCAAAGTTTTGAATACAGAATTGATACATCAACAGGATATTTTCAAAGGATCATTATTATTTTTTAGAAGAATTTAAAATCCTTTCTGGTATACAAAGTGTACAAAGGAAATCATAAATCACATTGAGTCACAGAAGTTAAAAGTATACTGATTGGAAATGTATCATCCCACATTTTGGCCAAAAAAGCATTTTCTACCTTTTTATATGTGTGTGTGTGTGTGTGTGTGTGTGTGTATGTTGCTGCTCTTACTGATTTTATTCTGTCTTATTAAAGTGGTAATTTCACAGGATGATTTTGTCTGCTAGTGTGAAACATGTATAGATGGTCCTAATCAGCACAGATCCATTGATCCTTTGGGAGGGAACCCAAGTGTTTTTGAGATCAGTCATGATGATGACCTGCTTTTTATCTTGACTTCTAGGAGCCTGAGCCATGTGTAGTACTTAAGGTTGAGATCCAAATCCGAAGTCGTATGAGTATGCAACTCTATTCATAGTGATGCTAATTTTAGATGCTTTTAAAATATTTTTTATTACCACCAGCTGGGTGTTCAACTTTTTATAGGAAAAGCCAATGATGACAAAGTATGGGAGGAATGTACATTTTTTCTTTTTAAAGTGACATGATCCACCCACATGTCAGAATGCAGATACTAGAGACAAAAAAGAGCCAACTAGCTTTTATTTCATTTCTATCTTCAGTACACTTTGTATGAAGTGTCCACTGTATATGTCTAACTCATTTTGTTGGCAGTCCTAGGAGCAGTAACATTGGTACTTAAAATTACTAACAAACGTATGGGTTATTTCAATTTTGCTATTTTTGTCTTTTCTGTTGTTGTTCTGAGGATGTGTAATCTTCTGAAGCATGTATTTGGAGACCAGAGACATTAACGTGTCGCTTTGATTGACAGAACAATTATTCATTCATTTATTGATAGGTTTAGCCTAATGTAGGGCAAATAAAATTGAGACAATACCATTCTAGTTTGGGGATTGATCTGAAAAAGCAAATCTTGCCAGTTTGGGGGGAAAAAAATCAAGAAACATCAGTATGTGTTAGTTTTACTCTTAAAAATGCTTTAGTAGTTTTCCACTGAGTGGAATTGTAGAAAGGCAATAACTGAAGCTGTATCTGAACAAGGGAAAAATACTGATTATATAAAGCTTTATATCATATGTGGTAGCTACTATAGCATTTCTCTTGTATGACAGTAATCTAGCCTGCAACATCTACTTTCAGTTTTGAAATTAACCTGTAATTTAGTCTTCACCCCAAATGACAAAAATTCAAATGACTCTGTGGGGTGCCAGAAGATGCACTGTAAACAGGGCTTCGGAAGGGGATAAGGTAGAGTTCCATCAGGATAGGCTCATTTTCACTGTGTCAGTATTATTGTACTGAAATTAACACTTCTTCATTCTATTTTACTTTTTTTAGCACATCTTAAAATCTTAATCTAGATAAAATAGTAATCTGATCTAGGACAACATAACATTTGTGTAATGGACAAAAATGTTGAGACTGTAATAGGAAATTTGAAAAGACTTTCTTTCTTGTGAAAACCGATGTATATGTGAGAAATTTATATTCTCTGCAAAGATTGCTGTTAATTTCACTAGTTATGCTTTGATCTCCCTCCCTCCCTCTCTCTCTCTGACCTTGCTTCTTTTTAAATCCAACACATACTTTGTTTTAAAAAAAATCTTTTATTTCTTATACCAGATTGTAGTACCTTAGTAGGTTATGCAGACAGCAGTGTTTTTCATGGACTTTAATGTTCAGTGAGATGCTCTGAAGTGAAAGTGGAAGTCAAAGAACCTGCCGCCAGTACTTTCCTTTGTTTACTTAGTTGCTTTAGGCAAATCAGTGAATCTCTAAAAGCCTTAGTTTCCTCATCTCTTTAAAAATAAAGCAGGTGGCAAGTAGAACTGGATCACATAATCTGTATAGCTCATCTAAGGTCTTACATATTTCTCACACTGCCATTTTTCTTTGAAAGGAGAAAAGGTGCTTTTGAAGAACCCACAAAATGTATTTCTACATTCTTGTCTAAGAAACTGACTGAAATGAAAATGTTTATTTTAATTTATTGTCATGTAAAGCAAAAGCTTTGACTTTATAACTGGAAATAATTTTTAAAAGCTTAACCTCTAAGGAAAAAAAATTTAGAATTCTTCTAGAATTCACTGATCCACAAGTGTATCCTAGTTTCAGCAATAATACGTTCCTGTATACATGAACCTGAGGCTATTTCCTACTGGTCATACTGGTAAGGTGGCAGTTTGAAAAATATGATAAAGTTGAAAAGGGCTTGAAAATTTCTTGATAGCTATTGGTGGACACTTAATAAAGTTTTCTAAATCTGCAGTTATCAGAGGTCATATAAGCCTTTAAATAGTAGTTAGGAAAAATATTTTACAGTAGTCCTTCTTTTTAGAAATAATATATTCTTATGATAATTTATTACATCCAAGCCAAATTTTATTTATAATAAAATCAGAGAATGCCCTCCATCTCTTTTGACTTTTTTTCTCTCTAAGTACTTTTAGACAAAACAATAAAAGGGAAAACAAGGAAAACGGTGAACTGATAATATGTGTGTATTCTGAACATTTATTTATGTATAAGAATTTTTTTTTCTTTTTTCCATTTTGGCCTTTTGGTTTTCCACTGAAAGGGAAGTTCAGTTTACATTTTGATTGGTCTCTATGCATCTCTAAACTTATTGAGAACTAACTGAATTTCAATATATTTTATTCATTTTAATTTTTTTTTAATGTTTCTAAGGGATGACTTGTCTGCTGCTCTTGAAGCCACCATTGACTGCTATGAGAAGTATAAAATATTACCAAGGATTCATGATGTCTTATGTAAACTCATAGAGAAAGGTGAAACAGATCTAATCCAGAAAGGTCAGTTCCCTAAACATATTAGTGTAGTTGGATTTTTTTTTTTCCTCGCTTGTTTAATCAATATGAAGAGAAAATTTAACAGAAGGCAAGCACAGCAAGAGATGCTTTGTGACACTTCAGAATTGGAAAGAAATGTATCAGATAGATTTTAAATATTGTAAATGTCCCTTGATTTTTGATAAATGTTTCTTTTAGAAAAAGAATAGCCCCTCTGTTATTTTTTGTGCTCTACTTGGTGATCTGTTTTTGTGAAGTTTTTTCTTTTAAACTTAATCTCACCATTTCTCTTTGAAGTTAGTCTTAGGTACTCGATGTTATATACTTCCAGATAAGGAATATGACAGAAAATTGGTTGGTAAAGCTATATTCTTGAAGTTATTCTTGACATTCATTTTTAAGATGTTTTTAAAAAATCATCCAGAACTTCATATGATATTGTGTTTTAATTTTTTTCTTCTAATATTTTTTTTTCTCTCCTATCTAGCAATGGACTTTGTGAGCCAAGAACAAGGTGAAATGACGATGCTCTATGATCTCTTCTTTGCCTTCCTACAAACAGGAAATTACAAAGAGGCCAAGAAGATCATTGAGGTGTGATTTTAACTACAGTATTCTAATTGTACAGCTATTTAGACTCTTAATTAGAATACATTTAAAAATTTTAACCTTTAATTACACTTGTTCTGATTCATGTTAATAGAATTCAGTGCCAATAATGGGGTGGGGGGGAATCGGCCAGCTTCTTTATTGTATATAATTACAGTTCAGAAAAGGCAGTCTGGTTGTATATTGAATTTGTTTCCTCACTTTGTTAAATTCACTATTATATATCAAAATGATATTTGCATATTAAATCTTGGATTGTGGAACAATTAAATTAAACTGGCATTCCTGGGTGTAAAGTTGCTAATCCTCTTTGCCAAAGAATTCTTTGTTCTTAAAAGCAGTAGAATTTAATTTGCTGCAGACCATGCTCAGATTTATTTGTAATGCTTGTCTACAAGTTAATCAGCCAAACAAGTGCTGTCTGCAACTGTTTGGCATTTAATTTAAATTTTCTTTTTCTTTTTCTTTCCTCACTATGGTAAGCAGCTTAGGGGAAATGGTAGGTGACAAACCTGGCCTATTTAGGATTAGTGTATTTTATCTAGGCTTTACTGAAATTTCCGTTACTGGAATTGATAAGGCAAAGGGCAACTATAAAGTCCATCCAAATTGTGATTAATTTTACTACTAACAAACAAATCTTTGTCCAGTAAGAAAATAAAACATTCTACAGAAGGTAAACCCATTGCTTTAAAAAAATAATAATTTCATGTTATTAAAACTCTTCACTTACAAGTACAAAAGTAATCACATTTCTCTCAGATCATACTTTGCTTTTACTCCATGTCCTTTTCCAGAAGTGTCCATGGTAGGCAGGACACAAAGGTGGTATTTGGCCTCCTTTTCCTGAAACTGAAATTGTAGGCTTAAAACCCAGAAAAGTATTACTGTTTCTCTTAATGTTTTTCGAAGAAAAGTCTAGTGTGGGAAAAGAAGGCTGTGAAATTAATTCAGAACTTTCTTCTCGTTCTCTGTCTTATCGTTCAGATCTGCCCACCTGTCAGTGTCTTAGTGCTTCTTTTTGGTTATTTTCTAGAAAATGGTATAAATTCTTCCATTGCAAGTATGCAGTAAATTTAAAAATGAGAGCTGTCTGCTTCTTGATTTTACTGCTCTATATGCACAGTCTTAGTATTAGCAGGTCACTGATCGGAGCAGAAATGGAGCTTGGGTTTTTAGATAATAGTAATGAAAGATTCTGCAGGAGGAAAGTATGCTCCTTTCTCTGTGTAATAAGCAAGATGTAATAGAAAAAGCCACAGGCATTGGAGTAGTCCTCCTTTTACCATCTACTTGCTTATGTGATAATGGACAAGTTACTAGCTTTCTAAGCTTTCTCATCTGTAAAAGGGAATATATGTCTTTAAGATTCAATCACATAATGTATGTAAAGCAGTTTGCATGTTTCCTGGATTATGGTAAGTGATCAATAATATTCATTCTCTTTGCTCCTTGAAGGTGGGGATTGTGTTGTCTTCTTTTCCCCACATAATTTTCTGTGAGATCCTTAGCATTAAGGTACGTGCTTGTCACACAAATTGTTAAGAGAAGACTGTCTCTTAATCACTTTAGAGCTTTGCCAGTACGTATCATTTAGGAATAACTGTATACTGACAACAGAATTTTCAGAGTGGATTGTATAGAATTGTGTAAAGGATAAAGAATAACTCTACAGACCCACTGTGGTACCCAGAGATAAGATAGCAAGGTGTGTAATATATGAGAATATACTGAGGGGGGTTTTCAGGGATTTTTTTTTTTTTTTTTTTTTTAATGATCCATCGAGGGTGAATTAAGGTGGGAATTTGCCCTTTTGCCATTAAAATTCAAGATCTAAAATTGTCAAAGGATTATCGAAAATATCAAAAGTAATGAAAATTAATGAACTCGGACATATGAAAGAATTCTGTAAGTATTAAGCAGCATTCTTATCATTGCCCCAAAAGTAATAGGGTCTTATCAATGGGTAGATTTCCCTACAGTTGAATTTCCAAAGCTTCTTTGTATTTGAAGTGCTTGGGTGATGAATGAGATAAGCCAGACCTAAAAATGCGTGCATTAAGTGATTTTGGTGTATAGATATGACCTGTTCTGTTTTCAGAATGAGTTAGCGTACGTGTATATGAGTATATACACGTACATATATTTATATATCATGTATTAAATACATAATACATTTTGTTTCTAGAAGGGTGGAATTAGCTGATTCTTAAATATATCTTATGTGTTTTCTGAGTTTTCCATAATGAGCACATTTACTCTTACACTTAGAAACATTATTGTTTTCTTCCAAAGGAAAGAGTAAGAGAAGAAAACAAGTCTGGTTAAACCAGATCAACTGTTGAGCAGCGAATATGAAATCCTTGAAGATGAGATTAGTATATAAAGATAACTGCTATGTAACACTGAGAAGTATTAACAAATACATGAAAAGTACAAATAGTTCTGAGAGTTCAGGAAAGGAACTTATTTCCTATGTAAGAAGTTGGGAAGACTTCTGGAGGAAATGGGTTTTGGTGGATATGATTAGCTCTTTAATATTCATGCTTTTGATGTGGTTGACAGTTAGAAGTAGAAAAGGGGGATCTCTAGTTTACTCATTCTAGGTATAAGATTTGTTGACTAATATCTTGGAAAGGTAGATAGTTTGAAGATTTTGGATACTGATACTTTCAGTACCAGACTAAAGACACTGGATTTAAATCAGGAAACAGTAGACTCTAAGCAGTGTTAAAAAAATTTTTTTTATATTTTCAGAAGCTTATCATATAGATTAAAGGGGACTTGAGGCAGTGAGATTACTAAGGATCTGAGTTAGGACAAGGATCACAAAAGGTTTTAAGATTCTTTACTTCATCATCCCAGATGATATGTAGTAATTGAAGTACAGTGACCTTAGTTAACAGAAGGTGGGGTGAATTAATACAGGCATAAGATAAACTAAGCTCTGACTTAGATCTAACATAGCCTCTTCTGTCATGAGGATTGAGATGAGGCATTGGCAGATTTCACTTGAATCTTTCTGAATGCAATCCTTACAATAAGGCAGTTGATAGCATTTGAGTGGTTTCCCAGTTTGACCATTTCCTCTCTTCCTCTTTTTCTTTCTTCCCTCCTTCTATTCATTCTTCTGTCCCTCCCTCCCTTACTTTAACAAATACTTTTGATCTTGTCTTATTGGCTAGTCAAAAGACAGACCTTAAAAAGCAGCCTGTAAAATGCAGTATTTGCCAGGCATGGTAATGCACGCCTGTAATCCCAGTAGCTCAGACGGGGGGGGGGGGGGGGCGGCTGAGTCAGGAGGATCTCGAGTTCAAAGCCAGCCTCAGCAATTTAGCAGGACCCTAAGCAACTTAGTGAGACCCTGTCTCAAAATAAAATATATATAAAAAAGGACTGGGTGTGTGGATCAGTGGTTTAGTGCCCTTGGGTTCAATCCCCAGTACCTGCCACCTCCCCCGCCCTCCGCCAATGAAGTAGTTGTGTGCTAGGAGTGTATCTCACTATGGCAGAGCACTTGGCCTAGTATGATTGAGGCCCTAGGTTCAATCCCCAGCACCCCCTGCCCACATACACACACAAAGCAGTAGTTGCTATAAGATAAAGTAACATAGAACTCATAGTGCTCTTTGGAAGGAGAACTAAAACTAAAAGATTAATTGGGCTGGGTGCAATGGCACATACCCATGACTCCAGTGATTTGGGAGGCTGATACAGGAGGATCTCAGGTTCAAGGCCAGCCACAGCAAATTAGCAACTTAGTGAGACCCTGTCTCAAAATAAAAATAAAAATGGCTAGGGATGTAGCTCAGTGGTAATATTTTACCCAGTGCTCTACCCATTTGGGTAAAATTGAACCCATTTCTGGGTTCAATCCCCAGTACCCCCCCAAAAAAAGGTGAATTGGAATTGTCTAGTGCATTATTAAACATTTGATAAATGTTAGTTTGATTTCCTTCATTTTTCTTTTTAAATTTTATTAGTTTTACTTTTTTTTTTTTATTTTTTTTTTTTGAGACAGTTCCACTTAGGTTTCTGAATCTGGCCTCAAGCATGATCTTCCTGCCTCAGTCTCCTGAGGTGACTGGATTACAGGCATGTGCCACTGCACCCAATTCTATATGGCATACATTACATACACCATATGTTTCCTGTTGAAGTCAACCCTTTTGTCTCTTTTGCAGACTCATCTTCTGTGAACTATCTAGTTTCTTCCAGCATTCTTATGGCACATTCTGGAATGAATTATGTGTGCCATTGAAGAAATGTTCACAAATGACTTTTTACAAACTTACATGATTATATCAGGTGCATATAGTTTATAAAATATATTCTAAATCTCACCAATACTGATCGGTTTCATCTCCCCCCTCCACACCACTCCCATGTATGGAAACAAGTAAAATTATACATCTTATTATTTTAAATATGTCAGGTATAAAGACTCACTGTTAATCCCATTGCTCATTTAGTTTTTATGGTTTTTCTGTTCTTTTAGTCAATGCACAATTCATTTTTTTACATATAATTGAAATGAGTTGAAGCATGTATCTTAATACTTTCCTTACCCTTCAACACAGCTTCTTAATTCCCCTGCAGTGATTAAGAACTCCGAGCATTTTTTGTTTTGTTTTGTTTTGTTTGCTACCAGGGATTGAACTCAGGGACACTCCACCACTGAGCACCTTGCCATTGCTGAGGCTGGCTTTGAACTTGAAATCCTCCTGTCTGGCCTCCCGAGCTGCTGGGATTGCAGACGTATGCCACCACACCTTTACCTACAGGCATACTTGGTTTTCAGACTATTTATGTTGGATTGTATTTTAGGACTGGGTCATTTTTAAAGTGCCCAATAGATAAAGACAGAAATGCTAATGTCTTTGGAGGTGAGGCCTCCTTTGTGGTTCACAGGAATAGAAAGTTGACTGAGTTTTAACATTTCTTTTGCTGGAAACTCTGGTAAAACAAAGTGACATTCCTCTGTAAACAAACACAAATTACTTCATCAATTACATTTTAAAGTACTTTAGTCACCTCCCAGGAAGGGCATATTATTGACCATTTAAAATAAACTAACACTTCTTGAATAATTCAGTTTATATTTCAATACTGGACATTAAATTCAGGAATAGATGATATATATAAGATACAAAGTTAAATAACAGTATGAAATGTTAAATAACTATTAAAGGCTCCTATAAGGAAATATGTCATAATTTATCACTTACTGAGTGCCTGTCATGTGCCAGGCACTGCTGGGTTCTTATTGCAGTCCAGAGATGAGAAAGATCCTATTTAAATGTAACCAGCATTTCTTAGTGTAAACTCTTCCCCCCTGGGTGCAAACCTAGATTACCAGGTGAACAACATAACTAATAATGGTAATTCTTTTATACTTTGCAAATGGTTTTCACGTACATCTTCATTTGAGCCTCACAGAACTCTTTTTAAAAGTAACTAGGGCAAAGAAATTTAAGGTCCAAATATGGGCTGTGGAGCTTCTTTATTAGTAGTAGCTATGGAATTTACAAACAGGCCCTGATTTCCCATTTCTTTAATTTCTCCTGTGCCACCCCTACCTCCAAGATCTCCCAGCCCCTCAGTATCTAGACCATGAAAACAACTTACCCTTTCTCTTTTTCAGGTTAAACTTTCTTGAATTTTTCCTCTGTCCTCATCTGATTTTTTTTTTTCCTTTTAGTTGTCAGTGGATCTTTTTATTTCATTTATTTTTATGTGGTGCTGAGCATCAAACCCAGGCCCCCCACAAGGGAGGGCAAGCACTCTTCCACACAGCCACAACCCCAACCTCAATTCTGATTTTTTTTCCCCTTCCACCCTGTAGCCAGAGTAAATTTGCTGTCTTCCCAGTGGAGGAAAAACTCTTTTGATTGCTTTTGGGTTAAGACCAAAAGTTGGTATTCTAGTGGTTTCCCAGTCTTTGTTACTCTTCTCTTTGTTCTTCACTCAAACAAATTCAGGGCTTGTATCCCAATATGCCTTCCTTATTAGGCCAGAATGGATCCTAATTGTACAGAGTAGATATTAGATCTAGTTTTTCTTCCCCTAACTTCCAGAATTTCAAGTTACGTCAGTTCTCATGCAAATTCAGACCCCTCTTCCTTGAGTTAGTTTACTTACTGCCTCGTGCACTGTCTCCTGTATTACCCAGTGAAATGGATCATGTTTGGTTTATGGTTCATGTTATGGATCATGTTACCTTGACTTGCTCAGCCATGATTTCCTCCTTATTAGACATGATATTAAGTCTGTACTGAAGAGTTTAGAGAAAGGTATAATTTCTAAAATGCTTAGTAAGTGCCATGATACCTCTCTCCTTTCTTGCTCTTTCGTAGCTATGGGGGCAAATAGTTGAGCTGGATTCTTGTGCCTGCTCGTGGAAGCCCTGTGCACATGATTTTTTCTTCCTACTCTGCTAGCTATAGGACATGAGACGAGAGTGGGAATTTTGATGTTGTTATTGTTTTCTGTTTTTCACTTAAATTATATGATCAAGGAAAAAAGTAGGTGAAAATTTCTATTTGAGTCACATTTAAAATGATCTTCCTTGAGAAAGATTTGAAGTACAGTGGGAAAAAATTCTTCATTTCTTTTTACTTTAAAAATGATAATCGTTTGATATCTATTTTTACTGGTCTATATAGAAGCTTGTTGTGATACCAGCAGATTTAAATCAGAGTAGTTTAGTGAAACTGGAACAATGATGATTATTTTTTAGTTTGGTTTACTTATTTGTGCTGATCAGTAACTGCAGAGCTGTTTTGAAGCACAGTGACTCAGGTAGAAACAAACATGCCAGTTTTTCTATTATGATAATTATCTTCACTATGTAGTAAATTTTATGTAGCAAAATACGGAAAGAATTATATGAGTAATACCATTGTTTTAATTAACATTAACTGGCTTTTGATGTTATATTTAACATCCCAATTAGAATTCTGTTCTTCTCCATGTTTTTATTACATTTTCTATTTCTACTTTCAACTCGCAGTGTTTAAAATTCAATAAGATGTTAAGAGATAAGCCAGAAATGTTGACTATTACAGCAGCCTAGGAGATTTAGTTAATCTGACCTAGATGTTCTTTTGAGGATTGAGATTTATATGTGAAAACAGTTCTCAATTTCAAAATGAAACATAGGAAGATCTGCTGTATAAGTCAGCTGTCCTGCTGGTGACAGGCAGATTAATCAGCCAAAAAAAGGAAGAGTTTACCTTGAAAGTTGTGCTATTTACATCTTTGGCATTTGGATCAGCACTAATATTGAAAGTTGTAAGTGAATGTAGTCCTTGCATTTTGCTGTGTTCTAAAGAGGATTATTTGCTAGTTTTTCAAGGGCTTTTTGTATACATTGATGTTGGTTTCATTTTCATTATAACATGAACCAAAACAGATGTGAGGAAAGTCTTGAATAGAAATTGTGTCTGGATGTGATATTAATGATGTTTAAGAATATATTGCAGTGGTTAATTTATCATTTATTTCTTATATCCCAGAATGTAGATACTTGCACCATTAGAATGAGTGCAATTTTCACTGTATCCATGTTCCCATCTTTCTGCCAAAGCTGTAGGATGTTAGTTTCTGCTTCAGTTTTTAATTTAACATTGTAGAATGTTATTTTGTAAAATTAAAAATAATGGGGAAGCCAGCCTCATTGGCACATGCTTGAAGTCCCAGCTACTCAGGAGGTTGAGATGGGAGAATCACTCGAGCTCAGGAGTTCAAGGCCAGCCTAGGTAACATGGCGAGACCCTGTCTCTTTAAAATAATAATATGATAACAGGGACTTATGAGTAATATCAGGGATACCTGGTTACATCAACAGAGCCAAGTAGAGAAAGCAAGAAGGGTCACTCCTCTAGAGTGGAGCAGCCAATGACTGATGAGTTTGTGGTTGTCTTATCATAGTACTGTGATTGAATTCAGTGTTTAGTGGTGAAACCCTCTTATAGATGATGAAAATACTGTAGTCAGAGGGACAAATCCTTGGAACTATGTTGAAGTAGTTTGTCTTTTATTCCAGTATCCAACATTGTGAAATAATGCTTGAAGCTAGAGGTACTGACTAAATTATTTCTAATTGAGGGTATAACACGTTGCAATTTTTGAAGCAAACTAAGAATGCAAACTAATTTTAAGAACCTTGCTTGTTTTACTCTTTAAACATTCAGTTTTAGATGCTAGGCAGCATTTTTTTTATGATTGTTAGAGTACTTTTATCACTGTACATTTTACCAAGCATGTTTCTTTTAAAACAGAAAGCCATTGGTTTGTTATTGCGAGTTGCTAATAATTCTGTGTAACATGTTAATAATTTTTGTCTCCTGAATTTGTTGAGGTCTCTGAAGTGTGTGTGAAGAGGGGGCAAGCAAGAACATGATGCACATGTGCTTAATTTGATATATGTTGGGGTTAATTATTTCATCACTTCTTTATGAACTAAAGAAAGTGTGACCATTTTATTTATTAAAGATTTATGGAATGAATATTGACCAGCAAAGCAGCATTTGCAAATAACCTGAATCTTGTAGATACAAGTTAAATATAGGTTACATTTTATGCTTTGTTTTAATCCTTATTGTAGGTCTTTGATAACTATGGAATTACATTTTAGGTTTCTTTTAGTGTATTCTCTTTGAGGAAAAATTTATTTATCTAAAGCTTACCTGTGTGATATATGATTATTTTATTTTACAGACACCAGGCATTAGAGCTCGACCTACAAGACTTCAGTGGTTTTGTGATAGATGTATTACTAGTAATCAGGTTTGTCTTTAATTTCTGATGTCTGAACTACTTAAAACTGAGAAAGCATGTCTTACATGTCATATGACCATTGGGGATTTTCAGCAATAGAGCATTGTGGAAGTGGTGTTATCTTAGTTTTTCTTCAAATAAGTGATAGCTTATTTTTTCCTGCATTTAACCTGGGTCCTGAAGATTTTAACTTGCTTTATCCCAGTTGCTTTGAGCAGGTTGACTTTACTTGGCGATTTAACCTGCTTTAGTCCTTAGTGATTGGAGAAGTTACCTGATGGAGCCCAGTGGAATTTCTGCTTTCCTTACCCCCCAGTGCAAGTATCTGTTCACATCATGCCAAGTAAATGCACAGGGGTTCAATGTTTAGATGGAGAAATGTTTTTATTCATTTACAATTATGCTTGAGTTCTCTTTACCCTGTTCTCTGCCCCAGACATCTTTAATTCTCCAAAATGAACCTTGGTGGAGATTCCCTTATTTTTTGTTCTTGACTCCAGAGGATCCATTAGCCCTTTAACTTTAAAGAAAAAAAATTTTTTTTAATTGTGGTAAAATATATGTAACAAAATTGTTTTAACCATTTTTAATTGTACAGTTCAGGGACATTAAGTACATTCATGCGGTTGTGCTCGACCCTTTAGGTTTTGAAATGAGGTTAATCTGCCCCGTGGGTAAAGCTAATTTGGATTAGTCAGCTGCTATCTGTCAACCATAAAATACATCTTTTACACAATGTAAATCTACCCGTTAATCTTATTTTTAAGGTTGAAACTCTGGAAAAATTAGTGGAGCTGACACAAAAGCTATTTGAGTGCGATAGAGACCAGATGTACTACAGTCTGCTCAAACTGTACAGTAAGTGATTTGACTGTTCCTCATGTTTTCAGCTATTTAGTCTGTTGAAGGCAGGGGCAGAAAAGGAGTATCAGACTTTGAGGAAGCTCTAGGGATTGTCAAATACAGAGTTTTCAACAGAGATCAAAGTGAAGGCTAGATTGAATTTTATCACAGAGTGTTATATTGTATTATTGGACATTGTGTAATCTTCATAATTTTTGACATTCATACTGGAATAATGAGAAGGTAAAATCTTCATCCTCAGTAGTTTTCTTTTTGTGTTCCTGGAGCCCAGAACTATAGGTGACACATGCTCTGTGTTGTCAAGGACCTACCATCCTCACCATGCCCAACTGGTCTAAAACCCCTGCCCTCCCAACCTCCTGCCTGTACGTTAGGGGGCCCTGGGATTAAGATGTGAAAAGTAAGAGGGCTTCTATTTGATATTTTTCCATTCTTTAAAATGAGAGGGTCCTCACAAAAAGGAACCAAGAAACATGATATAGCCAAGATACCACTAGGAACGTGGACAGGTGTTTGTGTACTCAGGGTTAAATGGTACCTTGAATGTTGAGTCCTCCGATTTATAAACTGAATCTACTTCCTTTTTAATGTTTTCACCTGTTAAGTAGAATTTATAGGAGGACATTAATATGAATTGAGCTCCTTTTGCACCAGGCCCAACAGAACAAATCAAAATGCAGTTATTTGTACTGAAGGTCTACACAACCAAATCCAATCTTTCAAGAACTCAGGAGAGAGAAAGAGATGATAGCCAAATCCCCAAACAGGCCAGTTTTAGCTGGCATGATAAGAAAGTCTCCTCTCCTTCAACCTTTATAAGGAAAGTACTTTTGAAACAACCATTCTGCTCTTTCTTCTTTCCTTCAACCCTCTTCTGTACATAAAGCTAAACTCCTCTGCTCAACCCCTTGGAATGTTTTGTACAGTGAGGAGTTGCTGTATTGCATAATGGGAATTAAAAGCCAATTAAGAGCTTTAAATTGAAACAGAAGAGAAAATACAATCTTCATTAGAGGCACAGAATTTGACAAGCCTTTTTTGTTTTTTGGTACCAGGGATTGAACCCAGGGGTGTTTTACTACTGAGCTACATTCCCAGCCCTTTTTATTTTTATTTTTTTATTTTGAGACAGGGTCTTGCTGAGGCTGGTCTCGAACTTGCTATTCTCCTGCCTCAGCTTCCAAATTTGAGATTACAGGTACATACCACTGTACCCGGCTTAATAGGACGTTTTGGGGAGAAACAGTTCCTCCTTTTCATTTTAATCCTGAAGTAGATTTATCAGTCACTCATTTTGGTACTTGTCAACACATTCATATATATAGATCTTTTTGCAGAAAGATGCACATCTATATACACACTCACTGCTAACCAGTTTCTTTAATATATTTTTTACTCAGTTATATTTTATAAGCATTTTTATTAATCATCTACAAATGACTTATATACTGAATACATATGCTAGAACTTACTCAACCAATGCTCTATTGCTGGGCATGTGAATAAATTTCAGTTTTCCATGTTACAAAACAGTAGCACATTATTCGTCTTTGTATTTATATCTTTGTTCATACCCTTACTTGTTTCTGCATGGCTGAATTCCTAGTATTTATATTAAGGGTAAGGAGTAAATGTGACTTCTGAACCTTTGACTTCTTTTACCAAATATAAAATAAATTATTGTGGAGTATTCACTGTAATTTTTTTTCTGGTATAAATGTACCAGGGATTAAACCCAGGGTTGCCTTACCACTGAGCTATATCCCCAGCCCTTTTTAGTTTAGTTTTGGGTTTTTTTTTTTTTCTTTTCTTTTCTTTTTTTTTCTTCTGATATTGAGGATTAAATCCACGGCCTTATGCATGCTAGGCAAGAACTGTCCACCGAACTCTGTCCCCAGCCCTTGGGACTTGGGGAGTATTTGTTGAAAAGCAGCTTTCCTTGGTTTATTTTAAAATAGGACTTTTTGTATATTCATACAGACTCGATTTTCTTGTGAACTACTATCTACTACAGAAACATGCACAAAACAAAACTAGAGCTCAGTGGTTTATCACAGACAACAACCCACATAACTGTGTCAGTCTTTTCAATCTTTAATGTTAGCTGTTCTAAAACTGTATTCATTTCCTACTGATTTTGTATAGTATATTCATACATGATCTGTTGAAAGATTCAAATTCAAATTTTAGTTCTGTCCTTTCCAGTATATGTTGACCTTTCATTGCAAGTTCTTAGACAACAAACACTAATGAATGAAATTACTCCCTTAACTGTATAAGGAATGTTGTATATTTTTTCTAAATAATAATATTATTACTTTCTTACCATTTTCTTATGTTCTAAGTTCTTTAATTTCTTCTTTACATGTATGAAGTAAAGAGTAGTTTATTCTTTGTATACATAAGGTACTCCATTAAAACATAAGACTGCCCTAACATTTTGCTTTAAAAAATCTTTCAATCTAATTTTTTAAAAAATGTGTAGCCTCAATGTTTGTTCTACCTCAAGAGTTATGTTAATTCTTCAACTATGTATAGCCAGTGCATTTCTTTTCTCACTGTGCAGTCTTTCCTCCCCTCTATTGTTACACTAGTAAAATGAATATATTCTAAGTGTTAAAGATTGAAACAATATAATAATGTAGTAGCTAAATGTGAAAATGTCATTGTGTTCACTCCTGGCTCCAAACTCCTTGCCTGCCTCAGAGGTAGCTTTGTGAATTGTCCATCCTTCCAGTTCCCTCTCTCTACATTTAATTTATATTTGCATATTTACTTACAGTAAATATATGCAAAATCTGTTATTAATTATTTTATATTGAGATTGTTTTATACTCTACATTTTTTATATCCAACATTGACTTCTTTTACTTAATGATATGAAATAAATTCATAAGAAAGGACAAATACTTGCTTATTCTTCCATTAATTACTAACTCATATCCAGATGTCCTTAAAACCTCCAAAGTTAACAAGTGTTTTTTTTTTAATGAATTCATGGGTTTTTAAAATATATATATATGTTTTATTTTTTATTATTTTTTCCCCTGTACTGTCCCCAGCGCTTTTTAGTTTTTATTTTGAGATAGAGTCTTACTAAGTTGCCCTGGCTGGCCTTGAACTTGTGATCTGCCTGCCTTAGCCTCCAGAGTTGCTGGGATTAAAGTGTGCTCCATCACACCCAGTAGAGTTGTTATTCTTTTTGGTCTTCAAATTATGCCATTTTTGTCTGGTGGGAACCCCTTCCCATTAGTTCCTATGTCGTCTGACACACACCCCATTAGTCTTTGATAGCTTCTTCACTGTCCAGGCTTTTGTTCTCTATTTCATGTCCCCAGACCTGAAATCCTTATTTTATGGGGAATGATACTTAGATAGCATACCCAGTGACAAATGGGATATTTGGAAGATGTTCCATTGAATCAATAGTATGTAAAAACTATTAACCTTATAATTAAAACTCAACTAGAAGTCTTCATCTTTGTTTCATACCATAGAGAACATGTGAAGTGCTAACTGTTTGCGCCCTCATCAGATAGCCATAAAAAGTAGCCCCACAACTGTGTCTGTTGTAAAATTCACTAAGCATCAAAAATCTTTGGTTTTATAGTTTGAGCCCTCAGAGGTCATTTAGAACAGTCCTCCAGTCGTCTTGTTCTTTAAACAGAATTGTGAGATCCTGGGAGGTGATGTGATTCAGGAGGTCCCAGACCAAGTTTATGGCTGATTGATTCTTGAATTCTCGGATTATAATAGTATGATCATTGTCTCAGTAGAAGGAATTTAAAGAATATTATGAGAGAAAGGCTCTATGTGCCTTTGTAAAATTTTATGCATAGCAACAGATTTTGATATACTGATTGATTTGATTGTCTCAAATTTTTGTTTTGTGTTCTGTGATCCAGGTACATCTCCAGGAAATTTTTCCCTTTAAAAACTATATCCACTAACTGGTAGTGCACACCTGTAATCACAGTGACCCAGGAGGATGAGGAGGATCAAAAGTTTGAGGCCAGTCTTGGCAAGTCAAGGCCATCCTGGGCAACTTAGTGAGACCCTATCTGAAAAATAAAAAGGCCTGGGGGTGTGACATAGTAGTAAGGTGCCCTTGTGTTCAATATCTAGTACCACCACCCCACAAATATTTTTTAATGAGTTGTTTCATGTTGTATTACACTAATTCCCATCTGTATTTTGAAGTACTTTTTTGGAGGGAGCAGTACCAGGGGTTGAATTCAGGGTCACTCAATCATTGAGCCACATCCCCAGTCCTATTTTGTAATTTTTTTAGAGACTGTCTCATGAATTGCTTAATGCCTCACTTTTGCTGAGGCTGGTTTTGAACTCTTGATCCTCCTGCCTCAGCCTCCTGAACTGCTGGGATTATAAGGGTGTGCCACCATGCCCGGCTTGAAATACTTCTATGTCCATTTCAACAGGTGAATCTCTGCAATGTCTTTAACCTCCCCAGATAGAAATTTTTTAATATCATTTTGTATCTTTTTTTAAAAAAAGAAAATTATTATCTTCCCAGAGTTCTTAAAATTGAAGGAACAGGGTTGTAAATCACCCACATTTTCTTTATTGTTCAGTATGTTTTGTTAGCTTAAAAATTAATTCCCTTTTAAATTCCCTTAGCAGCTCTATTAGTGGCTCTTGGAACCTTCCCTGATTTTCTTTCCCATTATTCACAGGTCAGATTTGGCAGCAACCAGAAGTGCTCAACTGTTTTCCTTTTACAGAATAAAAATTCTGGAGCTCCAGTTTTTCATTAATCAAATAAGTTTTCTACTTTCACAGACTCAAAATACTTGGATTTTATATTATATGAGAACATTTTAATGAAGGAAAAGCATAAGTAGCTTCTAAGAGTCTTGTTTTGAAAATTGGTCATAAATATAAGATTTTATATTAGATTAACTTTTATCACAGTATGTATAAAATCATTCTGAACTTAATGTTAATTTCTACTATTTGGGCTTCCTTTCAGTATATTCTATGGGAAAATGGAGGTTGTTCTTTATGTATGACCCAGGAAAATTTTCTTACTCATTTTTTGACCTTTTTCTTTATTGCTGATTTCTGATGGAATCTAAGTACATTTTGCTTTTTGTTCTATCAGTTTTTCATTTCTAGGAGTCATTGCTAATCAAAACGCTTAGGGTTTTTTTGTTTTTGTTTTTTGGGGGGGGGTTCTAGGAAATATTCATTTGTTTCGGTATTTTGTTATAATTCCTGTATACTTCATGTTTTCTGGAATGTTTGTGTTCTAAAGCAAACCCCTTCCTAAAGCTGGACCCTAATCGGGAAAGCTTTTTTTAAAAAAGGCATCTAAGACAGTATATTTCTTTTGATTTTGCTATTTGTAAAAACTGGGTCACCAATAAGAGGAACTAAGTTTTTCAGTGTGAAAGAATATTCCTACATCCTTTTCAACAAACTTCCTGTCCCCCTTCATATCTAGTCCGATTGCATTATCTATTGAGATAAGAAATCTAAGAAAATATATCTCACACTGTCAGAGATTCTTCAAGGCTACAGAAGAGACAGTTGTCTCTAGTCAGCTAAGAAAAAGCGTTTGTAGATGTGTCATTTATAGAGCAAAATAATTCATTTGAGTGCTTTTAATCATTTCAGACCCACAATCGTGAATTAGACATTGAACATGTGTTTGCCATCTTTGCAGACACTGAAGGGCATAGTTGAATTACTACTTGTTTCTGATTTGGATTTTGGCAATGGTCAGTTCCTCAGTTACTTTAAAAACAAACTTTTTATCAACATAATTTTCAGTCTTTAATAAAGAGAGGGATTTTTTTTTATATAAGTAAGATTATTTTAGTGGATTATAATTCAAAAGTTTCAGAAATGTATACAGAAAAAAGTCCTTGCTTTTGGACCACAATCACTTGGTTCTTCTTCCTGAAAGCAGTATTTTGAATAAATTCAGAACAAGTTCTGAAGATTTTCATGAATTCTATTTAGTATGTTTCTTAATTTCTGTTTAATCAAATTCTACAGAAGTAAATGGTGACTGGCAGAGAGCTGATGCTGTCTGGAATAAAATGCAAGAAGAAAATGTTATTCCTCGTGAGAAGACATTAAGATTATTAGCAGAAATCCTTAAAAACAGTAATCAGGAAGTTCCATTTGACGTTCCTGAGGTAATTTGCTTTTAGTATCAGCTTTTATACCAAAAAATCACTGTCGTTACAGTTTTTGTTTTACTGAATAATTTTGTTTTAAAGATGTGGTATGAAGATGATAAACATTCCCTGAATAATTCTTCGTCACCCTCACCTGTGGAAACTAATATGGAGAAAGATTTGTTGAACACCTGCCAATTGAAGAAGAACAGAGGTAGACATACCCCCTGTGATCTCATTTTTAATAATAGCATGAAGCCTAAACCGAGTGAGCTAGAGGTGGTCTAGGTCAGGGAGAGACCTTAACTTTTATATATTACTTTTCTCATTTGGGCACAATTGGGAGAACTTAAAGTTTGTTGTTGTTATTGTTTGTTTGTGGAGTTTTTTTGTTTGGGTTTACTTTTTGTGCAGTGCTGGAGGTCAAATCCAGGGTCTTCCTCAAGGTAAACTAAGGAGCTCTGTCACTGAGCTGCACCCCAGCCCTAGGGGAATTTAAGTATTGATTGAGTAGTAGGTAAAACTCAAGAATTGCTCTTATTTTTATTAGACATAATAATGTTTTTGTACTTTTTTGGACAGTGTTATTAAATTTTGAGATCCACATGAAGTATTGAGGGATGAAAAAACAAAAACAAAAAAAAACAAGATTTCTGTAATCATTTTTAAGCCTTAAAGAACAAAGAAGGCAAATCTGGCCAAGCATCAATAATTGTTAGATGCAGGTGATGGGTAGAGTAGAGATGGAGTTTGTGATTGTTTGTTGTACTTTTCTGTAGGTTTTAATTTTTACTTAATAAAAACTGTTGATGTACGTTTTTATCAATGAGTGTCGTCATGTGTCCCTTATGTTCTGAGAAATGTGGCCTTGGTTGATTTCATCCTGGTGCAGACATCATGAGTGTACTCACACAAACTAATACGTCGGCAGTGTCCCTGGGCTGTGGAATGTTGACTGAAATGTCATGTGGCACATGACTGCACTTTGAAATTATCATGGTCACAATTTGGGGGGACAAATATGGTTTTTATCTGAAAGCAAAAACATGACTAGAGCATTAACTGCCTTATTAGTGTGTGTTGAAGTGATCAAGCAATCTCTGAAGGTTGGAGTCCTTTTTCTTGTTATTTCCCCCCTTCCTGTATTAGTAACCTTTCCTGAAGACATCTCATCTCTATTCATTTAGACTTCTTCATGCCCTTTCCAAATCATATGTTACTCTTTTAATTTCTTCCCATAGAATGCTTTAATTTCTTTAATTTTTAGGTAGATTTCAAGTATGCTTTGTGGTAATCTATTAAGAAAAATAAAGCAGATTTGGGATTTGTTTGTTTCATTTTAGTATTGACAGCTTGGGATTCTATAAGTAGAAAGGAATCAGTTAGAAATTCACAGCACTACTTAATTTCCTTAACTAGAAATTTGGTGACACTGACATAAAATTTATGAAGTAAGAATAAGCTAATCATCTAGAGAATGTCGGAGTTATCCAAAGTAAAATATTTTTATTCCTTGAGTTATTTTCCTTTGCTTGTTACTCAGTCTATGCATCCTTGACTCTTACCATGTGTCTGTTAAAGCTAAACATAAAATTATCACTGTCAGTACTGTGTAAATATTCTGGTGAAATTTTGATTTGACTAAAATTAGTACAAGGTTAGAATGTGGTTTTTGTTTAGAGTTTGAAACTTTCATATGTAGCCGTTTAAAAAATTGTTTTTAATGAGTACATATAATTAGTTAACTAAACATAATGCAGTCATTCATCAATTGATTTTATCCTGTTCATTCAGAGGTTTTAGATCCTTTTAAAAATGTGTCAGGATTTGAATGCTTAGCAAGATATAAATGCTTTGAGAATGGAATGTTTATATTAGTATTTTTCTGATCATTCTTAAGGGTATATTGTGATTGTGACACTGGTAACAAAGTTGTGGTAATAATAGTAAAATTCCTTCTTGTTTATCTGTGCATTTTTGCTTTCTACTTTTGCCAGTGCCCTAGCACATGCAAGTGTTCACACACATAATTCCAGTGTAAAGCAGTTGGTAATTGAATGGCAACTGAGGTTATTCTTTGGAAGGCTTGTTTAAAATTTTATTAACTTGTACCACAGTCACTTTCTCAAACTGTTCTCCTTTAGTTAAGATGCAAATAGAAATATTGTCATAACTTGTTTCCCTTTTCTTCCCTCAGTTTAACATGAAGAGATAGATAAGTTTTTGACATTGCCACTTCAGTTTAGTTAAGGGAATAATGCACAGTCTCCTGGCTTGTGCATACAAGCATTATGGTTTTTGCTTATTAAGAAACCTTAAGTAGCATAGAACATTCTTCTGAACAGTAGCATCATGTCCATTCATTGATTCCATGTTCTCCATGTCTTTATGTTGAGCCTTACGTGCATAGAAGGCTGTACCTGATAGTTAAGTTATGCTCTCCCTCTATTGTGATTGTGTTTATCTACACAAGGGATTGGATTGTAGTTTCAGTTGGCTGTTTATAGCCAGGCAATTTTATTTCAGAAAAGTAAGTGACTGAAAAGTGTAGTTACTTCTCTTTTGGTAACATCCTTTCATTCACTGACAGTTATTGTGAACAAGTGAAATAAAACTGTTAATCAGTCAAACAAATGTTGCCTAGTTTACTTGTTAGATATCTGTATATTTGAAAATTGTATGTTTTTGTATAAGTCCTGTCGTAGCCAAATAATTTGATCTCCTAATTTTAGAATTATAGGCTATATTCACTTTAATGCTATTGTGCTGAAATGTTAACCATTGTAACCACCCACTTATAGATTAAAGATTGCTTTAAAATGAATCTTTTGCTCCTCTCAATCTAAATTATACCTCTGGTTTGTTTGGACTTTAACACACATTTTGCAATTTATTTTGAAACTGGCATCATCTTTTGGCAAATTCAGCAGAGCTATTTCTCATTTTTACTGGCAAGAACATAATTTATTGACTTAAGAAAGCTAGTATGAAAAATAGTTTTAAAAGTAAACCCTTTCAGGTACCATCCAATTTGATGAACTAGGAGTTTCTAAAACTGTAATTTGGCTTTGAAAGATTTGAAGAATGATGCTTGTGCCATCAGCATGTATCTCTGAAGAATTAAAATAGTTGGTGGGTATTTTAAAAGAAACAGAAATATATAGGCTTAGGACTTTGGGGTTTTCCCCTTCCTTTTTGCCATTTCAGAATAATGTCATCTTATTTTTTGTGTGTTTTTTTTTCTCTCATAGATGCATATAGTATCTTCCTGAAAGCACAAAGGCAAAACATTGTGTTTAGCAGTGAAACTTACAGCAAACTAATAAAATTACTGTTATCAAAGGATAGTTTTCCACAGGCAATGCAAGTTAAAAAATTGTAAGTATCAGTCTGTTAAACATTTTGCTTTAAAAAATATTGGCTACCATTAAGATTGTTGTAACATGTTGTAGTGGTAATCACTCATTTAGCCTTAGTTACCCATAAAGATCATAAGAAATGTTAACTCATTTTATGTTTTTTTAACCTATAAAAAAAGTAACCATTACTGCCCATACATAGTACATTTTATTTTCTTTGTATGCCTGCAGCTCATTTTAGATATCCATGCACAGAAAAGTAATTTATTTTTTTTCTTATTCAGCAACTAATTCGATAGACCTTTTATAATAAGAGCAATCTGTTATAATGAAGGTACAAAGGTCTTTGAAACACTAGGGTTTGAATGTTACTTGAAAGCACAGTGACCTTGGGGAAACTACGTCTTCCAAACGATGAGTGCGTAATATTACTTACATTAAAAATACCTTAGAGATACTGAAGGGGGTAGGGAAAATATAGGTTCTCAACACATTTTCTATGCCATTGCTACTCCTCATTTGGGTTTTTTGGTTTGGTTTTTGATTTTTGAAAGAAAATCTCTGGTGGTGGTGGTACTAGCAGTGGTTTTGTCTCTTGGGCTAATCCCCTAGTTGAAAATACTTTGCTAATCAAAATATGAAGAAAGGTTTTTCACTGATGTGTCGGGTATCTTAAGTGTCTGTATCTTACCCCAAGTTACTATCTTGAAAACTTGAGTTATTAATCAAAAAACAGTCTAGAAGGGAGGAATTGAAAGTCACCTGCCTTGGAACATAAGCTTGTTGATGGGTGAATAGCTTAATTTTTAATGGAAAAGGCAACCTTTCCCTAACACACCATGGGTTCTGAAGTAATCTCTCAACCAATTTTTTTTAATTTACATTCATTCATTTATTTATTTATTTATTTATTTATTTATTTAAATTTATCTATTTATTTTTTTTGCGGTGCTAGGGATTGAACTTGCCTAGTACTCGCAAGGCAAGCATTCTACCAACTGAGCTATATCCCCAGCCCACTAAGCTATATTCCCAGCCCTCAACCAATTTTAACCTACAGAATTTTTAAGTCAGCACTTTTGGAATATTAGAATTCTGAGTAGAAAATCGATGCTTACCATTCTTTCAGGTCAGTAGGAAACCTAGTCTTGATACTTGTGTTGTTAGAGTTATACATGGTAGATCTATTCTTAGGGTTTGTTTTGGTACATTTTGAAAAATGTGTCATGTATAACTGTACTCATTTTGGGTAAATAAATGTATATAGTCTTGAATCACTTGCATGATGGTATAGATTATCAGGTATTGAATGTACTCTTGTGTCTCATTTATGTGTTTACTCAATTACTAATTAAATTGTGTGTCTTTAGAACTCTCAGTGTACCAGCAATTTAGTGACTTGGAAAATTTTACATTGAACTGTATCCTGTCATCTATAACCACTATGGGCAAGGGGGTGGGTAGACTCTCTTCTAAAGTTACTCTTCTCAAAAAATTAACTATGAAACTGTCCCATAATCAAAGGTGTTCTGAAATGATGATGATTTGGAAAGATAGAAAAAAGAGGGGAGCTTTTTATGTTGAGAATTAGCTAAAGTGAGGAAACAGAGCAAAAATGAAAACTTTGAAAAACAACACCATTTAGTGCTAAGAAAGGTCTTAAAAGTACAGATAAACATTTTCTTTCATTCTTTTTGGATTTGTTCTGGAACAGCAGTCCTTACTCTGGCAGCATAAAAGGATTCCCCACATCCCACTGCAAAGGTGGGCAACTGCTATGGTGCCAGGCGCAGGAATGTGCATTTTCCTAAGCTCCCCAGGTGATTCAGGAGTCACATCTCTCTAATGTTTTGATTACCTACCCTTAATAGTTGCACTAACATATCACTGTAAGTTTATTATAGGACATACTTTTAAAAAAATGTTCATAAGATGAGATTGGAAAATGGAGATTTAAATGTGTCCTTGCCTCTTAGGGTGGGTGCTCATACAGGATCCTAGAGTAGTTTGCTGACTGTTGTTGCAGTCAGTTAGTGGCTTGTGAAATCTAGTGGGACAGAATCAGCATTTTTCTTTTTTAAATGAAAATACCAAAGCACTTCATGTAGTGAAGATAGCATTTTATGAAATGTTGATTTCAGTTTTATGTACATGTATATGTCTGTGTACTGGGATGTAGTATAAAACATCATTTCTTTCTATAGTCCTGTGAACCTTGACATAACAAGTTTGAAAGACACCGACCAGGAGGAGCACAGCTCTTATATACACAACCTGTCAAATACTGGTTTATCTTCTTTCCTTCCCTTCCTCTCTAGGTTTTCATAAAGACATTCTAAGGTATGATTGACACATAAAAAGATACATGTGTTTAATGTATAAATACCTGAATGGGTTTGGGGATAAGTATATACTCATAAACCATCACCACCATCAAGGCCGTAAACATATCCATCTCCTTCCTCCTTTGTTGTTGTTATTGGGTTTTGTGTGTGTGAGAATATGATAATCTACCCCGTTAGCAGTTTTATCATACAATATTAGCTGGAGGCAATGTGTGTAGAACTCCAGAACTTACCTCGAATGGCCAGCCCTGTGCCCTAACTATCCTCTCTCCATTTCCCCTCCTTCCAGTCCCTACCAGCTGCTATTCTACTCTTTGCTCTTGAGTTTGACTATTTAGATTCCACATAGAAGTGAGACCTTCTGTACTTTTGAAAGCACTTTAAGTTTAGCTGTTATCACACCAGCATTGTATAGCTTCCTTCCCCACATAGCTCTGGGTCTCAGATCTAAAGCCTCAGATCAACCTGGAGTTGGCAGCAGGTCCTTTCCCTTAAACCAATAAAATGTGTCTATCTAGAATTGTCTCTTGGTTTAAATCTATTTGGAACTTTTGAAAATAACCTTGAATTGGGGATTCAGAAATAGAAGTTCAAGTTCCAGCTAATTATGTTACTAGAGTCTGTCTCTTGAATCATGTCCTAGTTCGTTGCCAGTACTAGACTAGGCCATCTCTTTTCCTTCCAGCTCTGTATCAATGGTCAGAGTAAAAAGGAATTTTTTTTATAGGCAACTTTATAATAACATGGTTACCATATGAGCTACTGTAGCAAGGGACAGTGCCCCCTAATATTATCATACCAATCTTGCTCTCAATCCATGAACAGTAATCCGTGATACTTACCTACACAATGCTACTTGTTCAATCTCAAGAGCAATAGTTTTCCTGCCATCTTTGTTTTGATAATTCCTTTGCTGACTTAATGTGTTACAGATGCACTTGACTTCCAATGAGATTTCTTCAGTTTTATTGGCAAGGTCATTTGACCTTCCCAATAAGTAATGGGACCTCAAAAGTAACAGTAACAGTTGCCTTGAAATTTTTTAAAGAAACCACCTTTCTTCTGTAATAACTTTCCTCATGTTTTCAAAGTAATATTTTATTAGAGTGAATTGTTTCAAGGGAGGAAAACTGCTTATTCAAAGAGCAGTAAGGAATAGAAATTATTTTAAATCTCTGATAATGCTAAACAGTAATCTTAGTGAATTTGAGAATCATGTAACAACAGCCCTGCTTTAACTTTTCAGAATTGCTCTTAATTTTCTCTTGTCCCCACTAGTGTCCTATTTCATTCTTTCTGGAAATAATGCCAAGTCTGTCACTGGTGGTTTCTACTGGATTAGCCAGTTTTTGTTATCCAGAGTAATACAAATTTTAATCACTGACTAATGTCCTATGTACTTTTTTTTTTTTTGTCAAATCACTTAAGATGTAATAAAGAAGATCCCCACTTTATGCTTATAGCCATACCCTGAGTTGTAAACTCTATTATTCCAAGTAAATAGTTTTCTAGGTACTTCATTAGGCCTTAGTATCCAAACAATAAAAGAACTTCTCAAGTAAAAGGAAGACAGCCCTACACCTTTGTTGCTCTGTGGTGACACTGGCAAATCATTGTTTTTAAGCTGTTAACTACTTCAAGCACTGATAAAAACTTTATTAAGTATATAAAGAACTCTAGTCCCAAGAGGATAACAATTGACCAGACTGTAGTTAACTGGTGCAGTTTGCCGAGCATGTTTTATAAAGGAAAGGAAATGCCAAAACCCTGTTAATGTTGTTCCATTGCAACCTAAGAGAACAAAAAGATTTGTTTCTCAGACACTTGAATCAGGCATATAAAAACAGGTAGAGTTTCCCTCCCCAATCTGAAGCACTTCATCAGTAGAAATAGGTGGAAGATCTGGGGCAAGCAGCACTGCTGGTGGGGACCACTGGGAAGGCAAGAACCAGGACAAGGATGTCAAGGATAATTGGGATGATGATGATGGTGTACAAAAGAGGAAGCAGAAGTAAAACCAGAAATAAAAATTTCAGAGAAGAAAAAAATAACAGAAAAAATGAAAGGAAAAGAACAGCAACCGAAGAAAAAGCAAGAGGAAATTTTAAAAAACCTGAAGAACCTAAAGTGCTAACACCAGAACAATAAGCAGAGAAACTTTGGCTTAAGAAATCAGAGGAAAAGTCGACCTTGAATTAGCAAAGTAAATTTTTGGTATTAACAATACAGTTTATGGAATAGATGCTATGAATCCATCTTCAAGAGATGATTTCGCAGAGTTTGGAAAGTTACTGAAACATAAAATTAAGCCACTATATTATGCGAGTTTGGGGGAAACCTTAGTTCAAGATGTATGTATTTGATTGGAAATTGATGACCTGAAAAGGATTGCCAGTTCATTGACTGTGAAAAAGAGAAGCAAGAAAAGCAAAGCCAAAACGAAGAAGAAAGGTGTGGTTCCTGGAAGGGAATTAAAGGCTACCACGAAAGATGATCTGGCAGATGTGGTGGTTACGATAGAGGCTGTGTTCAAGACTATGAAGACTTCATGTGACATTTTTTGCTCCTGGTGTCTTCTTCCTGTTGCCCACCGTCCCTTCAACATGTAGCACAACTTCCTTTCCTTTCAGTTCTGCCAAATGCTGCAATCAGAAGTGCAGTATCTTTTGTGCTGGTTATTTTACCCCTTGATACTTAGGTGCTGATGTACGAATGAGAGAACTTGAATCTTGCTGTCAAGGGGTAAAAATGGGGACCCTCAATTGCTACTAAATCATAGTTTTATAAAACAAACCTAATGGGCTGGGACTGGGGCTTAGTGGTAGAGTGCTTGCCTAGCACATGTGAGACACTGGGTTCAACCTTAGCACCACATAAAAAAATAAAGGCATGCTGTCCATCTACAACTACAAAAAAATTAAAAACAAACAAAAAATATCACCTAATAATGTTGTCCTTGTTGCTATTTGATTCCATAGCAGCAGTCACTAAATTGGGAACAAATGTTGCAACATGACAAAAAAATATGTAGTGTTTTCCAACACCATTCAGTAATACAGCCTTAACCATAACTCCTCGAACTACTTCATAACTTGTCAAGAAAAGCAGTTTGCACCAAGGGCATATGGTATGCACCTAGTATTAAAATTGTTTTGTCTTAAAATTGAGCATAAGGATGTTAAAAATACATTGTAAAGAAGACTGCTTATCTCAGACTGAAGAGACTGCAGCCGAAAAGTACTGGTGTGGTACTTAAATTAAATGACCAAAACCCTCCAGCTTTGAACCTGAAGAAGGTAAACTTCTTCATTGTTTCAGTACAAGTTATGGAATCTCTTATTTATCAGACTAAGTACTGTTACATAAGCACAATAGTCTCGTCCATTGCTATGAAATGTCTGATGTGGAACATCTCCTGTGATACTGTCTTCTTTTAGATAGATTAATTTTTGCAGTTGATTTTAACTTGAAAGATTGATACCCTTTCCCTCTGCAATTTTTTTCTCCTTTATTTCAGTAGTTCTTAAAAAAAAGTCTGGGATTCTGTGTTGTCCTGTTCAGTAGCCACTAGCCATATGTGATTGTTTAAATTTAAGTTATTTCAAGTTAATTAGGTTATATTATTTCTGTTCCTCTGCCACAGTAGCCTGTGTAGCCATATGTGAGTGGTGAACTGTATTGTATGGCACAGGTAAAGAATATTTCCCATCACAGAAAGTTTGGTGTCTAGGAAAATAATCAGAATTATGAGTTAAAAGCAGATTTCTTTTATTGTATGGATGATTGCAGTACAGAGGTCTCTATCAGTAACTTTTTGTAGTTTTTCTCCTCTTATCAGTTTGGAACATATTTTGGTTGACATTGGTCAGCTTCTCTGTTTTATGTAATAGATATGGGAGTTTTCCTTCTGATCTAGCTCCACTCTCATATTTTTAATGAATAGGCAGCTTCTTGAGATTGGAAGAGATTATTTAAAAAGAATGTTACATGTTTTGAAGTTTTCAAAAACTGCAAAGTGTATTTCACACTTGCCAGTTAAAAGAGTTTTGTTACCTCATGGTTTTAGAACCTCAGGCAATATTTTTAAGGAAATATGGTATAATACATGTAATAATATTGGCATAAGGAGTAGGCTTTTGATAGTGTCTAATTTTTATTGAATCATGCCACAGATTGAGAAAGTAAATCCTTTATTTCACGTAATTTATAGTCTCCTGCATGAGTTGTCGATTTAGGAGCTTTGACAGATGGGACAAAGGGAAAAAGTCAAACTGAGCAATGGGTGCTTTGGCAGGATTTAAGAGGATTGGCAGGGGGATAAGAAAATCCTACGTCCAGGGACTGCAGGGGTGAACCTCAGGCTATAAGGGACTGAGGGAATGGGCATGTGGTGGTGTTTGGGGAAGATTTTATTGGGATTGGTGAGAATAATTTAGCAGCGACCCTGCTTTCCTTGAAAGCTGCTCAGCTAGAGGCTCCTGTGGCAGGCTGTGCAGGGTTGGGAGCGAGGTCACCACTGAGCTTGGTAAGGCAAATGGCAGCAATTGCTTTGCCCCCTTTGACCTGTGGTGATTTCCTAATCCTGAGATGAACCTGGGGCATTAAGGACACCCAGAGAGTGAGGCAGACAAGTCATTTCCTGTTAGGTTTGGGGGTTTATCTTTTTGTTGTTGTTGTTGTTTTTTAATCCTGTAGGTTTCATTGAGAAGTAAAGCAGTTTTTTTGCTCTCGAGTTTTAAAAAGTTACGGTTCTCCTTCAAATCTAAAACTGGGATAGGGTTGTTGTGTAAAATTTTTAATTTAAATGTGAACGGTTTTGGTTCTGCAGTACGTTTAAAAGCTTTAAGAACTCTATGTATCTAGATGACAGAAATTTGAAAATTAATCAACCAAATGATATGGTGTTGGTTAGTAATATGCTGTAGTTTATGTTTAAAATATACAGTGCTGAAAATAAATGTTCATTTTTGTTGCAGGAAGAATAGTTTTACATTTTATAATTATGGTGAATGTAGGAAAAAGTATCCAGCTTAGGATACAGGGGAACAATGCAGGGCATGCAGTTATTTTAGTCATCTAATATGTCAGCATTCAAGAATCTGAACCGATTGTTTAAAAAAAATCTTGTACTTTGTTTCTTTTGTTGCTCATTTCCAACTTTGTCATCTGTCAGAATGCAAAAAAAAATTATCCTTCTATAACCATTGACAGGATAACACAAAAGCTGTCTCCAGGTCGATATTTTGCAGCAATATTTTTAACATACGAACAGTAGTTTTTATAATTTCACCTTGGTGCTCAACCATTTATTATCGTATCAGAAGCATGTCAGTAATTCCTTTCTAAATGTCTGCTTCTTTTAGCGCTGAGACCCACATCAAGGGCTTCGCACTGAACGATGCTGCCAACAGCCTCCTCATCATAACGCAAGTTAGGCGGGATTATTTGAAAGGTATGTCACAATGCTTGACCTTTACGTCACATTAATGCCTCTGCAGATTTTTCTTGTAACGCCCTTCGAATACTTGGATAAAGGAGTCCATTTAGCAAATTACCTGCTTATCAAGAGCCTTTTGTGGTAGCTGAGAGACGTAAATTACTGTACATGCATTTATAATACAGCTTGAATATGAATGTACTTGTCATTTGACCACTTAGTCCAGTTTCCATTCCATTTAACACAAGATGGGTTTTCTTAAGATGAATCACAGCTCTTCAGACATGCAAAATTTGTGTTCCAGAACGAGAGAAAGTACAGGCTTTCAAGTGCGTTAAAATTCACAGCACAAGTCATTTTGCTTTGGAAATTAACATACTTTCGGGTGTCTGAAACAATTCCCAGCAGTTGTTTCTTGCGTATTGTGTTGGTTGTGTGTGAGATAGCAAATGAGTTAAATTGAGTGTTAAATGTGTGGGATTGTGCACTAAATGATTATAATATTGATTTTTAAAACTTAATCTAATACTTTTTTAATAGTTCATAATATCAACAGCAATAAAATATGGTATTTGTTTGAAGTTTAGAGTTTGTAAATGAATGTTAAAAGGGTAACACCAGAGAGATGTGGAGATGATTGGGGGAGGACTGGCATGGGGGTCTGTGGATTGGTAGGGGGTTTGCAGTGAGCTGGGTTTGGATCTGGAGGGCTTATGAGTGAGCTCCCAATGGGACAGTGATGACTCTCTTGAATTTAGGTAAGTAGCTTTTTACATTAAGTTTCACATTTGAATTTTAGACAATACAGTAATACTACAATTTTACTTATACAACAAAACTCACTTAGGAGATCTTTAAAGTTAAGGTAAAAAGCTCTTTAACTATTAAATATGTTATGTGTTTCTTCCCCAGTCTGTAATAGCAGTGTTAATCCTGGCTTGCATGTTTATAAAATATTTCACATCTCTGAAAGTTGGTATTGCTTGTAATACTCAAACATGCTGGTCTTTAGCCATTTCCCTAAATGATTAGCACTGAATATGTAAGTTGTGATTTTTCCCTTTGTAAAATTTCCACCCCAGCATTACATAGGCAGGGCCCACCCATCTAGATGGTCTTTTTGGACAGCCTTAAATTGTAATTGAATAGGGCAGGACTTGTTGTTAAAACTTTAGATAAACAACTTAAAGACATTGAAAAATGAAAATTGTTCCCCATATAAGTAAGCTCATTGTTGTAAATAGCTATGTTTCCATAGAAATGAAGAATAAAACCTTTTTTTTTTTTTTTTTTTTTTTTTTTTTTGGGTGCTAAAGGTTGAACCCATGGCCTCACACATCATACTATAGGCAAGTGCTCTACCACTGAGCTGCATCCACAGACCTTAAACAAAACACTTATTAATTTTAATTTCAGGTGTTCATTTTAGGGTTGAATCTGACCTAAGTTTAACTTCACTGCTATCCTTTACTAATATATGAGGTGCCCCATGAAAACTATAAGACAGTGCATGGTATATTTTCTCATCTACTCTTTCCAGCTGTTCAAGTCAAATAGAGGATGTCCAAGAACAGAAGACACACTCGTTGTCCCCCCACTGCAACCCCCACCCCCAGCCCTGATGCCCAGCCTGACCACACACTAACCACTTGTTGGAGTAAAGTGATCGTTGGCAAGGATGGGAATAATGTTGGCCCTGTTTCTATCTCCACGTTTTGCTCCATTGCCAGTGAGAGGACCTGATTTTTAAAGAAACCTATGTTCTTCTGTTTGTCTGTCTTTCAGGTTTCTTTTAAGGCAATAAGAAAAAAAATAGACATACCCTACTGTAATTTTATAAGCCAATACTGCTGTAGAATATAAAAACTGATAACATTGCATCTTTACAATATACACAGTATCACTAGTGAGTGAGTAAATGATGGAATTGGGGGTAGTGGGAAAAGACCTGGGGGTTGGGATGTGAGTAGATATCATAAAATCATTTGCTGTACAGTTGACAAGTTCTATGTGAGATGATGATTTAGGTCACAAGGTCTCATGTTCCCTTTGAATAGAAACAAAATCATCTCTTCTGCTTGCCTCTCTACTCTATCGTGGGTTGTTTTTTTTTTTTTTTGCGGTGCTGGGGATTGAACCCAGGGCCTTAATGCTTGCAAGGCAGGCACTCTACCAACTGAGCTATATCCCCAGCCCTCTACTCTCTCATGTACCCATAGATGCAGCCGCTGGGTGGTTAGACTCATGTTGGTATCTAGCATTATCACTTTGACCTTTGGAAATTATTTAAATTCTCTGCTTCAGCAGCTCATCTGTAAACTGATATTTGCCTCAGAAGGGTATCTGTGAGTGTAGTTTCTTACTATTGTATTTAGTATGTAGTAAATGCTCAATCAACATAATAAATGCTCAATAAATTTGAGTTATCATAGTCACTGTCATTAATCTTTTTTTTTTTTTTTTTTTTTTTTTAATTTTGATCCACTGATGTTAAGAGCCTCCCTAACTTAATATACGTAGGCACTAAGAATACTTAGCTTGGGCTGGAGATGTGCTCAGTGTTAGAGTGCTTGGCTAGAATGCATGAGGTCCTGGGTTCAATCCCCAGTACTGCAAAAAAAAAAAACAAAAAAAAAATTTGAATTGGATTTCTTGTTGACAACTAGTTAGTAACAAGATACCATCAAGCTTATCTTCTGTAACTTATTTTTTTAATAATATAAAAACATTTTTTCTTTCATATGTTGCATGTGTATTCATAAAATTTTATTGAGTATGATTTTTAACTTATTTTCTCTTTTCCCTATTTGAGTCACTGATTTAAATTACTTAGAGATTTGGTATAATAGTATATTCAGTAATAAATACTAAATTCATCATGTCTTTTACTGTATTTTTTTAATAGACTGTTTAATTATTACCCTTTCCCATTCTACTGTGAAAGATAAGCTGTTCTTATTCAGAGAGCTGCTTTGAGAGCTTGGTTTTGTCTAGGTCACATTGCTATAATTGCTATAGAGCCATGAAGTTTTCTTTGGTAGGGCTGTTATGCCGTTATTGCATCCCCCTTTCAACTACCACTTTATTCAGTATCAGAACTTCACAACATTTTGCAAATGAGTCAGTAAATTAGAAGGATATTTCATATTTATTCATCTTCATCATCAAGTACTTATAATTGTGATTCTCTGCATAAACAAAACATCATTGGCTGGAGCCATAAGACTTGAATAAGCTTTGTTTTCTTTGACAACTGAATGTAAGAAAATATCCACAGGTGTCTAATCATATAAAAGAAATCTGTTTGTGTAAAAATTTGCCTGCTCCTGTATGATTGATCTTGTATGGACCAGAGAAGCACATTTTCAAGAAAACATCTTTGGGATATTAAATATTCTTGATAATCATGTACTCTTTGAGCTAATAAAATCTGGGAATATATGAATTTAGGTAGAAGTTACATAATTGTGGAATTTTCAAATTTTTCCTTATTTATACTTTTTTGAACTTGTCAGTTTCCTGGAAATTAGACACAAAATTTTATCCCTGCATAAAATTCACATTGTCAATAACAAGTGTTCTGTGACATAAAAAAGAAATTTTTTTAAAGATTTCTCATGCAGTATTAATACTTTTTATAATCTAGAATAAATTATTCATAGCTTTTTGTATATAGCCATCTGGTGCTCATATTTTCAAAATGCATTTAAGTCAGTATGGATCACATAAGAAAATTCCATCCTCTGCTCTTACATTTTAGCTGCTCTGACAACTCTGAAAACAGCCTTGGATTTGGAGCAGATTCCTTCTAGGTTGTCAGTGACCCGCCTTATCCAGGCCTTTGCCTTGAAGGGTGACGTACAAAGCATAGAAGAAATTCAGAAGATGGTGAATGGACTTGACTCAATTGGACTCTCCAGTATGGTTTTCATCAATAACATTGCTCTGGCACAAATAAAGAAGTGAGTACTTTGAAGCTTTCTTGAATTATCTCAAATACTGCCTTTAAGAACTTTGTTTAGACCTTTGGAAACCGCATCAACTGGGGTGGAAATTTCAGTGCTGATTATTGTTGCTGATTATTTCCTGCTACCAGTAATCATATGTTGAAAATGTATTTTATCTTTAAATTAAATTTAAAAATAAACAACATTTGAGCTGAGGTTGTGGTTCAGTCATAGAGGTGCTTGCCTAGCATGTGTGAGGCACTGGGCTTGATTCTCGGAACCACATAAAAAATAAATTAAATAAAGGTGTTGTGTCCATTTATAACTAAAAATATTTTTTAGAAGAATTTATCACATTCATAAAACTTACTCTACAGTTACTAACTTTTCTCATTTTATGTAGATATGCACATCAGGCCTCTTGTTGTCAAAACACTTCTTTACACAAGTGAAAATGATTTCATTCATTTGTCAGCAATACTTGAGAATGACACTCTACTAGCATATTGTGAGTGAAACAGGGCCCAAGCTTGTTAGAAATACACATTTCCAGAGCTGAAGGCGCAGCTTAGGGGTGGACCAGGCACTTAGTGTGCACGATGTCCTGGGTTCCATCTCCAACACTTTAAAAGAGAGAAAAAAATCATGTCTGTACTCTTCACCCATCCATCCCTTCAGTACACACACCCACAAGAAGATTTGATTCTCTTTCCACCATCTCCAGAGTCCTTGTTGAGAATCCCCACTATAGAATTAGGTGAGGATGTGATTTTTTTTTTTTTAATTGACCCCACAGCAAAATCCTTCATAGGGATAATTATGGAATTGACATTCTTATTGCCTTTTGAGGAAAATGTTCTTTAGTGGTTAACCTTATGTACATTTCATAACGTGATGTTAAATGTTTTTTTTCCTTCCCTATTCCTATAAGCAAAAAGAGTGGTATTTTCTTTTGTTTTTACCCTTTAAACTAAGTCCCCAAATAGAACTTCAAACTTTCCTTTCTGTAAGAAAATATGATTGCTTTAAGTTAGAAGATCAGGGAAATTATTCAAGGAACAGTTGGATGAAGTTTTTAAAGTTGCCATACAAGCAGTTTTATATGATGTGGAGAACATATTTTTAGTCGCTATTGATTGGAACCCATGAGACAAATATATTGTAACAGGACTTTCATTTTTAGTTGGCGAGTTCTTATTTTTAATATAGTAATTTCAATGTAAGATTGATTATTGGGATTTGAAGTGCCATGTCATAATTGTAAATTATCAATCGTAGACCACCTTAACCACAAAGGTAGCCATATATTTTTTCATAATTCATCTAATAAGGCCATGCGGTTGATTTTTTTTTTTTCTGAGTTTTTTCCTTAGAATTTTAGTATTTTCCAAATGTATAGGACCCAACAAAAAGAAATTTATGTTAATTTTTATTTTATAGCCAAAGAGCTATAAAATCAAATATTTTATAAGATAAAGTTATGCTAATTAATTCTTCTGGAGTTTTTTGATCTTGTCTCTAGAGCAGTGTTTTAAAAAAAATAAGCAACTATTTTAACTACTGTGAAGTAAAATATATAAGTACTATAGTATGAACCACTCAGTGATTGCCTTTGCCACCTAATTGTGATTGGATTTAATTTTTGTGTGTGTTAAAATCTGTTTAATTGTAAATATATTTCCTTTCTTTCCTAAAATGTTTGCATGAGTTGATCTAAAAGTTCGTTCTTGTGCTGATACTGGCTGCAATATTAATATAAAAGCAAATATTTCTTTACAATTTGTTTTGCTTCCTTTTACAGCAATAACATAGATGTTGCCATAGAAAACATTGAAAATATGCTTACTTCAGGGAATCAAACCATAGATCCTCAATATTTTGGCTTGGCATACTTATTCAGAAAAGTAATAGAAGAGCAGATGGAACCAGCAGTTGAAAAGTGTAAGTTGGTTGTTTTTCTCTCTAGTAAAACTGGACCACGTTTCTTTGATGGATAAGTCATACCCCTGTTTTAATGAGATTTTTTTTACCTATCATTTTTCCAGTAAGCATCATGGCAGAGAGATTGGCCAATCAGTTTGCAGTGTATAAACCTGTCACCGATCTTTTCCTTCAGCTCGTGGGTTCAGGCAAGGTGGATGATGCCAGAGCTCTCCTACAGGTAATGACTCATGGAGTCAGGGGGCTTGTAGCTTGTGAGAAGTCAGCTGAAATCACTAGACACGCGTAAGGAGGAACATTGGAAACAAAGTGTTGTGTCTAGAACATTTGAACTCATTGTGAGTCAAGGTTGCGTGACGAGCTGGATTGTAGGTTGTAGGTTGCTGGCTTTAAAATCTAGAAATGTCCTTAAAATTAAAAGAGGGTTTGGGGTGGGGAAGATGGGTTTTGCTGAAATGATTTAAAGACAAATGTTTCTGTGCAGATAGGTGATGCAAAACGACGATTCCTTTGATCTCTCATTTTAATTTCTCTAATGCTCTAAATACGGTGCATCACCATGGCAACACAGTTTGCAAACAAAAAGTAGGAAATGTTTGCTTTTCAAGTACAGCTTCTCACTTGAATACTCAAACATTCTCAGTGCCTTATTCAAGATTTATTAAGAGTCGAATTTGCGTTCTATTCACTTGTGTGTCACAGACACATTAAATGACAAATGCAGGTCTCTGTGGCCCGCACTCTCAGTTAAATTAGCAATCTTCAGGGAAGGAGACAACTGCATTCATGCCACTTTAACTGCACTAAATATAAAGCTGCGCCAAGTGCGACAGAACTGTGGGTGATCAGAGCTGCCACTGGCAGTGTACACAAACAGGCACCGCTGGGGAGCCCTTCCCAGCAGGTGGCAGTCAAACAGCCACCGTGATCCCGCCAGCAGCAGTGTTTGTGTAGACTCCCTGTGTCAGATTGAGGCCTGGAACCAATTTCTGATAGTAAATAGTATTATATTCACTTACATTCTTACCAACTGCAAGATATCTTAAGTCGGAGATAGGGAAGGTAAAACTGTACCCATTTGGTTGAAGCTCCAGTTTTGATCTTTAAAGTTCATCTCGTCTGACAATAGAAGCCAAGCCATTTTTAAAAGAAATCCCTGCAAAAATTTTTGTCCGGGTTAACAGTTGAATAAAAAAATGAAATTGGTGCTGCTTCCAGGGCTTTTGCTTTTGTTTCTGGACAGAAAGGAATTCTGGTTAGTTTGGTTTGGCTCTTTTACTTCCCTCTCCCTTTTTTCTTTTTCTTTCTTTCTTTCTTTCTTTTTTTTTTTTTAAGCTATTTATGATAGGTAGCAATTTCAGTCCTCTTCTCATTGTTTTAGCATGCTGCTGTTAGTGTTAAAAGTTCTATCTTGAAAGGAATAAACTCTGTGCTTTGTCTTCATGTGTGTGTATCTAAATACCTACTTCATAAATACCTAATCAGAGTGATGGTCTTTCTTCAGCTTAACACATTCTTCTGCTAATGGTAGAAAATGGCACTTGGTACCTCCTCTGCCATCTTGTTCTGAGCTATAATCTTCATGGCCCTTCACAGTTGACAGCAGTCTGTGACCTGCTGCCCCCAGAGCTGCCTTTACCCTAAGTGGCCTCACCTGGGCAGGGGCTCCTGGGACAGCTGAGTATTGATGTGGCAGCAGCAGTCTTCGTTGGCATGCTTTCAGTATGAGGTTGCAGATGATGAGCCCTTACCCATCCTTTACCTGCTTGTCAAACAGTAAAAGCTTATTCTTGCTCTAGTGAAGAACACTTTATTCATAGATGTCGAAAACATCGGTTTATAGTGTAAATGTTCCATGTGTCCCCAAAAGTTCTTTTTATACTATTCGTTTTAATATTGACAGTGTTTTAAAGCTTTGGAAGAGCAATGTGCTTTTAGAAACTTAAGAGAATGACATCTATGATGAGTGTAAACTAAAATATTGTCTTGCCATATTTGATTTGACTATAGCATCTAAGATTGGATAGACACTTGATTTATCTGGTCTGTCACATAAACTTTTTTTTTGAGTTTAACTTTTGTCTCTTTCTCAAGCACTGGCTGTCTGTTGCAATGAAAGCCTTTTATAAAATAGAGAGATTGAAATCAGTCCTTTTGTATGCGTAAGTGTAGGTAATTATACTTTAAAGAGAACTTGCTTTGTACATTTTAATTTTTATAAAGAAACGAGCAGTTATCTCCCTGACACCTTATTAAATGTATAATTAACCTTATGATCCCTAGCTCACTTGTGAATGCTTGGCAGTATAATTGGAGAGGAATAGTGTTTCTTTTTTTCCTCTTTCTTTGCAGTCCTAAACCTTGTTCTGTGGTTGTTGAAGCATTAGTTTAATTTTTCCCTTTTCTTTTTAAACAAACTTTATCCTTCCAATGCCAAGGATAGCTTTCGACAAAGCTTGGCTTAGTTTGCACTTGTTTTCTTTTTTCTCACCTTTAAAAAAATGGTAGACTATTAGGCCTTCCTGGTGGTAATGATACACTACTGTATTACTGTGAACTTTCTTAATTGGAAATATTCACCTTGATCTGCTTGTTTATCAAAAACCCTCATTTACTGAATAATGTTTTAATTTTCAGAGATGTGGAGCAATTGCTGAACAAACCTCAATTTTGTCACTATTCTGTATCAGGAGTTCTCAGAAAGCAGGAACGGTACTGTGTTTTACTTGTTAACAAATCACTGATGCTGTAAGACAGTCTTCCTCATGGTTTAACCTACGAGCTTCTTGGTTCAGGATCTTACCTAAATATATCATTGGCTGAAGACTTTGCCTGCCTGTATTTGTTAATTTTTTTAGGATGTTGATATAGAGTTGATCCTGGCTCCTTAGTTGTGCTGGAAATGCAAAACAAGTTCATGCAGAGAATTCTTTGTTCATGTTGTTGTACATCGAGAGCTCCAAGAAAGGGCCCTTAGGAATGGAAGATAAAAATTGTGTTGTCTCCTTGGTACATTTAATAATGCAGAAGCACTGCCAAGGGAGGCCATCCTCGGTAGTGCCTGTATCAGGTGGCTACTCCTCACCGTTTATGAGAGATAAACTACCCGTCAATGAGCCATTTGGCTTTAAAATTGATGTGGTCGCTGGGCACAGTGACACAGACTGTAGTCCCAGTGGCTCAGGAGGCTGAGGCAGGAGGATTGGAAGTTCAAAGCCAGCCTCAGCAACGGCAAAGCACTAAGCAACTCAGTGAGACTCTGTCTCTAAATAATAAAGCTGAGGATGTGGCTCAGTGGTCAAGTGCCCTGAGTTCAATCCCCAGTACCCCCCACCAAAATATCAATGTGGTCTCCCAAATTAATGTTCTCTTATTTTTACTGTGAAAGTGGTATTTCTATGTGTAACAGAACCAAAATCCTTTTTTCGGGGGTGGAGAGGGTACCAGGGATTGAATCCCAAGCCCCCAGGATTACAGGTGTGCACCACCACACCTGGCTCAAAAGTTATTTTTTTAATATTTTTTTAAGTTGTAAATGGACACAATACTTTTTTAAATTTTATTCATTTTTTGTGGTGCTGAAGATCAAACCCTGTGCCTCACATGTGCTAGACAAGTGCTCTACCACTGAGCCACAACCCCAGCCCCTCAAAATCTATTTTGGATGTTTAAAAAGAAAAAGAATAAAACTCTAGTTTTTTAAAGTCTTATTTAAACAATTTGTTTGCTTCTGATTTCACTTGTTGAACACCAGGAACTCTCTTCTTTGTTTATTTTGGTATTTGATGGTGTTTCAAATTGAGTGTCATTGTAATGGCTTTTTCTAGCTGAAACCACCTAAATAATTCACCTAAGATGAGGAGATCTAGTTTTTTCTTTTTTTCCACACACTTCCCCTAACGACAAACACTTCTTTAAAACTTAATCTAATTTCACCTTTTAACTCTGGCTCATGTATTTACATACCACAAACAAATTTTAGAAAATATTTATACCCCTCTTTTCCTTTTAAAGAAATTCCTTTCAGACTTTTAAAATTTGTGATTTAGTATAAGAATCTGGGCTGGGGATGGCTCAGTGGTAGAGCACATCATTGGCACACACAAGACACTGGGTTTAATCCCCAGCATCACAAAATAGCAATAAGAAAAAGTGTAAGAATTTAAAAAGCACTTGTCAGTCCATGCGTGGGACTGGGCCAAATTGCTACTGCCTTGCTCAGGAGCTGGGACAGGAAGTGGAGAGTGACCATAGCTTGCTTTGAACATTGTTCCTAGGAGACTTTAAAGTGAAATAAGTTCAGAAGAGATGCAGGTCTAGGTGTGGATTGACTGAAAAAAAACATGCTAAAAAGGGGATTAGTGTTTTTAAATGCTAGTTACAATGTCTGACTGTTTGACAGTAGAGTGGTTAAGCCAGTTTAACCTCTGGTAAGATGGAAATAGGGCATTAAACATATGTAAAGTTCTTCATTAAAACAGTCAGCAGGGCTGGGGTTGTGGCTCAGTGGCCTGGCATGTGTGCGGCACTGGGTTAAATTCTCAGTACCGCATGTAAATAAATAAAATAAAGGTCCATTGACAACTAAAAAATATTAAAAAAGAAAAAAAAGCAGCACTGTAGTGCATCTAGAAGTGCTAATAGTTGGCTTTTCCTAGGGTGGGGCAGGTCTGGATTTTCCACAAAAAATAAATAAGACCTATCTGAGGCTACATCCCCTTCCAAGGGATCATGTTAAAATTCCAGTGAGATCCTGGAAGTGCTGTCTCCATGTAGCGGTGGAGCAAACTTCAGAAGGTTGACTGAATTCTTCACATTTCATCAAAAAAAAAGTGGGCACCTAAAAATCTAGCTGTTATCTCTTCCACACTTGGGCTCTCGTGACTTTTTGATATGGTTACTAATTAACAAAAGAAACAATCTTCAGATGTTAAAAATATTACATTGAGATAGATAATATTATGTTTAGATATTTTAGAAAATATTCATACAAGTGTAAATGCAATTCCATTAACTTTTGAAAAATGGTGGTTTGTTTTGGCTGTAAATTATCAAATCAATATCAGATGTTGAGCCGGGGGTGGTGGCTCACACCTGTAATCCAAGCGACTTGGGAGGCTGAGTCAGGAGGATCGCAAGTTCAAAGCCAGCCTCAGCAACTTAGAGAGGCTCTAAGCCAACTCAGTGAGACCCTGTCTCTAAATAAAATACAAAATAGGGCTGGGGATGTGGCTCAGTGGCCGAGTGTCCCTGAGTTCAATCCCTGGATCAAAAAAAAAAAAAAAATCAGATGTTGAGATAGAAGGGAAAATAGTTCATTACGTTATTGTAATTATTGTGAAAATTTTCTGATATAATATTGATATATCATGGGCCTGTTGCACCATTCTTTTGAATTTGTGGTAATGTTACCTGTATTTAATTTCCTAGGCACCAGTTCTGACCTCTTTATTAGAATTGATTCCTGAATTAGGTGAAAAAGAGGAAGCGTTCTCTTCCATGATGAAAAGCTATGGTAATAAATCTAATCTTATATTATTTAAATAATTTAAATATTTGTGGTATAGTCAACTAAGTCTTCAGCTCAAAGGCAGTACTCCTAGAAGTCAGGTACTTACTAGTAATATAAGTCATTCACTAGCTCTGGAATATGTTTTTAAACAATAAGAAGAATACGAAACTATTGGCATAACTTTGACATTAACAAAGTGTCGTCATGTTCAGAGCAGCCCACATATGTCGAGTGGGATCCCAGGTTCCTAGAAAGATCTGGAAATTCACTGTACTTACATACTGGATACAGTTCAGTCTCCCCTGGTCCCTACCTGGAAAGGTAGCATGAAGAGAGTCTGTATTTGAGACTATCTCTTGCATTGCCTTTGTGCTCCTTCAGTGCCCCTCCTCCTGCCTACCTGCTCTTTTGAAATAAAAGACCCCTTAGCTAAATAGCAGCCCAAGGTCTACTTGAAGTCCTGGTTGAAATTTCAGTCTTTTAACCAGTTTGTTCCCTTGTTGCCAGTTAATCACATGAAAGGGAACCAGTCTAAAGTTTCCTCATTAATCAAGGTAAATGTTATTAGCATTTCTAAATCACAATCTCCTCTCCATCTGCCACCTACTGGTTTGCTCATTGGAGGCATGGAGTAAATAAAAAACTGCTTTGTTGACTTTATGTTTGGCAGGGCAGGTGACCCAGCAATCAGAATTAGGAAATTGGTTCTCTAGTTTTCCACCCTTATGAGGGAACATGGTATATTTCAAAATAGAGCTATAATCATAAACCTTGAATTGCCAGGAATTAACATGAAATAGTGTCAGATGTATGAAACACATTTATATGTTCCTACGAGATTAGGCAGCAGATAAAGAAAAAGAAGACACTAGTTTTTTTCTAAATAGCTTCCTAGAGAGGAGCTGGAGCTGCGCCAGCAGTAGGGAAAGGACATGGGCGCTTTAGGAGGAAGAAGGGCATTTACACAGGAGGGATTTACATGGAGGAGAATGACTTCAGCCAAACTTAGAGGATCTGGTCCAACTGAGAGTGCTGGGGAGCCGTTCACCCTCACTCTCGTTTGGGAGAGCCGTGGATTGATCGATATACACTCTTCACACCCTATTACTTTATATGAGAACTTGAAGTTGTGACCATTTTAATTATCTTGGGTCTTCAGAATAGTTTAATAACTGAAGCACCTGATACCATTAATATTATTCTAAAGGCCTTTAAATAGATCCGTGTTTGTCATTCTCCTTCTTTGCAATGAGGAAGCTCGCAGATGGTGGGAATAGCAGGTGGCATCCTGCTCGAAGGTATTTATTTGCCTCGAGATAGAGGGATCCAAGTCCCCAGTGGCAGTGTTCTGGTACAAAGAGAAATCTAGGTCCTTTTACCTATGACTAAAAAATTTTTTTTCCTTTAATTTGGTCAGCCTTGGACAAAGATGTTACATCAGCTAAAGCACTATATGAACGTTTGACTGCAAAGAACATAAAGTTGAATGATCTGTTTCTAAAACGTTACGCAGTTTTGCTGAAGAATGCTGGAGAATCTGTCCCTTTCACTGAGCCCCCTGTGAGTATTTCTTAATTAACAGGAGAAAATACCTCCACAGATTTATGTATGCCTCATAAGAATGAAGGGGGAAAAAAAAGTTGAATACTTAATTACATGAGGATTAGTTCTCTGTGGAGAACCCCTGAGGGAGGGCTCGAGGGACTGAGCAATGGCCTTGGCTGGGGCTGGGGGTGAGCAGAGACCTCTGGGGCTGAGGTTTAGGGAAGGTCTGCCCAGACCTTCCCTGTGGGTGAGGGCTTATCGTATGTCCCTGGGCGATTCTCCATCATTTCCACTTGAAAGAGAATTTAATGGACTAGTATTTCATTAGCCAGGCCTATTATTGCCACTGTTAGTTATAAGTTCCTTTTAAATAAGTTGGGGTTTTTTCTTTATTTAGTAAATTTGGTTTTCTTTAATATGAAATCACATATGCAGAACTCCATTTTATTATACCATTGAACTGAAAGTCACTATACTGTATTTATTTCAAACACTTCAACCTTCCATGCCCAGGTATAAATGAATCCCTGCACACAGAGGCTGTGCATGCAGAGGCTGCTGGTACTGACTTTAATTCTGAACTTGCGGCCCTTGAACGCTTCATTTTATTAACAGGAAGACACGCAAAGCTTGAGAGGCCAATTGGCCATGCCGGGCAGTCTTGGCCTCCACAAAGACAGTGCTTGTGGTTTTAAAGTTCAGTACCATCAGCTCTTGCTGGTGACTTTATCAGTAACTCCTCTCCCTTTTTTTCTCTATAACAGGAAAGCTTTGAATTTTATACAAAGCAGCTAAAGGAATCAAAGGAAACCCCTTCGTGAAATGAGCAGGCACTGTTTTGTTCTGTGTATATTTGTGATCTTGTGTCTAAATGTTATTTTTAAGATGTACTTGAAGGAAAAAAAAATAAATAAATGAAAAATTACTTTGTTTATGTATTTTTTATCATAATGTATGATATTCAGCACCTGATTGACAGTAACTGAGTACACTATGTCACTGGTCTTTTTGATTTTCGGTGTACAATATAAATCTGTATTTTTTTTTAAGTCTCGTGTTTGAAGTCAAATTTTACAGGAATCTTTTCTCATGACTCTTCAGTTATTCTGCTCTATTAAATTTATTACTTTCATAAAAATATTGTCCCTTTATTGAAGACTTACTAGTATTTGTCTGAAAGATTTGAATAAAATGCTGCTTAGTGAGCTTCCTAATGCTTAAAATCCTAGGCAGTAACAGTAGCTTATGTGTGTGAAGTCCTGGATAATTTTCTGGTTTTGTAGGAGTCACTAAGAGTCATCAAATTCTGCATTTGTCATTGCCCAGTGAGATACAGAGACCCTAGAGACTGTCAGTTGTCCTTAGTCAAGTGGCTCCTTGGCACACTTTCTTGCCTTCTCCCATGGTGATTTCAGGAGCTTCTGTTCATAGAAACCTCTAAAATTGAGTCTTGCTCATGACTTTTTGTGAAGTAGAGCTGTGCGTTTCCTTTTATTTTGGCTCAGGACTTTGTCAGCACAAGCTGCACTCTACACCAGGCTCTTTAGACTCCCATGCAGAAATAACGTGATTCATATGTGAAAGGGTGGAGTCTGATCTAATCAGAACATGAGAACTACATTGGGATTAGTTACTTAAAACTTAAGATAGGCAATCAATAAAGTTTAGCATTGCTAAGATGTTTTAATATGGAATAATGACCTATTTAAGGGTGAGGTAGCTAATTGGCAAAAATATTAAAAATGTTTTATTTGAAAACTATCCCCATTTTGGTTTATTCCTTGTCCATTTGAGAACCTGCTCTTCAACTTCAGTGCTGATCTGGTTCACATTATATATGGCCATGGGAGCCCCTGCCCTGAGGCAGAGTCCCTCCGGTTGTGTGTGCCTAACCCTCGTGTCTTGTGGGACTAACTCTGCTTCCAGTGCCTGGAGAAGGTGGGAAATAGAAGGTCCATGGAGGGAAGCCAAGAAGTGTGTTTCATGTGGGATGAGCCATGCTTTCTTTTCCACTCTGAAAAGTGAGGCCTAAGCAGAAGGCTTGGTTAGTGCTGGGTCCCAACCTGGGGTTTTCTCTTCACACAGAGTTTTGCTGTTATGTGATTTGCCTGGAGCCTCACTCCTGTGCACTTGTCCGTCTATGACTGCACTACAGCGGGCGTTACTTTTTACAGTCATGCTCCCCCTAAGTCGTTGAGCTAAGTTTTACTGATATGCATTAAGCTATGTCTCTAAGGTAAGACATAACCTTGGGGCATAATCTGGACTTTGAAGTCATCTTTGGTGAAATGAAGTACAATCTCATTTGTATGAAGTGGCTAAAGTTCGGGCGTGATCTAAGTGTAGTAATTGTATATCCTCGTGGGCTTATAAGTACTTTCTAAATATCTAATAGCTACCCTGAAAGAAATAGGACTTTAGAGTGAACAATTATAGCAGCGCAACTTAAACTCAAATTATAAGCAAACAACTAATTCTAAAAAGTAACGTCATTGTAAACTTTTAGATAGTATAGTATTTTGTATATAATTATATGTTCATCTGTTAGAAACTAATATAATTTAAATGTGAATTGCTTTGAATAAAATGTACTCCAACTATCTGTGAGCCCCTTTATTTTTATCTTATCAAATAGCTGCATAAATGTTTTAAGCCATTTCAGAGGACTTTGGTCTTAAAGTTTTAAATTAAAAGTTATGTGGTGACTTGTTACGGCCAGAATTTCTAGGTAAGTGGCTTATAGTTGATGCGTGAAGAACCAACAGAGTCACTGCCTGTCTGTTTTAAGGACATGCAGACATTTGAGATCTCTGAGGAACAGAGATGGCAAGACTTAGACACAGTCTTGTGCCAAGTGTTGGAGCATTTCACACTGCCGTAGGTGGTAGGGATCCACTCCATGCACAGGGTCTTCAGCACCTTTAGCCTGTTCAGGAATGGCCACTGAGGACACCAGCAAGATCACCTCTGCTGCTTTTCTCCAGCCCTCATCCCTAACTAGCATTTTAACTGCTCCTCTCTGAGGCTCTGATGGCCGGCCTCTTGTGCAGAGCATGTATCACAGGTTCCCTTCCAGGTTATGAACTCTCAGAACTGATTCCTCATCTCACTGTATGCTGACGCAGCACAGACTGACCCATGGGCTCCAAGTGGTTGGCACTGAGCACCTGGCCCCCAATACCGTGTGTCTGGCCCTCTCTTACCTGGTTTTCATGCTGAGAAAATGGGCTTAGAGAAGTGAATGTGCACAGACACCCAGCAGTAAATCACATGGCTAGGAATTTAAAGCCGTTTACCAGCCAGGCTTGGTGGCACAAGCCTGTGATACCAGCTACTCAGGAGACACAGGTGGAAAGATCACTTGAGCCCACAAGTTTGAGACCAGCCTGGGCAACAGTGAGACCCAGTCTGAAAATTAAACAATCATTTACCCTATGAGAAACTAAAGGCTTGCCATTTAAATTCAGTTAAAAATCCAATTAGAAGTCAAATGAGAATCTAAACTATTCTATAAGAAGCAAAACACCTTTTGCTTAAATACAGGGGTTCACAGTTTCTGGATACCTTGCACTGTAAGAATGCTTTCTTCCATTTAACCCAGTACCTGGCATAATTGCCAAGTTTATGAGTTCCAGTAAATTATTAAGCTTTATATTTCAAATTGTTCTTTCTGGTTCCATTTATTTCTTGTCTGAATGAGTGTACTCTGCACACTTTTGCTCATGTTTTTGAGCACAGTTTTAATATTTGTCTTTCTGATAAAAACCAATATTTGCAGAATTTCTGTAAGGGAAAGCCACATTCCTTGAGTCTGGTGGACCCAATAGCAGCAGGGGGTACAAAATCACGGTAATTTATTGCTTTGCTGTTGTACAATCGTGCACAGGAGTGTTTCCATTAGAAATGTATCCTGCTTTCAGGCCCAAAGACTTTACAAAGCCCACATTATGAAGCCTTAGTACAAATAAAGGAAATGGCTGCATTAGCAAATCCAAAATAGGCACTTATCTTTTCCTTTTTTGCATAAAGAAAAGAAATATCAGATCCAGGTAAAGTGAAAGCATTTAACCAACTGCAGACTTCCGACTGCCCCTGCACATTTGTTTGGACAATGATTGACTGCTGAGATGGGTCTGTCCTTAGTTCTCTGTGGGAGTTTCTTCACTGACCTGGCCCCTGGGCATGCACTTGCTGAAATTCTTCATTCTGTTTTTCTCTCCCTGAACATGAGCTCTGCCAGCTGCTGAGCTCTGCAGACCCAGCTTCAACAGAGCCTGGCACTGATGAACGCTCAGTGGGCCCAAAGCCACGCGTTGTTCTTTTGCAAGTCATGTTCTTCCTGAGACACAGTGCATCACAGGGTTTCCTCCCCCGTGCTTGTCTCCGCAAGGGACTCAGACATTGCCACCTTTAGTCATTTACTCTGTATCTCAGACAGCTAGGACATTGGAGGTTGAGCCCCAAGACCTTCAAAACCTGAGTGCCTACATGCCAACATTTTCAAGAGGGTCAAATGGTCATGATTTGAAACCTCCAACACATAGCCAAAGTAAGCCTTTTACAAGTTGATTATCTTGGCATTTGTCAGGAGGAGGCCTCCCAACTATGGCAAAAGTCAAACCACCTCAATCTGAGCCCAAGCACAGTGCAAGGATTCTGCAATTGTGGAATTCACAGAAATAAAAGAACCTGCCTTTTAGCAAGGAGCAGTAAACCCTCTAGCAGTTTGGGGAAGCAAGAATACTTCCAATTTTCCAGAAAGACAAGACAGTCTGATAAATTCGAGCACCATTACCTAGCAAGCAGAGAAGTGTTACTGAGTTAGTGTTTAAAAATTCCAACCCACTGCTAACATTATTGCTTTAATTATTAGCTGCTAACACCACACTGCTGCTGTTCCCAGCTCCCAGCAGAAAATGGGCTGTGCTCCATCTACCTGCCTGCCTCCCCTATGCAAACTGCCTCAGGCAGGGACCAGGTGACGTGGACACAGGATATTGCTCTATACCCAGGCTCACCCTGCCATGCCAGGGGTACACTCCGCACATGCTAAGCACATGCTCTACCACCAAGCCATGCCACCCCCAGCCTCTACCCCAGCCACTTTAGATGAAGAACCAATCAAGTGTAAATGACTGATGACTTGAGATTTAAATTACCTAATTCAAAGCTGGGCATGGTGGCGCACGCCTGTAATCCCAGCACTTGGGAGGCTGAGGCAGGAGGATCGCGAGTTCAAAGCCAGCCTCAGCAACTTAGGCCCTAAGCAACTCAGTGAGACCCTGTCTCTAAATAAAATACAAAATAGGGCCGGGGATGTGGCTCAGTGGTAGAGTGCCCCTGGGTTCAATCCCCAGTACAAAAAATAAAAATAAAAAAATAAATTACCTAATTCAGACTAGTAAGGACACCGAGCACTGGATGTATTTGCAAATAAGCACACGTCAGCCAGGAAAAATCTCCATTACTTTCCTGGTGCCTCCCTCACTTCTTCAGAGTTCATCAGGTGCTCTGGGCCTCATGGCAAGTCTGCCCAAAGGAAAGTGGTACTTGAGTCTGTGCCAAGCTCTGCTGAGTGACCAATTTGAATCTTGTACACTTGGATTTGACAACGATTTCAACATCATTGTTGTGAGCTGTTTAATTTGAGATCAAGAAAAGAGTTGAAGAAAAAGGGGAGAAAAGAAAACAAAAGCAAATGCAAGATCTATCACTGTAGACTGGCTTAACCCTGAGCAAGATTATGCCTTAAATAATCTTTATAGGAACAAGGGCGGTTTTTTAAAAAATCACATCAAGAAATATTTGAGTCAATACAGGTAATTATTTCTGATTTAATTAAATTCCCCTGTCAATAGCATAACTTGAAACTGGAGAGTTTAAAATGCAAATTTCAAAACCTTTACCTTTTGATCAAGGGTCTGCAAACCACGGCCTCAGTCCAAATCCAGCAAGCTGCCTGTCTTTGTAAGTAGTATTTTATTGGAACACAGCCACACCACCCATATTGACAATAGTAAATATGGGACTGCTTTCTCACCCTAACAGCAGAATAATGCAATTGTGACGGAAGCTATACGACCCTCAAAACCTAAAATATTTATTATCTGACTCTTGTCGGGGAAGCCTGTAACCCAGGCTTTGATAATTGCAGGTAGGTCAGTTCTGCCCCTTGCAAAGCAGGGTAGGGCTCATTGAACAATACAGAACCCTGGTCCTTCTTTTCCTGAGCCTCACAGACCTTTGTGAGAGGAATCAGAATCGGGTGGGCGGTGGGCCACACTTTGTTAAAGCTTCAGTGTGGGCAGCCAGGGTGGAAGAAGCTCTGAAACTCAAAGAAATGGTGCTGTTTGAGTTCGGGCATCCTTCCTGCCTTTCCATCTTTGTTGTTGTCTCCTGCAGCCGAGCAGAGCAAAGCCCACCAAGTGGTTAAAGCCATTTGCAGGCTGAGTGGCATATCTCAGCAGCTGCCAACACTGCACGCTGGAATCACCAGGGAATTAAAAGCTACTGATGTCCTTCCTCCTGAGGTGACCATAATGAGAGACCAGGGGAGCCTTGGTGGGTCACAGCAGGCCAAGGAGGGCAGCTGTGCAGATTCAGGGACAGCCTAACACCCGCAGCAGGGTAAGGAGGACATCCACATGGAAAGGTGTCAATGGGAGATTGGAGGCATACAGGAGATTAATAAGTGATGGAGTGATGAGAAGGAAAGCCAGCTTCCTCACAACTGGAGAAGAGACTTACAAACAGGAAAAGGGAGGAAACTGGAACTGAGTCTTGTGCTGGATTGGAACTAGATATTATTGCCATAAACTCACATGTGTAGTTAGTCTGTGTACACGCACGCACACCTGAGCACACACGTACTCATTCCCTAACTCCTCACTCAGAGACCTGGGAGCAGTGATGCCCAGTAGCAGTGAGCAGACTTCTCACTCAGATCTTGGCTTCTTACTACCATTGTCCACTAAAAGGATCAATATTCTTTAGGGAAACATTCAGTGCCAGGGCTGGGGTGGGAAAATACAAGATGAGCCTGAAACAGTCTCCAGTGTCATGAAGTTGTCAGAGAATGATGGGGACATGTCAGAAGGATGCTGAAGCCAATTTGAAGGGGCTTCTGGCCAAATCGGGGACAATTAGAGCATCCAAATTAATGATGGTAAAGAATTACAATGCATTGAATAAAATAGGAAATGACAAGTCCACATGAGTCACAATAAAAAAACGGATAAATGGAAAGTTGTTACAAACAGGCAATTTACAAAGCTTTCAAGTGCCTGCCTGAAAAGGGCTATTCATTCCAAAAGGAGAGAAAAGAGTCACTTGGCTGTGGAGAAACCTGGCAGATGCTCCTTCAGTCAAGTGATCCAAGTGAATACCATCAAGGTGGGACAAACGGAAATCACGGGCCACCTTCTGTGACATTCCTGCCAAAGGTGGACAGCCTGGATTTAGTCATGAAAACACGTCAGGTGAAAAATTGAGAGAGATCCCATAAAATCATTGAATGTCAAGGTCAGGAAAGTTGAGGAACTGTTTTACACTGAAGGAAGCATGCGAGACACTACAACTGGAATCCACACTTGATTCTGATCTGGATGAAGGACATTGTTGGCCATGAAGCAAGGACACATCAGAACACTTAGTGACTCTTGTGTGGGGTTGAGTGGTGGCAGTGTGACCATGTAAATTTCCTGAGTGTAAGGGGCAGATTACAAAAGAATAGCATTCAAGTGCTGCTTCTCAAACTTGAACATGCACACAAATCACCAGGGGAGTCTTCTGGAAACAAAGATTCTGACTCAGCGGGTCTGGGTGGGGCCTGAGGTTCTGCCTGTCTAACCAGCTCCCAGGAGATGCCATGCTGCTGGCCCATGGATCACACTTGAAGTAGCAAGGGCCTAAGGCACCTGGAGACAACATCTGCTCTTTGCCTCCCAGACACTCACCTTATTGCTCCTTTTGGTTCCAAGCAATCGTTTTTCCATTGGGAACAATCCCTCCTGTGTACCTGTTTTGGACCACACAGTCCTTAGCACTCAGGCATGAAACCTGTGATCTGGGCCTGGTCATTGTGAAAGGTTCAAGGTCGCTCCTGAGATGAAGCCAGGGCCAGTGAGATGTAACTCTGAGGCACAACCGAACCGACACAATCTCTATTAACCTTTTCTGGAGCCTTCCTGGGCTACCAAGCCTTACAGTGGCTCAGGCCTCATCTTCTGCTAACTCCTAAAGGTCTCAAAGGCTTTTCTGACCCCCACATGCCTCTGCACATAGAAGTTTCATAACCCTGGCAAACTGAGTTTTTATCTCAGTGTCCTCACCTATAAAATGGGATCCACTTACCTCAAAGGGTGGTTCTGAGAATGAATGATTCCATCAACAAAAAGTGTTTTGTACCATACCTGCTACAGAGTAGGTGCTCAATAAATCTTTAATTGTTCATTTTGGCTTTTGGAGTCCATGACTCCACACAGAAGGTAGAAATGGCATTTCTATGGTATGTGTTAGGTACTGTCCATATTGAGAGTGACCAAACATAGAGTTATGGGGACACTGGAAAATGAGGCTAGACATTTTGCAAAATATCACATTATTATACCCTTTGGGTTCTAGCAATTCCTGTATAGCCCAGCTACTCAATTTTTTACCTAATTTGCTTCCAATCCATACTGAGTTGCCTATGTGGAGACATATCCAAAGGAAATAAATTAGCAACACTGTAGGTGCCACCAAGGCCTGGTTTTCTCACTCCCGACTGTCACAAACTCTGCCAGGGATCAGAAATTCCTTTCAACTGTCTTTATTCTACTGCCATCCTGTGGCTGACCTGTGCCACTGCAGCCCTGGGCCGGATGTAGCTGAGCATCTGTATTAGCCTCGTTGTCTTCAGGAAGAGGCTCCTTTGCAGGAAGGGAGGGAGTGCTGTCAGAGTCCCCTCAGCAGGCCAGGGTCTAGGTATGAATTACCAGTTTTTGCAGGGTGGAGGTTGGTACTGGGAATTGAACTCAGGGGCACTTCACCACTGAGCTGCATCTCAGGTCCTGCTCTTTTTTTTTTTTTTTTTTTTTTTTTTATTTTGAGACAGGGTCTCACTAAGTTGTTGAGCATCGTGCTAAATTGCTGAGGCCTGGCCTCAAACTTCTGATCTTCCTGCCGCAGCCTCTCTTGTCACTGGGATTACAGGTGTGTGCCTCCGTGCCCGGCTACGAATCACCAGTCTTGACTTGACTTCTGTTTGATGAACCTTAAGGAAATATAGTACAGGAGTAGGAAGCCTCCGCTGATGCTGACGAGGATGAGGTAGATGGCATAGAGTGGGTGTGAATTCAGGTCCATGGCATTGACCATCTGGAGACACAAACATTGAGTGAGCTCATTAAGAAGACGGCCAGTTGATTGTCCATTCATCCAAGGCCTTTGCCACTTACCATCTCTCCTGGGATTGAGACGGTGAGGTTGCCGATCTGTGTGGTGTAATGGGATCCATTAAACTGAATCTGCATCAGCCCTGCGAAACACCACCGGAGGAAGGACACCTTGGCGATCCACGCAGGCGCTGAAGACAGCAAGAGCCAGGTTATTCACAGGGTCTCAGTCACCTGCACAAGGTGCCACCGCTGTCTGCTCCATGTTCCTGTCTAGGGCAGGTCTGTGCAGGCCCTGGCCCAGGAAGTGAGCACTCTGAGGAGCAAGGAGGTGAGAGAGGCAGAGGGGCAGGGGGCAGCAGGGAACCCGGATTGGGACTGAGGGTCCCGAAAGGCTGCGGGGTCACCCACATGTTGGAGTCATAACAATTCTAGAGAATCATTTAACCAGGTGTCCTGTACGTAGTTAGGACTGCACACTCAGCATCCCCACACCAGAGATGGCTGCGAGGCTCCGGCCCTGTGGTGTCACGGTGTGGGGAGGAGGAAGCACTGAGCCCTGCTGGGCTTCAGGAAAGGCCTGGCAGGAGACCCTGGGAAGCGGGGAATGGCCCCCCTCAGAGGCAGGACAGGCTCAGAGGTGGGAGGGTTGGGTGTGCTGGCAAGAGCCAGGGAGGTAGCTGGAAGCGAGCAGCCCCGGGGAGCTCTGAGGAGAGCAGGCACATGAATATGTCCCCCAGAAAACTCTCTAACATGGGTGAGTACTGAGAAGGACCAAGGTCAGAGGTCCAAATACTGCAGTGACCCAGGGTCCAATGATGGGGGCTAAGGCTGGGGACATTTCAGAAAGATGTAGAAGGCAGATTTGACCTGGCTCGCTACAAATGTGGAGAGGGAGGGGGCCGAGATGACTTCTGGGTATCTGCTGGGGGCTATGAGGCAGTGTCACCTGTGTCCTCTAATCATTCTCGTGGCCTGCAGGCAACTGGCAAAGGCATCTGCCTCCAGGAGGGCCAGCCTTGAGTGGGACCTAGGTGATGATTTTCCATCTCCAGATGGAAGCAACCATGTGAGGCCCGCAGGTGCTCGACCAGGCACGGGGAGCAGGTCTCACCTATCCACAGGTTGTCCAGGTTTATCATGAAGCCCCCGGTGAGGTAGAAGGAGTTGTAGAGAGCGTTGCAGAAGAAGGAGGACATGTGGAAAGTGGGCAGCATGGCAGCGGCAGCCAGGGCCATGGCCCTGCAGCAGAAGACCACCAGCCACACCAGCAGGAAGTACAGCAGGAAGGACTCCAGGCCAGGCCGCAGGTTGGCCAGCCAGTAGATGGGCATTACATAGATGATGATGTAGGCACAGTGCTCTGGCAGCTCCCCTAGGATCTGCAAAGGACAGCCCTTGCAAGGACATGCAGACAACGACTCTGTTCTCCTAAGACCTGCTTTCAAGTCCCCATCCTTCCTTCCCAGATTTAGTAGCTGTGTGACCTTGGTAGAGTCACATGACCTCTCTGAGCCTCCTCTTCTGGGAAACATCTGCCTGACCTAATCAGAGGTTTTAGAGAGGTAATGTGTGCTAGGTGTTTCCACTTCTTCCCTTTTGGATCTTGCTGATCAGAGAAGTATTATTCCTGATCCTGACCTTTTAGGGAATGTTTAAAAACTATCATGGGGTTTGGTGGTTCACGCCTGAAATCCCAGCAACTCAGAAGGCTGAGGAAGGAGATCACAAGTTCAAGAGTGCCCTGAGATCAATCCCCAGTACCAACAACAACAAATATATGTATATTTTTTTATGTGCACCCACATATACACATATACATATATATATTTATGTATATACGTATCTCAAGTCTCGGAAATTCCCTTAGAGAATGTGGTATCTGCCATTACAGAAAATACACCCACCGGCTCAGCAAAAGACCCCCAGCAATGTCTGCACAATGCATGACCTCCCCCTGGGGTCACCTTGGCAAAGAAATATGGACCAGCTGTGTAGAGTCCATCCTCCAGTTCATGGTGAAGCATCGCCCTCTCCGAGTGACCTAAAGGTGGCGGGTGGAAATTGAAAAAGTGAGAGCCATCGATGGTGCTGCTGATTTCGTATCTCGGTTGATAGCATTTTAATATCAGTTGCATGCTGAGGTTGTGGCTCAGCAGTAGAGCGCTTGCCCAGCATGGGTGAGGCACTGGGTTCGATCCCCAGCACCACATAAAGATAATAAATCAAGTAAAGGTATTGTGTCCATCTCCAACTAAAAAAAAATTTTTAAAGAAAATAGCTGGAGTACCTACTTTTTTATGTTTTTAAAAAACAGACACAGTAAAGCAACCCTGATTCAGGTATTTGGGGAGGCTCTTTAGGTGTTATGGTTCTGTCACTTGCAAGGTGCTCACAAGCAAAAACCCTGTCAGGGTTGCCGTGGCTAAGACACTGGCATTTACTTTCATTTGCATCCTGATATTAATTTGCACACTTTAAAAACAATTTTCTTTATTTCACAATCATGATGCAATTATTCTGCAAAGTCACTGTCCCCAGGAGCTCTAAGAAACACAGAGGTCAGCCTTGGACCAGCTCAGAGGGTGGCTGACGCGCCATGCCTGCCTGCCGTGTGCTCCCCTGGTCTGTCCAGGGGAGCAGGTGACACTCACATTTAGAGATGACATCCAGAATCACGTTGAAAGGGACGAGTGCGCCAATCATGAATAAGAGGGCTGCCATGTCCATAAAGGAGAGCGGGACGGCGCCGTGGCCGTAGTAGAGGAACCCCATAATTAGGGACATCAGACAGGCCTCCACCCCGTGAATGAAGAGAGTCGGCAGGTCTCGGAAGTCATTGGAAATCTGACGACTTAAGAAAACAAAAGAAAGAGGCATCAAAGGAACACATCCTTGCAGGGTGACTTTGGGAATGTCATGTCATTTCTGGAAGCCTCATTTTTCTCATCTATAAAATGGGGATGGTGACGCCTGCCTTACAGAGTTACTAGGAGCATTAAATCAGAAAAATGATGAGAGCCTCTGTTCCATGGTACATACTAAATAGATGATCACGACCTTTCTTACCAGTATGTCAGCCTGACAATTTTACTTTCAAAAATTGTGCTGAGGGGAAAATCAATTAGGTCCAAAAAGATGGACGGGCAAGTATTAGTTGGTAAGTCCACCATAGCATTGATTGTAATAGCAAAAGCCTGAAAAAAATGTGACCATCAATAGGGACTGGACGAGTAAATGAAGAATGGCTACTTTGAACACGGTGGAGAAGCCACCCAGGTGAGGGTCAGACAAAATAGCTGGCTACTGGACAACGTGCAGATCCGACTTATGTATTAAAATGTTTCCAGTCATGGAAATGACCAGAAAAACACATGCAGGGCACTGAGCCTGGCTTTCTTTGAAGGCTGTGACAGGGACTCTTCTGCTTCCAGTGTAGATTCTCCAGGATTTCTGAATTTTTCCCAAATGACCCTGTGCTATTTCTATGATCACCAGGTCAGTAAGGGCATTTCAATTTTGTTTAATCTATTTTAATTTTGATTTTTATTGAAGGAGTTGTTTTTTTTGTTTTTTGTTTTTTTTTTGGTACTGGGGATTGAACTCAGGGGCACTTGACCACTGAGCCCCAGCCCCAGCCCTATTTTTTTTTTTTTTTTTTTTTATTTAGAGACAGGGTCTCACTGACTTGCCTATTAGGGCCTCGCTAAGTTGCTGAGGCTGGCTTTGAACTCGCGATCCTCCTGCCTTAGCCTCCCGAGCCGCTGGGATTACAGGTGTGCGCCACTGCGGCTGGTTTAAGGCATTTGTTTAACAGGATGTCTCTCTTGCCTTGACGGCTGGTGCTGGTCCTGAAGATGCTGTTTTTCAAACAGTTCTACCTCTTGCTTCCTCCTTCAAATTCCTTCTTTGTCAGGCCTGGGTATCAAATCCAGGACTTTGCACCTGCTAGGCAAGCTCCCCGAGCTACACCCCCAGCCCCACATTCACTTGAGATAGAAAAGGCTTAATTTGATACTCAAAGACTTGGGGGGGCTGGAGACAAATGAAAGAATTACCGGATCAGGGTGGCAAACTGCTGCACCGCCCCAGGCAGCTCAGTGGGAGCTGAGAGGTGGCCAGGGTCCTGCAGGAGGGTCTGGCTGTTGGGAGACAGTATGAGGCTGGGTCAGGAACTGGCACCTGCCACAGAGAACCTCCCGCCCCAAGATGCTGGCCCACCGTACCTCGCTGCACAGGTGTCCCCGTCAAGCGCCTTCATCTCTGCTTTCCACAGAAAGTCATCGAAGCCACGCACTTTTTCTAGAAACAGGGCTGCGAGAGACTGAGCCTTCTCCCTGGTGGCCATTTCCTGCTCTCTACTGTGCCTGTCAATGCTGGTCAAGTCCACTGTAAGCAGAGGATGCAGGGCCATGGGCGGAGGCTCCAAGACACGCTCCCCACCCTCTGATGGGAACCATGAAGTGGTGGTCGGAGCAGAGAGAGTCAGAGAGATCCCAGCGCTGGTCTCCCATCCTGCAAGGCCTAGCCACATTTGCAAAGGCCTGGGGGTGGGGAGCACGTGGACCAGGAAGTGGTCCAGAGGCCCATAATGAGCCTGGGTGGTGGGACTGGGCAGAGGCCCTGGCCCCAGTCCCACCACCCAGGCTCATTATGGGGACATCCCAGGACAGAGCAGGAGCCTCTGGGGGCCAGTCTACACTACAGTTGTGCCCTGGCTCCAAATCCACCTGTCCAGGAAGCTGGTGATGAGGGCTCAGCCTTACAGGCATACCTGCCCAGAAGGTGGGCCGGTCATAGGGTAGCTGGGTATTCAGGCTCCTGGCAGGTCATTCCCTCCCTATTAATTAATCATTCGGCTTCCCAAGCAGCTTGTCCAAGGCAGGAGCATGTTTACTTGGAGGGTGCAGGGACCAGCCAACTGTCCAGAGCACAATGCCCCTGGTTATCTGCTTTGACCCCAGGGAAAGGAGTCAGCCCACCCAGCTAGATAGAGGCCAAGAGGAGAGCCACCTCCAGACCCCAGGGGACACTGCCCTGAACCGGTCCTGCCAGCCCCATGTCACAGCCCTCCTCTCACAGCCTTAACCTCCAATGCCCCTGTAATGCCAGGAAGGGGAACCCCACCAGTCACAGCGGGGGCCTTCAATGCCTGCTGGTTCCAGGCCCAAGCACACCCTCACTGCCCCTGCCATTCTGTCTTCAGAGCCTTGGAGTGGCCGGCAGCCTCCTCCACTGCTCTCTCTTTCCTTCTTCTGTTTACATTACACATCTTAAGACAGGATCACATCTAAGAGGGGCCTTATAAACCATGATATGTTCCCTCAGACAGGGCTAGAGCTCAAAACACCAGACACACCGGGCACCCTCAGACCCTGTGTGGCTCCCATACTCCATATTGGTGAGGGTCCCACTCATACTTCTCCCAAATCATGATACAAAAGAGTTTTCCACTCTGCCATGAGCATTTGACTTCTGGTAGCCCCTGTCCGGGTGACATCAAATTGCCCCCAGTGACCAGGTTGGCAGGTGCCCTCTGCCCCCTTACCTAAGAATGACTGGCCAGAGAATAATTCACTGGCAGGAAGTCAGAATGGCACCTGAATACCAGAAGGGAGGGTGACCTCTGTGTGAGGTCACCAAGGGCCACAAGTGCAGAGGGCAAGGAGTAGGGGCCAGGAGAGTGGCCTGTCCTCCTGGGGGAGGGATAGAAGGTGGCCAGGGTGCTGGGAAGAGAACGTGAGCAGCAGGACTGGAGTCAAGGCCTGGCACTGGGTGTGTCAGTGTTCTGGGCCTTGTAGCTGTGCCCTCGCAGACGCGGTGCTGAGTTCTGCTCCAGGCTTCCCATCTGCAAAAATGGAGATGACCTTGGCCTGGCAGGGATGTGAGGAGACCCTCTGGAGCTTGGCACTTTGGGCTCTTTTGTGTATATCTTTGAGGAAATGGTCCAGTGGTCAGAACTGGACCATTGGTGGTCCATTGGTGGTAAACTCCTTGCTATACTTTGCCATCCTGGGAAGAACCTGAGGCTCCAGGTGACCTGGGGGAGAGCCACAGCTGCTGCATCCTCGACCCTGATATAACTGTGCCAGCTGTCTGGCAGCCATACCACTCCTCCGTGCTCCTGAGGGGTGCTTTCAGGGCAGGTACCTGCAAAGGCCACTGGTCTCCAGGAATCCACACACTCGTCACACATTTGACAAGTGTGTACTGTTCAGAGTGCTCAGGACCCCGGGATCAGCAATCAGGGGCTGGCAGAGCCATTTTCGCATCTAGAGGTTCACTGGGCAAGGCCAACAATGAGGCCCTGAGCTAGCTCTGCCCTGGACCATCCTCCCCACTGCACCTGCAGGCTCCCTGCCTCCGCAGGGACACCAGAGACTCTTAAGACCAGGGCACAGTCTTAAGAGTCCCTGGTGGCTTGTGGACCTTAAATAGCCTGTTTCCCTAACAGTCAGAATAAAGACCACAATTGTAGAAATCATCCAAACCCTTTTGGATTCTTTCCCTTTGGTCAGCAGAGCTACTGGACGCTCCTAATCTGTCGTGCACCAAAGGGTGGCTATTTGAGAGAATGCCTTTTCTCAGGTCCTCTTTCCAGCATTTGATCCTTGGCAAACTGGCTCTGACCACCACCCACTCCTTCCTTCTTTCCTGATGCTTGAGAATTTTCGTTCTTGCATCTTTCAGCAAGAGATGAAGTGTTTGGGTGGGGGAGGTCCCATGCCCTAGGTCACCGGCCACTGGCCTTGCTGCCTCACCGTAGAAGTCGGCAGGGTTGCTGTAGCGGGGACAGGGGTAGCCGATAGACGTGAAATACTGGACCATGTGCTGGGCGGCCCCGAGGTAGATGGTGGTGCCGGACGTCATCAGGAGGACCAGGTCAAACAGCTTGAAGATGTCCGACCGCGGCTGGTGGAGGGAGATGAGCACCAGCCTGTTGCCTTTGGCCAGACGGTACAAGGTTTTCACCAGGTTGTGGGCGGTGAAGCTGTCCAGCCCGGAGGTGGGCTCGTCCAGGATGAGGATTCCTTCCAAGGGCAGAGCAAGGAGCCTGGTGACTCGGCTGGGCAGGGCCAGGCAGAGTGGCCAACTGTGCCCCCGGCGCCCAGCCCTCACCTGGGTTCCACAGAAGCTGCACCCCGATGCTGACTCGCCGCCGCTCGCCCCCTGACACCCCGCGCACGTACGCGTTGCCCACGCGGGTGTCGGCGCACTGCCGCAGCCGCAGCTCTGCGATCACGTCCTCCACCTGCGGGCGGGCGCCGCGGGGAGGGTCTCAGAGCCCCCCAGTGTAGAGACCTGCCCTCCCCCACGGCTAACGCGAAGGAGTCCTTCCTCTCCAGCTCTTCGTTTCCCTGCTGCTGTTCCTGCCCCGATCCTGTCCCCTCCCCTGAAAGGCCGGGCATGGCCACGTGTCGGGAATGTGGGGACTGACAGCTGGGCTGACGCCCACGAAAAGGACCAGAAAACACATACACAGATCGCACGCTGGACAGTGTGAAGGGGGCCACTGGGGCTGAGATGGCTTCTGGGGGTCTTAAAGGAGGCCTGAATGATGGGGGCCGGTAGTGACCACATGGCCTCTTCCCTGCAGGTGGAAGGTGAGCTGGGTTGCTCAAACTCCACCTGGGTCCCGAGGCAGGGCAGAGAGGGCAGGGAAGGGTAAGGATGTGTGGTTCTTCTGACGCCAGGGGTCACCACTGGGGTCGGTTACCCTTTTGTCACGCTGAGCTTGGGAGAAGCTTCTGGGCAGGCGCATCTGGGCAACGAAGGCCAAGGTCTCTCGGACCGTCAGGTTGGGCAGCAGCTGATCGTGCTGGCGCACGTGGGCCACGCACTTCCTCACGACCTGAGGGGTGCTGGGCTGCCCGTTGATCCAGATTCTGCCCGACTTTATCTTGCCACCGTGGTCTCGGCTGGTAATCACATCCAGCAACGAGGCTCTCCCACAGCCTGCAAAGCAACCAGACATCCCTGAGGACAGAGCTTCTGCGGGGGCCAGTAGACTGCTCTGTCCTCCCGGAAGTGACCAAACCCCAGGGAAGTGGCGCTGCTCCTAGACCTGGGTTGGACTTGTTTTCTGCAGCCAACTTGTGCACCCTTGAGGACAGGACATGTTTATCCTAGGGTTTCAGGCCAGGTCAGCCAGAGGCTGCGAGACAGGGGAAGGCTGGAGTCCTGACTGCCACAGGCCTGCTCATTTCTGTAATGTTTGTCACTTTCCACTGCCAACCAATGCTCTTTCTCCCCAAGCAAGGCTGGGGTTAATTGCACGGTGAAGCCGAACTATTCCTGACTGACAAAGGTGCCAGCAATATTTCATCATTCATTGTCAAGCTGGCTTTGCTGGTAGAACTAACTTGGAATGTTCCTAAGGTGTCTTTTAAAAATGCAAAACCAGAACTTCTTTTGGAGCATAAGGAAGAAAGATAATGGAAAAGTAATAGAGGTGGAAATGATTTAAAAGCATTGTGCATCTATTCCCTTCTCTCTTGTTTCTATCAGTGGTATCTTTTACTCTTAAAAGAAAAGAAAGAAAAAGAAAAAAGACCCCCGAGCTCATGAACACCATCCACATATGAATGAAGACAAAACTGCTATTGATTTGGGGAAGTGAGCATCAGATTGGATCTAATTTCCAAAAGCATTTGATGTGGCTCTTTCTTTGACAGCTATTTAAATGGAATGCTCATTAGCCCCCGACTCTGAGAACAACTTCCTACCATGGAGCTGGGAGCAAGTTCTGCCCAGTCTCCCCAGGAGGGGCTCGGGTTTCCTTATGTACATTCCTTTTGGAGAGGAAGTTTTCCAAGTTGTTTTCAAACAAGGAAAGTGGCAATAGACAACATGTGACAAGTCTTTCTTGCCACATGACACGCGTTGCCTGCAGGCAGCCCCTTGGCACCCAATGAAAAATTCAAAAACCAGGAAGGGTCCCCATGTCATCTTCCTGCTTATTGTCCAGGGGCTCTGAGTAGACGGGACCTGCACACTGCCTCCTGCATGCACCTCATTTAGGATCCCTGGGAATTTGGTTGGAGCAAAGTAGCCAGGAGAGGAACCAAAGAGAGGGGGCTCAGCCCTGCTCCCTGATCAGCCTTGGACACCAGCTGTCAGCTGGGAGACTTTGCCAGTGATCACAGGGACCATGGATTCCCAGTAAGAGAGCAGGAGAACCCCATTTCCCAGGCAGAGCTTTGTGAGAGGTGTAGGCAGTTTTTTCAATGGAGGGTACCTGGTGCATTTGGGAAGACCCTCTCTGAACCAGGGGAAAATACTCAGGGGCCCTCAAGACCCTTGTAAAATGGGTCCCCACCAACAAATTTATTAATTGGAAGACTTTTGGCATTGCGGATTCTATAGAAGCTAAATGCCTGGGAGCTGATATGTTCTGTAAAACTTTATGACCAGGATTTGTGTGTGTGTGCATGTGTTTTAATAGTCACAGGTAGGATGATGGATAAACCTTTCTAAGAAATCATTTTAATAATTGCAGCCAGGTAAACCTGAAGCCAAACAAGGTTGAACCTGGAGTCAAAAGACCTGGGTGTTACTCAGTGTGATTCCTAATCAGCCTCTCTGAACTTCACTTTCCTTAATCACAACTCAGGGAGACTCTGAGCTGGAGAGTCACATGTGCCATATATTCACCAGATGACTCCACAGAAGGGCCTGTGCCCCCTAGATACCCCTCAGGAAGAAAAGGCAGATAACACCAAGAAAAACTATCGGAAGTTATAAATCAAAACAATTTTTTTTTCTTGTTTGGGTCAGAATTGCAAGGATAAAGTCAGAGGGGGAAGAGCTTAATGATTGTCCATATTGTTTTAGTTACAAAGTGCATTTACACATAGGAACTCGTTTGATCTTTGGTTAGACAATAAACAGAACTTCTCTATCACAGGAGTAGAAAAGTTTGGAGTAGATGTTCAAACATTGAGCAATCTCTACCTCTGGAAATGATTAATTAAAAGGTATAAAGTGCTCTAATACTGCGTAAAGTATCCCCGGAAGAAACACGAAACACCTGGATCTGAGAATCAGGGGACCAAGTTCAAGTTCTAGTTCTGCATTAAATGTATGTCCTTAGGAGAATCCCTCAACTCCTTTGGATTTAGTGTCCACATCAATCAAATGAAGGGATATGAGTGTGTGTGTGTGTGTGTGTGTGTGTGTGAGCAAATGCACCCTAGAAGTATGAATGCTGGAGAGTTTGAAAATCTTCCTCTAAAAATGCTTCCTAGTTGGTGGGGAGGAAGGTACCAGCTTGGACGTTGCTATTTGAGTCCCGCTGCAGTTCTGTGCTCTATCATTTTAAAGTTAGCCTTGGGAAGTGTCTGTTTGAAGCAATCCAAGAGTCCGGTTCTCTGCAGGAGGTTGCAGGTTGGCTATGACTTTGGAGGGGGAGTTGGGGCAGGGCTCTGCCTAGTCACTGTCTGACCATGACCCAACTCGGACTGTGGGGGGAATGACCCGAGGGAATGCCCTGTGGCTGGGGGAGTCTCTGAAGAGAACACTATGTTCTGAAGCTTCCTGATCATCCTCTCTCAATGCAGGTGTTAATTAAAGCCCATCCCTGTGGCTGCAGCTCCACGTAGGCCAGAGGCACACTCGTGATTCCTAGTAGTAATGACCATCTAAGAGCTAGTAAGTAGATTTATTTACCAGCAAAGAGTTTTACAAGAAGCATCCATCTGTCTGAAGGACCATCCTGCACCCCAGGAGAGAGAATCCATTGCCCAGCCTTTTGCTTTTCGTGGTACCTGAGCTCCCTATGATGGCCAGCATCTGCCCACTTCTCACTCTGAAGCTCAGGTTCTGGATGCCCAGCTCACATGAATCTTGGCTGCCGTGAGACATCCAAGGTATTTTGAACTGAGCCAACTGCTCGAACCAAGGCACCTGGGAGGCCAGGTCCACCTGTGGGAGACATCAGAGGGTTCCTCAAGCAGCAAAATGGCTCAGAGGGTTTCAGCAGACTGTTCAGGTCCCCTGTCCCTTGTTTGGACCCTGTTCACAGGACATAACCCCCCTGCTGATATACAACAGGCCTGAGGCACCCCCCAACCCAGGGTTTGTCAAAAATGGAGGTAGAACCCACCATACTGAGAACCTGAACAGCTACTTACAAGTCCAAAAATGAGATTGGAAAGCATGTGCAATAGCGGAACAGGAAAAAAATGAAGCAAAATGTCTTCATTTAATATTAATGATTTACTAATAATTTATGAGGTGTATGCTGTGTGGACATTTTGTTAATCATTTTATATCCATGATTTTACACTCTTCATTGCAAACCTTTAACATATGTCCTATTACAATGTCTGTTTTACAGATGAGTCTCAGAGCAGTTAAGTAACCTGCTGAAGGTAACACAGCTAGTAAGGGGTAGAGCAGAGAAAGGTTATGGTGTGGCTCATTAGCTGATCCTAATTCATGCTCAAAAGAAGCCAGACTCTAGTCTCTGAGATTCGCCATCCCAGCCCTACCATGTTCCATCTGGGCAACATGTGGTCTGTCCCTGGGGACGTAGGGAAACTGGGGCCCTTGATTCTGACCAAGACATTCCTTAGAACCTCCTTCCATTCTGGTTATTTTGATTATTTTATTAGCTCTTGGGACAGTACATTTTACCAAAAAAGTATAGATAAATAGATAGGCATGATAGGTAGATGAAATCTGAATAAAATATATAGTTTACTTAACAGCATTGTGCATTATGAATTTTTTATTTTTAAATTTTTTTTCTGGTAATGGGAATTGAACCCAGGGGGGCTCTATCACTGAACTACATTCCCAGCCCTTTTTATTTTTTGAGACAGGGTCTTGCTAAGTTGCTTAGGGCCTCTCTAATTTGCTAAGGCTTGCCTGGAACTTGTGATCCTCCTGCCTCAGCCTCCTGAGTCACTTGGATTACAGGCATGTGCCACTGCATCCAGCTGAATTTCTTAGTTCTGATAATTACACTGAGGTATGCAAGAGGTTAACATTAGAGAAGCTGGACATAGGAATATGGGAACACTGAATTATTTTTGTAACCTTTTCAAAAGTCTATTTTATTTCAAAATCTAAAGTTTTAAAAGACTTGAAGCCAGATATGGTGGCTTATGCTTATAATCCCAGCAATTCAGGAGGCTGAAACAGAAGGATCACATGTTCGAGGCCAGCCTCAGCAAATTAGCAATACCCTAGTAATTTAGTGAGACCATGTCTCAAAATTTAAAAAAATAAAAATGAAGGACTGAGGATGTAGCTCAGTGGTAAAATAATGACAGAGAGAGAGAGAGAGAGAGAGAGAGAGAGAGAGAGAGAGAAAGCGAAAGCTTGAGGCATGGTGATATATTCCTGTAATCCCAGCTACTCAGGGGGCTAAGGCAGAAGGATCACAAGTTTGAGGCCAACCTGGGCAACTTAGTGAGACTTTGTCTCAGAGTAAAAAATAAGAAGGGCTGGGTGCGTCTCAGTGGTAGAGTGCCTGGGATGCATGCTTATCACAATGTTCTCCAGCCTTCTTCATGCCCCTCACCTCCAGTTCCATGTGTAGGTGATGAATGAGAGAAGTCTCCCTGGTGCCCACACTCAAGTGAGGCATCAGGGTGGACTAGACTCTGTCCTTGGGCGAAGAGGGCCTGCAGGGCGGGCTTACCCTTCCCTTCCACTTGGGGAATTCTTGGGCTTCCCCTGTCACTCCCCTATCCTTCAACCCAGCACACCCTGCCCCTACCTGGTAGGTGAGGTCTCTGACTTCCAGGGTGTTGGACTGGCCACTGTAAGTGAAGTACAGGCCATTGTCACCTTCAGAGGAGAACAAGCTGTCCTGGAGGCCCTGCTGGGAGACATGACAGGTGAGGGATTCCTTCAGACACTGCTGAACATGCAGGAGAAGACAGAAGGAGACGGGAGGAGAGGGCAGTGGCTGGCAATGTGTTTGAGATTCCACATTGGCAGGAGAGGGGTTTGTGCAGGTGGAACCCCAGAAAATAGGAGTCTTGATGAAGGTGTCTCTTGCTTCAGGGAGAGCTTGGGGTTCTCCCAGAATAGCTCTTACCCCAGAGACCCTCAACCTCAGGCGGGTGGGCCTGAATCCATGCAGCTCATGATGAATGACCCCCAGACTCCTGACTGGAGAGAGCCGAGCAGCAAGACCTGAGCTGGGAGCTGGCACCCTGTGGTCTGGCGGGAGATCTCCTAGTGCCCTGCACTTTCCTTCTGTTCCAGGGCGGCAGGAGTGAGTATGGATTCCTTAACAAGCTCCCACGAACCTCAGCTGCACTCACGTGGGAGTGCACGATCTACTTCAGGTCTGCAGTTTGGGATGTGACAGTGAAAAAGACCAGCGGGACAAGTGTTAGGACGGAGGCAGACAGGCCAGGCGGAGAGGCAGGCCGGCTCAAGTTTCTGGTCTGGGAGTGTCTTCACCACGTACACGACAAACACACGTGCCTTAGGCCAAAACACCATATGACAATCGCTTTGTCATAGTACCCTGCAGGGCTGGGGGTGTGGCCCAGTGGTAGCACGCTCGCCTAGTATGTGAGGCCCTGGGTTCGATCCTCAGCACCACATAAAAATAAAAATAAGGTATTACATTCACCTACAACTAAAAAATATATTTTTAAAAAAGTACCCCTGCAATGGTGGAGGTAGGAGGTCCTGGGGAAGGACACTCCAGATCAATGGAAGTGGGGGGAATAAATACAGGTGGCAGGTGTCCTATGAGCAGCCCCGAGAGTTCCAGGAGAGTATAAAAAACAGCAGACCAAAGCTACTTACATGGCGTAAGGTTTGAACTATGATCAAAATTATCCAGTAAAAACATGGGAAAGATAGAGACCTCATTCAGGAGAGGGGTTATCTCTGGTGAACCGGAAGATATATAGGGGAGAAGGGTAATGGAGTGGGGGTGAGCAGGCTTCAGAGCTGTTGGAAATTAGTGGTGGGTGCGTAGGTGTCCCCTATGAAAACAGATGTTTGAAATATTTCACAGTATATTTTCGAATGGAAAGAGCAAGCCTATGAGTAGAACTCCCACCTTGATCCCCATGATCTAAAGCAGGGGGAGGATGAGTGTGGTGGCACATGATTGTGAACCCAGCTACTCTGGAGGCTGAGATAGGAGGATCACAAGTTGGAGACCAGCCTCAGCAATTAGTGCGGTCCTCAGCAACTTAAGCAAGATATTGTCTCAAAATAAAAAATTAAAAGGTCTGGGGATGTAGCTCAGTAGCCAAGCACCCCTGGGTTCAATCCCTAGTACCAAAAAAAAAAAAAAAAAAAAAAATGCAGGTGTGGGGAGAGTGGGAGGGGAGAAGAAAGGTGGCTCAGGAAGCTGCCAGACACCTGGCCAGTTAGCCCTGCGCCTATCCTCTCTGGCCACGTCCACTATCACCACCCTGCCCAGTTTCTCCAGTTTATTATGTTAACTATCAGAACTTATATCAACTGCCGGGGGACTCATCTGGGCTAATGTACAGTCTATTATCTTCTTGTTGATTTTAAAGCCATTATCTGCAGGAGGGTTAGTAGCTAATTGGCATCAGATATGAGTTGACTCAGAAATTGCTGCTGCAGGCCCAAGCTCACCAGGTTGGGTTTAGGGGCAGAGGAGCTGCTGAGCACAGAAGATGGACACTTGGAGTCTGGAGCAATGTGGGGGGTGACCTCAAGTCCACCAGGCTGTGATTTGAGGAGAGGGCACTGGCGCCAGGGGAAGAGGCAGCAAGATGGAAGACAGATGAGAAGTCAAAAGGTGTCAGTGGTTCCCTGCTGAGGCTTGTCCCCACCCCAGCCCTGAGACCAGGGAGGGACTGTGCCTGCAGAGCCATGCAGGCAGCTCAGCTTTTGGAAGAAAACTGGTGCCTGGGTTGAAGATGACTTCTGTCCCATTTTAAAATATTTTCGTGGCTCCCAGGAAGGATTTGTTAGACTCCTTCTGAGTTTTGACAAACTCTCTGTATTTTTCAAATACTTAAATATCTATTCAGCTGACACCTTAATCAGTACGACTGTCAGAACATCACTTGAATTTCTGACAGGTGACACCCAAAAAAGCAAAAGCAGGCTTATTTGTAGGTAACCAGCTCGGCTCCTGATGGGCTACATTGTAATTTCTCCTCGTATTAAATTCTGATCAAATTCCTGAGTCAGAAGCAGACAGGAAGGAAGCTCAGCGCGGAGCACAGTTCTGGGTGAGACAGGAGCGGGGCCTGCGGGGGGTGGGTGACGTGCTGAGGGCCTACTGGCACTGATGGGGACGTGCAGGGTTCCTTCCTGGCGGAGGGGACATTTCTGGACCTCTATTGAGACATTAAGACCAGATCTCACACAGCTCTGCCTGAAGCCCGGCCTCTCTGCCCTGTCCCTGCCCCTGCTGTGGGGAGTGGCACACAGGCACCTGCCTTCCCAGGTACTGGACACCAGATGTCCCTGTGCAACCTGCCTCAATCCCATCCCCACAGCTGGCATCCTCCGACTCCGAGGTCCCTCTTCCTGAACACTGACAGTGCCACCCAAGTGGTCGATCCCAAGCCAGAGGGACATTCATCTGTGGAGGGTATGGATGGAACATGAGGCGGGGGTGACCACAGGGCTGGAGGAGTTGGGATAGAGTGGGATGGAGCTAGGGTGGGCAGAGAAGAAGACAGACTATAGCTCGGGCTAAAAGCCAGCTCCCCAGGCCACCACACCCCAGCTGCTCCCCCGAGGACCCCTGTGACAGGGGTCCTCTCATGCCTGAAGACAGCCCTTGCTGCTCTGCCACTGCTGCTGCTTCTTTAAATGGACGTGTTTCCATCTCTTCCTCTCTCCCTGCTCCTCCCCAATCTCTCTGCCTCCCTGATCTCAGGGAAACAGGCTCACTGTTCTTCCCCATCCTAGGCAGAGTCATCTGTCCCTGAGCACACAGCCACCACTGGAACGAAGTAATACAGACTTTGGGGATGGTACCAGAAGATCTCAGAAATGACCGTCTCCCCAATTAACACGTGAATCACAACTCTGACAGGGAACATGTGGAATGTAGCCTTTGAGTCACGTCTTTAAAAGCCCCCTGTTCCTGTTGATGGGGGGAATCACAGCCCCTGGGACAGGAGTCCCCTGAGTTTCTCCTTTGCTAGCAAAGCAATAAGCCTTCTTTTTCCTTTTTCTGAAAACCGTGTCCTTGTTACTGGATTGGCAGGGGACAAGGGCCAAGCCTTCAATAATACCCTGAACTTTCAGGTTCTCAAGAAGCTATGTCAAGGTAAGAGGGTAGATACTATTTTATTTAATAGTACTTAGCTTGATTGATAGCTTTTTTTTGGTACCAGGGATTGAGCCCAGGGACACTTAACCATTGACTACATCCCCAGCCCTTTTTATACTTTATTTTGAGACAGGGTCTTGCTAAATTTTTAGGGCCTTACTAAATTGCTGAGGCTGGCCTTGAACTGGCAATCCTCCATCCTCAACCTCCCAAACTGCTGGGATTATAGGTGTGCACCACCTCTGCCCCCAACTTGATTGATAGCTTTTCTAGGCATAGAATATGTGATCCTCATCCTTTTGTTCCAGGCCCCACAAATGTTAGGGCTACCCCTAGGGTTGGGGGTGTAGTTCAGTGGTAGAGCATTTTTCTGGTATGCAAGAGGCCCTGGGTTCCAGCCCCTGCACTGCCAAACCAAACCAAACCAAACCAAACAAAAAACCAAAAGCCAAACGGGGGCAGACCATGGCATGGTACCTAGAGTAACAGAATCGAAGACAAGGAGATTGTTACTGGCAGGGCCTCCATGCATTTTTGAATGTGGCATTCTGCCTCCCAATCTGCGGTGGTGACCTTCAGGGTAGAAGGTGTCCTTAAAACCCCTCCGACCTCTTGTCCTGTTCAGGAGGTGCCCACTGCTGCCCTGACTGGTAGGAGTCATTTCCCCACGGGGGCTGGCCCCACAGGAACTCAGCACAGAGCTGGTCATTGCTGTGGTTGAAGAACTGGGAGAAGCAGTGGGCTCCTTGGGCCTGGCCGGGTCAGTCCCAGGCAACTTCCGGCTAGTCCAGGTGCCTGTGGCCTCCCTGTTGGGAGTAGAGTTCTCATTCTGGTCTTTCATCCTTCCTCTTCTGCCCTACCCCCATCACCAACAGGCAAAGACAGAAATGTGGGGCGCGGTACAGCCGGGGCGGGACCTGCTTCCTTCTTTCCTCCAATGTAGCCTCCCGCTGCAAACTCTGCCCGCTCTGCTCTCTCCAGTCAAAGGCCATTGACTAAGTAAACATTTCTCTGGTAAAATGAGGGAGGAAGGCCCCGTGGCAGTTGTCTGTTCCCTCCAGTTCATTCCCAGACCTTACAGTTGCCTCTGCATTGTTAGAGTACAGATTCTGATGTTCCCACAAAAGTCATGTCATTTACTGCCATTGAGATTCTTGACCCTGACAGTCACATGGACAAGGGAGACACCAGTAGAGTCCCTGGTATGTGGGAGCATGTTTCTGTGGTGGAGTCTCATTTGGAAAAGGCAAAATCACCCAAGTCTCAAATGAGAACACCCTTTCCCTTTAGGAACATGCCTCAGGGCCAGAAGTGATCTCAGAGGCCTCAGGCCCCCAAATCTGCTCCCCACTACCCTCTGACATCCAAGAAAGGGAATCCTTTCTCATTCTGCTTGTTCTGAGTTAGGATAGAAAGCTCCTGAGGAGGCAAAGGAGCACCCAGTTCCTCCCCACCCACCCGACAGAGGAGGCTCGGTCACTCACCGAGGCATCCTGGGGAGAGGCCTCCTTCCACAGCCCTGTCTCCTCCGCAGCCTTCTCAGCCATGGAGCCCCAGAGATCTGTGCCCCTCCGTGCAGCTCCTTTGGGTCCTAGCTGCTGCCTGCTGGGTCACAGCTTTCTGTCTCAGGTCCCTAGAATGGGCACCTGGAGCCTCCTCCTCTGGGCCAGTCTCTCTCCCAGCATTCCTCCGGCAAACCCTCCCACAACCTCGGTGTGTCCTGCCCACTGTCAAAGATAAGAACGCTCTGGCTAAAGGTACATCAGATAATGGCATCTGTGGCCAAGTCCCTGTCCCGCTGCTTCATGAGGGACTCCAGGACCGGCCAAGGAGCAGGCAGGGCACTCTGCCACTGGTTCCTCAGCTGAAGCCACTTACGGGAGAGTCAGGCCACCAGAAAATTCAACTACTTTTGCTGCCTGTTGGCCATGAGTGAGCTCCCCTTTCTGAGCCCAGACAGGGCGTCGGGACCCGAAGTAAACAGAGTTTCCCAGAGCTCCCTAGAGGACGGTGCTGCAGCCGCCTCGGAGCCTCGGAACAGCCTGGCCGTCCTCCATGTCTCCTACAGTGTCAGGTAAGGCAGAGCCCGCAGGCCGACGGCCTGGTCTTTCACCTGCTCTGCTGTCTTTCCTTACTGACAGGGCTGGGTGTGCCTGGGGGCTCTGGCTGCCTCCTCAGCAGATCAGGGTGGAGCAGAGGGTAGCCATGCCACTGGAAAATGAGGAGCAGCAGGGAATGGCCCTTCCTCCTGTGCAGGGCGAGGCCTGGACATAAAATATGTGCCTTGTCTCTTGCCACTGGCCTTTCCCCCTTCCCCTTGCCCACACCCGTTCCCCATCCTGTCTACAGCCCACCCCGCCCCGTGTGGACAGAGAGGGCTTGAGGAGCAGGGGTGCCGGAGGACAGGCAGAGGAAGCCTGGTGAAGGAACGCAGGGTCAGCTTAAAGAATAAACCCTGTCCTGTTTACCACCTCGCAGCCAGAGGGAGCTGACATTCAGAGCAGCTGCTGGGCGGGACTTTCTGTGGATGGTGGCCAGCTTGCAGTCACTGTCCCACCAGGGTCTGCAGAGGAGGATGTAGAGGATAAGGAGCCTGCTCAGAAACAACTGGGGTCGGGCAGAGCTGGGATCAGTGCGGAGGGATCAGGGTCTGGCTCCTTCGAGGACCCATGCTGCCTTTGCCCTCGTGGGGTTTTCTTTAAAGCAATCGCGTGGGACCTTGGTGGAACATCAAATCTGGCTGGAAGCGGTGGAACAGGCAGATCCTCAAAGATGTCTCCTTGTACATTGAGAGTGGGCAGATCATGTGCATCTTAGGTGCCTCAGGTAAGCTGGGAAGGAGTGCCCTAATTCTCAGTGGGGACTCTGGAAAGGCTTTGGTTTGATTTAAGCACCCCAATGAAGAAATGAGTAAGTTATAGCAAGGTCACAAGTTTGATATCAGAATGAAATCTAATGACATGTCTCACTGTGAATGGAACTTGGTACCCACGTGAAATTTTGAAAAAATCCTTGAAAGAGTTATAAAGTCCTGCCTAACATGTAAGTGAATCTGAATCCTGTTTGTTTGTTTGTTTGTTTGTTTCCTTTTCTTTCTTTTTTTGGAGCGTGGGGTGGGGCGGGGCTGGGGATCAAACCCAGGACCTCATGACAGCTAGGCAAGCGCTCTACCACAGAGTCATGTCCCCAGCCCTTTAAGTGAGTTCATATTTCCAAGTATAGAAAGTCCCCAGCACAGTGGCTGGCATATAGAGATGCTCAGCAAACACAATTTCCCCTCTCTAGATCCTGCCTGGAGATAGGAAAAGAAATTAAATAGGCACAAAAATGCCCATTGAACCTCCATACGGGATCTCACAGGTCCTATTTCATTATGATGTACTTTAGACATGCAATTAGGAAGAGAGAGGAATGTAAAAATGCTCACATATTCACACCAGGCCTCATTAAGTCTTATTATACCATATTTGCTTCAGAACATTTTTAAGGAATTAAACATGACAGATGGCACTGAGGCCATCTGTGTGCCCATTCCCCATGCCATCCTTCTCCTCCTTTCTCCCAGGGGCAACTGCACTGGGGCCTGAATTCTAGGTTTGCTTCTGAGTTCAGCATCAGCCAGCCAGTCACTGTCCTGGAGGGTACAACCTTTGATAGGCAGCTCCCTGTGACTCAGGAGAGCCCTGTGAGGGACACAGCTGGGAATCCTCAGGGTCATCTTCCAACAGCTGGGGGATGGGAGCATTGGCCCCTGGGCTGGGCTGTCGCATATCTTAAGGTTAAGGATTCTGACAAATGGATTTCCCAGAAGCAACTGCTTGCAAATTACTGCCACTTAGTACACTGGAGACTTGTGTCACCCTCTATAATAGAGGGAATGTAAATCTATGATGAAAATCAGGCGAGGTCCTGGTTCATTTGGTTTGAGTGTGTCCTCCTAAAGGTTCCTGTGCTGGAAGCTTGGTCTCCTGTATGGAACTGGTGGGAGGTGGTGAAACTCCTAAGTGGTGGAGCCTAGTGGAAGATGGTTACCCACAGGAGGCACTGCCCTCAGAAGCAAGGAATGTAGTTCTTCCAAGATTCTGTTAGTTCCTGCCAGAACAAGTTGTTATGAAAAGAGCAAGCCTGGTCCCTGAATTCCTCTGGCTTCCTCTCACCATGCAATCTCTCCCTCCAATGTTATCCTGCTATGATGCCATTTATGATATTATGATGTAGCCAGAAGTCTACCACCAGAGCCAAGCAGGAAGTCACCCAGTTTTAAAGTTTAAGATAACAAAACTGTGTGCTAAATAAACCTCTTTTCTTTACCAACTCTTTAGCCTCAGGTATTTTGCTATAGCAACAGAAAACAGACTAAGATAGCTTTATACCCAGGAAGTTAAATTCATGACCATTCATCTGCTACAGCAGGTGTTCAGCTGAATGGCAACAGTAATATGTTACGATAAAATGAAAACAAATTTACTGACTTAGTTCATTTGGGCTGCTATAACAAAATACCATATATTGGGTGGTTTACAAGCAACAGAATTTTATTTTTCACAGTCTTAAAGGCTGGAAAGTTTAAAATCAAAGGGCTGACAGATTTGGTACCTGGTGAGGGCTCATACCAGCCATCTTCTCACTCTAATCTCTCAAGGTTGAAGGAGGGAAGGTTGTCTTGAGCCGTTTTTATAAGGGCATGAATCCCAAACATTAGGGCTTTGTCCCCCAACCTAACCTCCTCCCAATACCACCTCCTAATACAACTCACTTTCTAATACCACCACCTTGGGGGTAAAGATTTCAACAGTTGAATTCTAGGGGGACATAAGCAATTAGACAGTATCACTAACTAAAGCTATTGTTCTTTTCTGAGATTTCCTGTCAATTCTTATTTCCACTTCTTAAACAATGTCTTACTATATACCTGTACCATAACACCCAAGCCCATTCTAATCTTTCTTTTGATAAATATAATGTGCTCCTTTAAAAAGAAAAAAAATTGAGGAGTTATCCTTATAATAATGTGTCACTTGCTGCATTCCTTATGTGGGATTATGAGGGTGGTACAGAGTGCCCTGCTCAGAAGCATGTCCCACAGGCCAGTGTCAAGCTTGGGCACATCTCAACAGGACAGGGATGGGACTCTGGATCTGGCGATGTGGACTGACTTCTGATGCTATACCTAACCATGGTTTTATGACAGTGTTTATCCTTTGTTCTGAACCCAAATGCAAAGTAGAATGACAATTCTACAAAGGCAGGGACTTGGTGTCTTTTTCCTGCTGTGTCCTTAACATCTGGAACAGGATCAGTCACATGATAGGTGTTTAATATTTGTTGAACAAATGAATAAATAAATTAAGTCTATGAACACTATGATTACTTATAGTGTTTCATAAAATGACATGATTTCATCTCTATCTAATCCTAAGCAGTATTCTATCAAATCTTTATTAGTGAGGAAAAGATAACTTACTGTTCAAAGTCTCACTAGAACACAGTCCAAAGCAAGCCTGCCTAGGGCCACCTAACACACACACGGCCCAAAGCAAGCCTGCCTAGGGCCACCTAACACACACATGGTCCAAAG
>JAJEJO010000774.1:200779-300795 GCA_020662805.1 Glaucomys volans
CACACATGGTCCAAAGCAAGCCTGCCTAGGGCCACCTAACACACACACATGGTCCAAAGCAAGCCTGCCTAGGGCCACCTAACACACCTGGGAAAACCAATTTAACTGACTTACTGTTTGCTACTGATTAGGGCCCAGACTCTGAGCTAAATGCTTCTTTGAAGATTATTTAGTTATAAATTATCTGTTTTATTAGAGACATTAATCCCAGAAGTCATGGTTGTATTGCTTTTTAGTGTATTAACCATTTTTGTGTTTAACTGCTCTTATTCCAACCTTGTTTTCTCCACCCCGTTTTCTCCATATCAGTTTCTTAATCATTTTTTGAATGAGCTTTGCCATCTTCTGATTCCCTCATTTATAAGTTAACAAATATTTGACACATAGTTAAAACACTAAATTAGGTATCTATTTCTATACAAAATAAAATTTAAAAGTATCCTAAAACATAGTGACTGAAAATAACAAAAATATCATTGTTATTTCTCAGGGTTTCTATGGGTCAGAAATTTGAGAGTGACTTGATTGGGTAGTTCTGCTAGCGGTGTCTCATGATGCCACAGTCAGATCTATCTATCAGCAGGGGCTTTAGTCATCTGAAGGCTTGAGTGGGGGCAACACTCTACTTTTAAGGTTTCCTTCCAGCAAGGGTAATGAGTTGGTGTCACTGTTAGTCAGTGAGAGTGCGTGACATGAGAAGAGCAGAAGGCCCAGGGGAGAACCCTGAGCACTACCCTCACACAGGAGGCTGGTGGATGGAAGAGGTTATGGTGGCAGTCTTGAAGGGAAGGCAGGCAGCAGCAGCAAATCCTGCTGGAGAGCCGAATAACACACTGAGAAGGAATATCCATTGGATTCAGCAACAAGAAAGTAGCCCCGCTGTCCCTGGGGAGGCCAGTCTTGATAGAGTGGTTCTATCAGAGTTGAGATTAGATCCTAGAAAGGCAGGGCCATGGAGGTTCGGTTAGAAAAGGCCAAGGATCATGCCACACAATGCAAGGGCTCCACTACTGAGCTGCGGCTAATTCTGAGTTTTGTCAGTCACGGGTTAGGAAAGAAGACAACTCTGCAGGAGCTTATTCATCTCTGTGCATCCTCAGGAGGATTCCCGGGCTGTCTTCTCACAGTTCAGAACCTCCTGCCTGTGTCCTCTGAAATTGTCTAACTTCTTTGCAGCCTTGGGCAGCAAGGCCTGGTGAAACCTGTTCTGTCTCCAGGAATTCTGTGCCCATACCGAGCTTGTGTCCAGGAGGACTGAGAGGGGCTGGCAGGTTTCTTATCCCAGGGGATCTCCTAACCTCTAACAAAAAAAAAAAAAAAAAAAGAAGGAGAAGAAAAAAAAAGAAGAAGAAGAAAGGAAGGAAGGAAGAAAGAAAACAAACCCAACCAACCAACCAGGAGCGGCATCCTCCTTCAGTTGCCTCTTGCCCAGACAGTTCATTCCTAACAACTCTGCAGGAGTGTTCTCACTGACAACGGGCTAGCTACGCTCAAGGCTTTTGGTGCAGGCTGAGGCCAACTTGGTTTCACCAAAGCACTTTCTAAGCTGATGTTTCTCAAACTCTAATTCACACGGGAATCACTCAGGGATCTTGTTATAAAGCAGAATCACTCTCAGTAGGTCTTGGGTGGGGCCTGAAATTCTGCCTTCCTAATAAGCTCTCAGGGGATGCTCACGATGCTGGTCCTCAGACCACACTTTGTCAGCAAGGCTCCGGGCAATGCCACCTGCATTCAGGTATAACCGGGAAGATCCCAGGGGACCACAGAAAGAAGTTCAGATGTCCTAGGAGCCAAACATTTCCTGTACCGTTTGAAAAGCAAATTTGTAGACAAAGCACCTCCAGATCTGACCGGGTGAGAGAAGTGGCTTGCCCCTGTCACTAGAGGTGGCAGGGTAGGGGGGACCCAGACAGACTCATTTGGGCGGTGAGTGTGACCCAGGGCCCTACCGAGGAGGAGTCACGCCTCCACAGAGGGTCTGGGGAAGTTCCTCCACTGTGGTCACCGTCACCGAGGGGCTTTTCCAGAGTTTTCTCTTGTTGCCACCAGGCTCGGGGAAAACCACGCTGCTGGATGCCATATCCGGGAGGCTGCGGCGCACGGGGACCCTCCTCGGGGACGTGTGTGTGAACGGCCGCTCGCTGCGCCAGGACCAGTTCCAGGACTGCTTCTCCTACGTCCAGCAGGTGGGCGCGTCCCCAGCCCCGCCCGGTGCCCCGGGCTCGAGCGACGCTGATGTCCCCCTTTCCCGCAGAGCGACACCTTCCTGAGCAGCCTCACCGTGCGAGAGACGCTGCACTACACGGCGATGCTGGCCATCCGTAGCGGCTCGAGAGACTTCTTCCGCAGGAAGGTGGGTGCGGCCGCGCTCCGTGCGCGCGGGGCCAGGGCTGCTCCCAGGGAGCGCTCCCGAGAGACCCGTCAAGCCCCTTGGCTGGGCAGCCCTCTTCCTCCTCCGCTTTGCTTGTCCATCCCTTCCCTTCGCTTTCACCCCTGAGGTCTCTGCCCCACCTGCGCCATGAAGGTGGCAGCCACGTGTACCTTTTGAACACCTGAAATGTAATCAATCCAAAGACCTGCTCCAAGTGTAAAATAAACCGCTGCATTTCAGAATGTGAATGATCTCATTCCGAATTTGAAGAAATTATTATGATAGATTGAAATACCATTTTGGCTGTAAAGAATATTATTATTAAAATTAATTTCACCTGGTGATTTTTTTTAAATTTGGCTTTTTAAATATTCCCACTCTGTATGCGGCTTGCTTTAGCTTTCTCTTGGACCATGCTGTTCGGCTCCGTCTGTGTTTGAATAGATGTGTTATTTCCCCACCAGTATTTTTCAACTTGCTTTTTGAGGCACCTTGCTTGAATGGGCTTCATCCAAACTGGATTAAGATAATGAAGAAAGAAACTGTTGAATTGCTAATTCTTTTAGATTCCAGTCTGGTTCTTAAATGTACCCATTTTGGAAGTAGCTGCAAGGAAGTCCACCAGGACCTTCCCTGAAAGCACTGTTCAGTTCTGAGTGAACTGTAAGGCCGGGGGAATGCAGGCAGAAATGACAGGTAGATGTGCAACCTTCGGAGAGGTGCAGCTCTCTGGAAATGGACTTGTTTGTTACCAGGCTACCAGTAGGAGAACAGCATACTTCTGTCTGAGAATCCTAGACAACTCTGGGGCATAGCTTTCACTCTAGAGGTGCCTTAGAGAGGGGCCTGGCCTTCAGGAAGGACCACTGACCTTGCAGAGCAATGCCTGACCCTGCTTCCTGCCTGAAGGTTAGGTCGCCTTTGTGTGCTCAGAGGCATTGTAGGGTTCTTGCTGTTTTACCAGGGTGTACTTGACTCCCATTTCTGGCTGGCATGCAGCAGGGCTTGTTCACTTACAATCTCTTTTCTTTCTTACATCAACAAGCAGGAGGCATTATCTCCCTCCCTCCCTCTTGCATGGGCATTTGGTGCACACAGGCAGATTCTCATGGTTTGGTGGCCCTGACTCTGAGTGGCAGGTGAACAGTCAAGGCTACAGATACCCTCTGCAGCTTTCCACTTCCCTTAGTATTTCTCTCTAAAATGGATAGGAGAAAACCCCATTTTGGATGAGAGAAATGAAGTCAGGAATGGATTCTTCTGAGTTAGAAATTCACTTACGTCACATACCCCACTGAGAAAATCGGAAAAAGCCACGTGCATTAACATTTAGCCAGTTCATGAGACCTTGAACTTGGCTGATAGCAAATTTGCCCCTGGTCAATCTGCCAAGCACAGGCAACCCCTAAATGTCCAGTGATGTTTGATAGCACAGAGTTGGACCTGCACGAGGTTCTAATTCAGCATTTGAAATCTTGCAAAGTGATTTAGTGAGAAGCAAATGTCTGTGATAACAGGAAACAACTCCACAGAGGTCTGCTCCGTCCTCAGAGGAACCTGAAAACAAAGCATGGCCAACATGAGCTCCAACTGCTGGGCTGGGGCCTTAGCTTTGGGTTTTGTGAACCACCTATGAGCCCAGAGGGTCCTTCTCTCAGTTCTGGCTCTGCCATTTGCTAACAGCAGAAGTTAGCCAAGTTATGAACCTGAGAATTGATTTTCCCCTCTCTAATAAATAGAATAATAATGCATCTCTGCTGGAGTTAATGTGAGAAACAAATCAGATCATATGAAAGCACAGAGCACAGAGAAGGTGGGGCCTGAGGATCCCAATGGTCCCTACAAAGACTGTGAATTTCATTTCCAAGAGAGTTTTGCATCCATCCAAGACAGAATAAGTAAATGCCTTCTCTGTCTATCCCTCTCAAGTCAGAAGGGACAAGCTTACCCCTTTCCTGATATTGCAGGAATGAAGGGAGCCTCAGAAATCTGCCCTGACTGGTAGTCCTCAAACCCAGCCATGGCAAGCAAAGCTCAATTCCAGGATCTTCCTAGACTGGTGACAAGAGGAGACCCTTCCTTTATCCTGATTATATCACAGTACTTTATTATGCATTTTTCCCTTCTCACAATTCCTTTGTGTCTACTTCAAGTGTGTCCCTCCTTTTGGCAAAGCTTTGTCCATACTGGTGATCCTGCCCATTGTCTCCTCTAGAATTTTGTTCCATAAATCATCCCTTTTCACTCCAATCTAGCATATCCTGGATGTTTTTCAACACAATGTGTTTGTTTCTTTTTTCCTTATACAAAGAACATAGTTTCATTAGGGACTGAAGACAACAAGCTCATTACCCTACAAGTGTCCTCTGTCTCCTATATGCTTTCCCAGGGACTCATGCAGATGGGGGCAAGCAGCAAAGGGAGGAATGGGAAGTAGAGATATTCCAACAGGCCTCTGGAGGTGTAATAAGCTGAGGAAAGAAAGAGGGACAGAGAAGTGAGAGGCCACCCTTCTTGATTCGAAAGTCAGTAAATAGTTTGTTCTTATTCTTATTATGGGAGAGTTGGGAATGAGGAGAAGGGAGAGGGGCTTCAGGGAGCTGCTGGGTTTAAGTAGATTGGAGGAAAGGAAATTTTTAAGAAGTATGGTTGTAGATTATAAATTGGGTCCCCTTAATGTCCTTAAAGAGATTCTACTTGGTGCTATAAGGAGGGGATTGCCTTGACAGGTGTAATTCTGACTCCATTAAAGTTCAGCGTTTTGATTAAGTAAGAAAAAAAAGAGATTCAAGTAAAGATTGGAATTGTTTTTCATTACTTTTGGTAGCTATATAAATATAGCTATATATATAATATATAATATGTATATATATATTCCTTTGATGTAAAAATCACACTGAGATTGGATCACATGAGACTCTAGGATTTACCCAGATTACATAGGGGAAACTCAATTCAGTTCAAACCAAACTGAGTTGTTTTAAACATATGAAGCATTTATTATGATAAAGTTTCAAATTCAAACACTTAAAAATATAAACTATATTGTAACTATACCTTTGAGGGATTTTCTGTATTGGCCAGCCTGGCTATGACATTTGAAGAGGAGTTTGATGAACTATCTATTGTTTCATGGAGAATTTCTCTGAAGCAATATAAACATTTTTCATTATTCTGGGAACTTTAAAAATAGACTCAGATTGTTTATTTAAATCTGACACATGTATAATATTGTGATTTAAACCAAGTTGGATAGGTTGAATTTCACCAGTGGTGAATCTGAAAGTAGCCATGCAGTGTAGAGGGGTGTTGCCTCTCTCGTGCCTTTGCTAGCCCATAAACTGAAGTCACAGTCACAGATGACAGCCAGTTATCCTGGGTTTTGTGTCTCCTACAGGTAGAGGCAGTCATGGCAGAGCTGAGTCTGAGCCACGTGGCCGACCAACAGATTGGCAACTATAATTTTGGGGGCATTTCCAGTGGTGAGCGGCGTCGGGTCTCCATCGCAGCCCAGCTTCTCCAGGACCCCAGTAAGTGGAATGCAGACCAGCGGCTGCCTGGGCCTCCTCCAGGTGTCTGCAGATACGTGAGCCCCTCTCTTCACATTCTTCATTTAGGAAGGGGTTTGTGTAGAACTGAAATCACTGAGGATTTCCAAACTGGGGACCTAGCTTTTTTGGAAGTCCTATATATAGTTCACTTCCAGATGCTATTCCCTCATCCCAACTTACAATGGTTTATGGTTTTTCAACTTCAAGATGGTGTGAAAGCAATACACACTCAGTAGAAACCACACTTCAGTTTTGGAATTTTTATCTTTTCCTGGGCTTGTGATACATGGTGCCATATTCTCTCATGATGCTCGATGGTGGCAGTGAGCCACGGCTCCCTTTTGGTCATGCAGTCACAAGAAGAAATGACTGACACTCTACGGTGTTGCTGAGTGTGCTGTTCTGTTTGGTAGGTTAAGTGTACTCAATGTACTTTTGACTTATGATATTTTCACTTTACCATGGGTATTGGAATGTAACCCCATCATAAACTGAGGAGCATCTGAATAAAATATCTCTTGGTCTCAGAAGCATTGCATGTGTGTTTTAGTGTTCCATTAGAACCTTCCATGAATAGGGGCCCTGCTTGTCCATTCTAATTTCTTTCTAGAGCAGTAACACAGTGTCTACTGGGGAAGGCCAATGAGTTTGGTATGAGAATTAGTGTTCATGAAATGTCAGGGATTAAAATAGGAATTTAAGTGGCATGCTGAAAAGTGTGTATGCCATGGGGAAGTGCCTGCCCCTGCCTGGTTTGGTCACTTTTCCCTCCTTGGCCAGCCTCCCCATTCATGTGCCTCTACTAGAGGTCATATTGCATCTGGATACTTTCTTTACACTGTGATAGACCTAATCTGCCTGTTCTTCTAGTGGTGTTTGGTCAGTAGAAGGCAAAGGAGAGAAATGCTTTTAAGAGCCCTTGTCACTTTTTGGGTAGAAATAACCTATGGTTAAACCCTCTACAGAAACCAAATATCTGCCCCACTCAGATCTTGTTCTGTAAGTCAGATTTCCTTGCAGTGCAAAGACCCTGTTAATGCTGAAGATGCTACAGAAATGAAATGGGGTTGTATCTTTTTGGCCAGTCTCCTCTCAATCTTTCCAAAACAGCATGACACTTGCCTGCTAGTCCTTGTTCCCTAGCAGAGTCCCCTGAATGGGCCCAAAGAGCCCATGGCACCCAGTAAGAGGCCTGATGTTGTTGTTCTCTTATCCCCAAATATGCTCCAGACTTGGGAATTGGGCTCTCCCAGGTCAAGTCCTTTCTCCTGGGCTTGGGCTGAAAGCCAGTTTATATTCAGCCACTTCTCATCTGGCACTGTTTAGAGGGGGTACAACATCTCAATAAAGGATTGGTCCAAATTCCGAGTTGTAAACCAGAGCCTGGCCTGGGCAGGAGCTCAGATGGCTGTCCTTCTTTGCTGGCAGAGGTCATGATGTTTGATGAGCCAACCACAGGCCTGGACTGCATGACTGCAAATCAGATTGTCATCCTCCTAGCAGAGCTGGCTCGCAGGGACCGCATCGTGCTCCTCACCATCCACCAGCCCCGCTCTGAGCTCTTCCAGGTAAGGTGCCATGTCTCCTGTTCTCTCAACTCAAGGGTGGGTGCATGGTGTGTTGAGCTGGGAATGGAGGGGCAGGGTAATGATGTGTACTTGAGCAAGTGGAGCCAAGTCCTGATTTGGGAAGAGCAAAGGGTGCAACTTGCTTCTTTTGGCACCTTACCACATTCCAAATCCTTTCTGTACACTAGCTCGTTTAATCAGCAAAACATCCTCTGAGGTCCGCATCAGGATATCCATCCCCCAGACAGAGGAAAAGAGCAAAACTTAGGAATGACTCAAGAGTAAGCCAATATCCCACAGTCAGTAAAAAGCTGGAACTGGCGTTCGTGGTTGAGATGGTTACAAAGGTTGTGTTTTTTCCACTGAATCGTACAGATTTCCTTTAAAGAAAAGTCTCACTCGATCCTCCCAGTACCCTTTTAGTTAGCTATTATTTGCTTTTTATAGATGAGGATCCGAGATTTCAAACATAAACAACAAAAAACAAAACATCCCAGGTTGCCCAAGGTCACTCTCAGTGGCATGGCTGGAACTTAAACCAGGCCTGGTAGCTCTTCTCTACCCCAGACATGATGCTGGGGCTCAGGATGGGATACAGCATGCTCCACAGAGGTAATCCAGCTGGCAAGTTTAGGGATGCACTCCCAGTGTCTCCAATGGACTCATTAAGGATACTGATTAAGGTAATCAAAGGACCCACTAACTGCTTGGAAATGTATTTCCCATAAGGACAGGGTGACCTGACCACATACTCACACTGTCTGTTGTCTGATTAGCACTTCGACAAAATCGCCATCCTGACCTACGGAGAGATGGTTTTCTGCGGTACCCCGGTGGAAATGCTTGATTTCTTCAATGGCTGTGGTTACCCTTGTCCTGAGCATTCTAACCCCTTTGACTTCTATAGTAAGTTTTTCTTTCACATTCCCTATTGTGAATTATTTTTTGAACTTTCTCATCTCAGATTTCTGCCTGGATGACACGAGCTCTAAAGGGGTTTATTTTTGCTTTTGTATTGTGTTTTTTAGTTTTCAAGGGAATAAATTTGGAGGATCCATTAACCATCACTGACCTATCAGAATGAGATAGGGGAAATCTCTTTCAAGTACATTGCTGTACTCTTACTTTGTTAAGAGAAAAATGAATGGAGCTTCTGAATTCTCCTAGGCAGTCTTAGTGGAATTCTCATGAGCTTTGAAATATTCTGATTTTATCACTTTTTTTTTTTTTTTTTCGGTGCTGGGGATTGAACCCAGGGCCTTGTGCTTGTGAGGCAAGCACTCTACCAACTGAGCTATATCCCCAGCCACAATATTCTGATTTTATAAGTGGTCATTAATGATAGGTTTGATTCTGATGGGATGAATACATCCAAATCAATGATGAAACATATATTATTATTCATTATATACATATGCATTTAAAAAGACATGAGTTGTATCTTTTGGAAAAAAATTCAGTGGACCTGACATCAGTGGATACCCAAAGCAAAGAACGGGAAATAGAAACCTACAAGAGAGTCCAAATGCTTGAATCTGCCTACAAAGAATCAGACATGTATCATAAAACTTTGGAGAATATTGAAAGAACAAAACACCTGAAGACTTTACCAATGATCCCTTTCAAAACCAAAGATCCTCCTGGAGCTCTCTCTAAACTGTGTGTTCTCTTGAGGTAAGGAACTTTGGAAATGTAAGCAAGGTCCATTTTAAGTGTTTGGACATTCACCAATAAAGAAAGAAAAGGAATTAAAATAGGGTTGTTTGGTTTGCAGGAGAGTGACGCAAAACTTATTGAGAAATAAGCAAGCAGTGATTATGCGTCTCGTTCAGAATCTGATCATGGGCTTGTTCGTCATTTTCTACCTTCTACGGGTGCAGAACGAGATGCTGAAGGGTGCTGTCCAAGACCGTGTGGGTCTCCTGTACCAGTTTCTGGGTGCCACCCCGTACACGGGCATGCTCAATGCTGTGACTCTGTGTAAGTGCCAGTGGGCAGGTGCACCTCTTTCTCCCTAAATATCTCCCTGCTTCGCCTATCGCCTTGCATGAGTTCACCATTGTAAGGGTACTTCTTTGAGCTAAGCCTGGCTCCTTCCAGGATCTCTCTCTGAGGAAAGCTCACTATTGAATTACTAACACCTCAGTGTGTATTAACTCACCAAGTAGATTGCTTTGAGTTTCTAAGGATCCAGGGAAACATGAGGTGATGAGGTGCTGGTGGTGTAGAGTCTGAGTGGAATTTTTCTAAAGATCATTCCTGGTATCTCATCTTGGCCTTTAGGATGCACAGCCCATGGAGGTCCAGCTGCCAGGCCAACTCTGCACCATTAATTTCTTTTGGGGGGGGGAGTATTTTGGAATAGCCCTCACCTAATTTTCAAGGTCAGTGGGAATCCAGAAGCAACTTCTAGCTGCCTGCTGTAATAGTTTATGCAGGAAAATGGATGCAGAGGGAGTCCCATAATGGAACTCTATGTTCAGAGAATAAGAGGGAAGGATGAAGGATGTTGCTTTTGCAGAGTTGGTCCTAGAGATGGGCATGAGGGGCAATGATAAGTTTCTGCATTTACCAGGGTTTTCAGGTCTCTGAGAGTCAATATAGAGTGCAGGTTGCTATGGGGACCAATATCCTGCACACGAAGAGGACAAAGTGCCTCAAATCACTCATTTATGCCCCTCTTACATGTGCTTTTCTGAATCGGTGACAAACCTCTGCTTTAGAGAAAAGGAAAAAAATTATGTTATCTTTTGTAGCCATATCTCAGTTGAGTATAGACTTTTGGGGTGGGGAGTATTTACCGTTCTGTGGATGGTGGGTCCCCTCCTTCCATGACTAGAGAATCTGCCCTCCATCCAGTCCTGACAGATCTCAGGTTGGGCTTGGGTTAGCCTCTCTTCCCCTGCTGTGTGTGACTGATTGTTCTGGATCCTGCCTTCCATGCCAGTTCCTGTGCTGAGAACTGTGAGCGACCAGGAGAGCCAGGACGGCCTGTACCAGAAGTGGCAGATGCTGCTGGCCTATGTGCTGCATGTCCTCCCCTTCAGCATCCTTGCCACCATGATATTCACCAGTGTGTGCTACTGGTAAGAGGGTGTTTGGGGGCATCCAATTCATCTGGGCCAGGCCTGCCAAGGAGTTACAGAGGGCCAGTGGGGCATATGGGGAGAGCTCCGGGGTGACTGACTCCACGTTCTCAGCTCAGAAGACTGCATTTTGCCCATCAGTGTCTACTGCAAGGCCTTGACCTTCCGGGCAGTTATTTCATTGTAAATAAAATCACACAGCTGTAGGCTGCAGGGACATGAGAGCAAACCAACAAGACCACATGTTCCAGAAAAGCATGCCCCATGCTCCCTGCAGGGCTTGAGCAAGGGCAAAGGACTCTCAAGTTCTCGAGGAGCTGGGACCAGGTACAGGTGGGGCTCAGGAGCAGGCCTGGTGAGCAACTGTTCACCAGCCACTAAGTATGGCCTCCCCAGGCTGCTATAAGCTGGAGCAGAGGAGCAGCTCTGTCTGAAACTCCTCTAACGGACCTGGGTGTTGCACTCCGGGTGGGGTGAGAGGGCTGGAGAAGTAAGAGTGACTATGGGAAGGCAGCACCAGGGAGCATGAAACACAGATGCTGTTGGGTTTTGATTGATGGCTTCTTTTTAGTTCTTAGAATATTGTAAAAATATAAATCTAAAACAGGGAGATATAACCTCCCTAATTACTAGAGCTCTGGCTTAGAAAAACATGGAGGAAATAACTCAGCATTCTCTGACTTCATTAGTGTAATGGTGCCCAGCTCATGGTCCCAAGAGAGACTCACAGGCAGTTCTTGGGACGTTCTCTCTCCTCATTGCCTGGATTCATACTCAGACACTCCTAACCCTAGCTAATGGAAAGACCCATGATACGCAGTATGAATCACTGTGATAAACTGCATGACATATGAGTGCAAGATAAACCAGGCTTGGTGAGTGTGAGCTCCTGATAGGAGTTTGAAGGTCCCAGTGCTGGCTCGTAGAAGTTGGTTTTACTCTGGAGAATGACAGAGGCAAGGCCACTGCCCTGAGTCAAAAGGAGAGTGGACTGTCAACTGAGGGCAATGGCAAGAGCCACATGGCCTTCCTTGCTGGCCCTGATGAAGCCTTCTCATTCTGATACACAGGACAGGCTGAGTCTCTGGCATATGATGTCAACCACAGTCCTGTCTGCTTCAGGCTCCACGAATTCAGGGAAGAGCATGTTCCACATTCTCTAAAGGCAAAGTGTTTAAAGTTGACAATTTTTTTTTAGTAAAACAAGGCTGGATAAAAATTGAAGATTTGTTCATTGAGAATTTTACTACTCAAAATGGCTCTTGGACCAATGTCAGTGTTATGTTGGGGCTTGTCTCAAATGCTCCATCTCAGGCCCAGAATTACTGAATTGGATTCTGTATTTATGAGAACTCCCAGGTGATTCAAGTGAACTTTAAAATTGACAAAGCACTGATTTTGAAAAACATGCGTATTTGAGATCCTGACCATGAGGAAGAATTTATTCTGTAGGACTTAAGGAAACAAGGTAATTTTAAACCAGGTTCTGTACAAGCATCCAGGCCGACTATTTTTGGTAAAAGTTAGATGTTATAATGCAGAATCACTTCTAGTGGCAGCTCAGCTGTTACTCATGTAGTAAATACTTCATTTAAATGACAGCAATATTTATTGAATGCCTACCAAATGTAGGCACCCGGCCGGTGCTAGAGGAGATTCACAGAGGAGTAAACCTCAAGTTTGCAAATATTCTAAAATCTAAATATCTCTGAGTGTTTTTGTAACTCTTTAGCAGCATGACTGGATGTGAACTCACTTCATGGAACCACAAGGGGCTCTTTAGACTTGTTCCAATTTCTGCTCAGCAGAAATATTAATGGGCTTGATTATAGATGTGTTTTCAGATCACATTGTGGCAAGTATGGTCTACCTTTCCAAAATTGGTAAATTTCCATATTCAAAACCACATGTGGCCAGACGCAGTGGCACATGATTGCATTCTCACTCAAGAGGCTGAGGCAGGAGGATTGAAAGTTTGAGGCGTGTGTCACCGAGCCCTGCAAGGGGAAGTCACTCAGATGCTGGGAAAATAGAATCAAATGGATTCAGATATGGAATGGATTTTTTAGAGTAAAGAAAAGTCATAGATGATGCTTGAGTCTTCAGCAGGAGGGGATGGGAGGATGACAGTATCCTTTACCAAATTTTCTGGGAAACAATGGTTTTGGTTTTGAACACATTGCATCTGAAATGTTACAAGCTCACTCAGCTGGAGATGTTGATTTGATTCTGGGTTGAGTTGAAGTACTAAGAAAAAGTAGGAGAAACAAGAGTAAAGACCCGTGACAGTACAGGAAGAGGGGAGGAAGCAGTCTGAGTGTAAAACCTTAAAACAGGGGCAGAGGCTGGGAAGAGGAAGAGCAAGCCAATGAAAGAGGCGAAGGGGTGGTCAGGCAGGCAGAGGGAGAAGCAGCATTGGGGAGTAGAGGGAGGAGAGGGTTTTAGGAAGGTGTCATCAACCCTTTTGATATTACAGAGGTTAAAGAAGGTGAGGCGTAAGATGAGGAGTTCATCTCAATCTTCCAGAAGAGAACTTCAGTAGAGCGGTGGGGTCCCAGTCAGGGAAGAAGGGGTGAGATGGAGGGAACAGATGCTGTTTGGGGGAGCTTGGTGAAGGTGAACAGGGGATCTGCTTAAATGATTATCAGACTCAAAGAATGGTTGTTTAGATTGTGGCAAATAAGATCATAGAAAACAAGGGGGCAGGAGGTGAAGTTTAGTGATAGAGCATTTGTACGCATGCCCAGGACCCTGAGTTTGATCCACAGCACTGCAAAACAAACAAACAACAAAAATTAGATTGTAAGTAGATTTAAATACTAAAATTTATAGGTAAAATTTATAGATCAAAGTTTCAGAGTGGACCAAGGTAGGGTCAGGGGAATCAGAATAACAAGGAATCATGGAAAAGATGGGGATGGAGAGAGGAGGAGGGAGGAGAGAGAAAGAGAGAAAAGGAATATAATAAGAAATTCATTAAATGGGAGGTGAGTTCACTTGCTGAGCACTGGGATCCCAGAGATTGAAATAGGGGAGGTGGGTAAAGTAGAGGTTCATATCAGCATGAGGTGACATGCCTTTGGAAGACAAGATGCTAGGAGGAAACTTTCAGGGTTCAGGAGCCAGTTGAAGCAAAGTGGCAGAGTGGATTCAATCAGAACAGCAGTATGCTGTGTCCAACACACTTAAAACTGCTTAAGGGACAAGCAGGGTTCCCAGAGGTGAGGACTGGTCATGCAAAGAAATGACAGAAGGGGGCAAGGGTCCTGGGGAAGTAGGAGGCAGAGGCCATGATAAGAGAGGGTGCTTTTGGAATCTGAAATCTTGAAGTGGAACAGTTTTGAGTAATAGATAACATGCTGAGTGACCCAGATGAGATGGGTAGAGCCTCGGAAATGGAGATCAACTAGTCAGGAGACAACCTGGTTATGTTGATGACTCATCAAGGAGATTAAAGGCCTTGAAGAAAATGGTAGCAATAGGAATGGAAAGAATGACCCTTGTCCAGATGCTATAAATCATAAAGGTGAATGTTTTAAAAGTCACAAGACAAGTCAGGCATGGTGGCACTCAGTTAGAGCCCCCCTAGGCAACTTAGTAAGACACTGTCTCAAATTTTAAAACAAATGAAAACAAAACAAACAAACAAATAAAAAACAGATGCAGGACTGCAATGGGGAAGGGAATCAATAGCGTGGACAAATGTCTTGATCTGTACAAGAGGCAAGGTGGATGGTCTTGAGCGGGGGTGGGTATAAGAAATGCCAGTGTCTTTCCCTATTCTACAAATGGAATAAAGAGCAGCTCAGTCTAACAGTCATTTAAAACATGCCGGCACCCTGTAAGATAAAATTTGGTGAAAGGAACATAAGAGGAAAGGCACGTGGATATAGGGTAGCTCGTTTGCAAAGAAATGAAAATCAAATCAAGGAAGGGGTTGTTAGAACAAATAAGACAGGAAGGAATGGAGGTGGCCTGGGAAGGAGGGAAGGCTGATAACCCTCTTGAATGGGGATGAGTCCAGGACTGAGGGGCTGAGGAGTATGTTGGGTGAGCCTCAATGTTAGGGTCGGAGTAGCACTAGGTAGGGAAGAACATGGTTATTTATGAAGAAGCCTAGGGGTTCACGAGCCCCACATATGACAGCTAGTGGGTCTAAGTAGTTTAATATTTTCCCATGAGAGCTGAAGGAGCTGTCATGGGTGACTGGCATTGAGTTGAAGCCAACAGAACCCACTGTGGTAATAAACGATCTCAAATGTTGGCTCTTCCCAAAGGCCTTACAGAGGGGAGCTGGGCTTGCCCTGAAGATCCTCCCACCCACTAACCACCAAGGATTATTCATAGAAGGCAAATATGGTATTTTTCTTAAATGATAGTTCTTGGAGAGGAAACTAAAGAACTTGTGTTTTTCTAGGACTCTGGGCTTATACCCTGAGGTTGCCAGATTTGGATATTTCTCTGCTGCTCTCTTGGCTCCCCATTTGATTGGTGAATTTCTAACTCTGGTTGTACTTGGTATAATCCAAAACCCCAACATCGCCAACAGCGTAGTGGCTCTGCTGAGCATTGCTGGGGTGCTGGTTGGATCTGGATTCCTCAGGTGAGATGTAATGATTCGAAGGACTTTTCCTGGTATGTTATTAATGACCATTTGATAAGGATTGTTGTACAGGAACTCCAGCGAAGAGCTATGGATTCTTGCTAAAGATCCATAACTCCACCTTATAGTGTGGAGTTATTTATATTGCTTGCTGATCATTATTGCCTTGGACCTTGAGCTTTTTACCAGGTGTTTGATGAAATGTCTTTTTATTGGGATTCAGGAAATGACAAGGTAAGTGTACTATTGACAGGATTCACATATAATAAGCCATTAAAATGAGAAAAACCAAACCAATCTGGATGCTCCAGAAAAACTCACAGCCCAAACAACAGGGTAAACAGTGTGCATATCAGTCCACTTCTGACCTGGTACTACTGGGTCTCTGTTCCAGTTTCCAACTCCCAGTTTTTTTTGGGAATTAGTAGTCAGATAAGAAAAGAGCCTGCAAAATGAAAGACAGCCCCCCAAAGTATCAAGACTTACAAAATATGTAGCAGACATTTATAGTAATTGTGTCTGGGTGGGATTTGAATTTTTCTTCGTTTTTCTATCTTTTATAAATATTCTGTAATGGACAAGCATCATTTTAGAACCAAGACACCACACACACACACACACACACACACACACACACACACTTCAAAAAGGCAGCAGAGGAAAGGATAGAACCTTTTAAAATGGTAAAAATGATTCCAGGCAGGTGATGAGTGGGATCTAGTAAGGAAATTGTGACCCCCAGGAAATGTAAAGAATGCTTTCTCTGACTTAAAAGTCAAGTAACAAAAAACCTACTGAGCATCTACTATACATGATTTCATTTCTTTATGTAGCTGTTCAACGCTCAGAGAAATTTGAGTAAGGAAACTAAGCTCAGGTTTGACTTAGCTCAGTTCCCACCACGTTGAAGATAGTTGGAGATGCACATGGCCCCTAGAGAGAGGACTAGGGCTGACCTAGGAGTCTGAAACTTCCTCTAATGCTTAGCTGTCCCGTGACTATGAACAAATCATACCCCTATCTAAATTAGTTCCCTCATTTATAAAATGGAGGTTCTTATCTGGGCCCTGCCCACCTTAAGAGATCACAAGGAGTAAATAAATTAATCAACATGAGAACACGCTGGGAACTATACTGAGTTTTTAAAAAAGGGAGATACTATAAAGCAAAGTGAGCTAGGTTTTAATCAATCAAGAAGGAATATTTGTAACAATACATTGTGTTTGTCTCTGTTGCTTAAATGGATGGTTAGCATCTGTGAAAAATGAACAAATTAAATCACCACAAGGGCACAGAATCAAGCCAGCAAGGTGTGGACCTAGGCTCTTTTAGATTATGTGGATCGTTACAGTGCCAATCTGGCAATGTTTCATGTGTCTGGATTTTAGGAAAAAGGGATTAATTGCTCCTAACAGGAGGCAGTGATAACATTACTAAATGCTTTGGGTTCTTTCCAAAATCTTCACTTCTCAAGAGTTCATGCAGATTCTGCTTCTATCACAGAATTATAACTCCACTCTCAGGGGTCACTGTGGGCTCTGGGTACTGCCTTCTTCTTTTTTTTCTTTTTTTTTTTGCGGTGCTGGGGATTGAACCCAGGGCCTTGTGCTTCAAGGCAAGCACTCTACCAACTGAGCTAGGTCCCCAGCTGCAAGGTGCTATATTTCTGTCTCCCTCAGGTCCTCATCTTTCCTAACTGAACTGCCCACAGCGTTTGTACTCCTGATTCCTGCTTCCCTTAAACACAAATGGAAATAGCTTTGTTTTTCCTTCTGCTTATAAAGTAATGCAAGTTCTTCAGGGAAAAAACACACTGCATGAGGAAGAACTGCATGAGGAAGAAATAAGATCCCTGAAGTATTACAACCAGAGTTCAATTGTGTTCATATCTTGTGAGACTTTAATAACATTTTTAATAAAAATGAGATCATACTTTGTGTAAGCTGGGAAATACGCACACTTCCTTCCCGTGAACAGCATATCATGGATAATCTCATGGCAATAAGTCTAGACCTGTGGTTCCTCCCTCTCGAAAGCATAAGGGTTTCTGTCACGGCCTGCTTCTCCTCTGTGCCTCCCACCCACCCATCTGTCCCCTCTGCCACATGCACAAAGCCAGCCCAGCCTTCCCACGACTATAGGAGCGCTCTGAGAGCTCCCTTTGTTTGCTGTCAGTGCCCCTCTCATGCTACCTAGTGTCTCAGCCTTTCTTTAATAGATTGTCAACCACGTAAGGGCAGCAGCTGTGTCTCACTTATCATTACGGTTGCTTTCAGGTGTCAGTCCATGACCTTGAACCAATTAGGTTTGCAAAAATTATTTGCTGAACCAAATGACTGACTGAATGACTCTCATAGGCTGCCTGCAAGCCAGATCAGTCACCAACTCGTGGTTTTCTTTTCATGTCAACCACAATACATGTGGAGCATGTATGTTTAATCCTATGTAGTGCAGGAGGAGAGGGAGGCACACAGTTCTCACCTTGAATGGGCAGCCAGCCAGGCCTCATCCCATTCCAGATCGTGGCCATCATCACATTCCAGATGGTTGTCATCTGATCCTTGAACTTCTGCGGTAGCCTGCTCCCTTTCTTGCTCTCCTTAATCTGCTCTTATTCCCGTCCATCCTGCTTGCTGGTGCCACTTTAATTTTCTTTAAAATAATGATTTCAATATGACCTTTCTTAAGGTCATTCAATGTCAACTCATTTCAAGGCTCCTACACTTGTTTCCAGCTGTCTTTCTAACTCACTGCTCACTGCTCCCATCTCAAATCTCCTGCTGGAGCCTTTCAGTTCCATTCAGTCCCAGATGCAGCCTTTCACAGGCCTGTGCCCAGACTATTTCTGCCTTCCTTGAATGTCCTTTTTCTTTCTCTAAGTCTTTCCCAAATTCCCATCTATCCTTTTTAATTAACAGCCTCTTAAGGTGGTTCATTCATTTTGTGCCTAAAAAATCTGCCAATAACTCAAAGTCATGGAGTTTGGGTGTCACTTGAGATTAGGTGAAACCATAAATACCAAATACAAGAATACTATGAACCTGTGGTGCCGGGTTTTTATACTTTCTTGACACAAATTGCTCACTCTGGTGTATTTTTTGTCTTAAGGATGCATATTCTGTGTCTCTAACTACATTGTGAGTTTTTTGTTTGTTTGTTTGTTTGGTACTGGGGATTGAACCCAGGGGCACTCCACCACTGAGCCACATACCCAGCCCTATTTTTGTATTTTATTTAGAGACAGGGTCTCACTGAGTTGCTTAGGGCCTCGCTAAGTTGCTGAGGCTGGCTTTGAACTCGCGATCCTCCTGCCTCAGCCTCCCAAGTGCTGGGATTACAGGTGTGCGCCACCATGCCCAGCTACATTGTGAGTTCTTTAGGACACTTTTTTTTTCTTTTTTAATTCCTAAAGCATTTGGCACTAGTTCCTTATAAAGACAATTTAATATATATTTTTCATTTGATTGAAACTACATAGTGGGCCAAGAAAACCAACATCAGTATGAAGTTCCTCCTTAAATAGATTAGAGAGGAGACAGAATTCCTTTTTTTTTATTTTTTATATTTTTTTAGTTGTCAATGGACCTTTGTTTTATTTATTTTTATGTGGTGCTGAGAATTGAACCCAGTGCCTCATACATGCCAGGCAAGCACTCTATCACTGAGGCACAACCCCAGCCCCAGAGATGGAATTCCTTTTCATAATGAATGTCTGCTTGCTCTCTCTGTCCTTTCCCCTTGTGTTCCAGTGAGTTCTCACTTCATACATTAGTGTATTCAAATCTCTGTTTAATCACAAATATTATCCTCTAAAGTAACGTGTTTGGTGTGTATTTTCTTGTGTGTTTATATCAATGCTGCTTACCCCATATTAGACATTGATCCTAAGAGGAATACTGGATGACCCAGCTGTGATTAAAAATGACTAAGTGCTCCATTTACTAACTTGGAAGGATGTCTGAGACACATGTTTGGGAGGGAAAAAAAGTCAAGAAAAAGCATGATGAGTCTAATTCCATTTGTGGAAATTTTTATTAAATTGTATAAAATTTTATATATATACATAGATATGTATATGTTTATATATGTATATATGTTGTGTGTGTGTATATATATAAATATATATATATATAAATATTTTTTTTCACCAAAATGTTAACAATAGTTATTTCTGGGTAATGGTATTTTATATTTTCAGCATTATTTGAAGATTTTTGTAGTGAGCATAATTTTTATAACAGAGATGGAAAATTATGTAAGAAAGCATAAAATAAGGATTGCCTTTCTTTTTGTTTAGTAAAACTGTTTACTAGAACCTACTGAATTTTCTCTCTTCCTTTTCTTAAGAAACATAGAAGAAATGCCTCTTCCTTTTAAAATCTTCAGTTATTTTACATTTCAAAAATTTTGCTCTGAGATTCTTATAGTCAATGAGTTCTATGGACTGAATTTCACCTGTGGTAAGTAGTCTATTTTGGAATATTATTTTTATATATGACTCTGAGGAAGCAATTTCCTGAGGAAAACATATTTTTGTAATAATTGCTATATTTTATAATAAACTGATTTAAAATCTTGTTTTGAAATAAAGTCCAAAATTTTCTTTGAAATTTAAAATAAAATAAGTCAGCTATGGTGGCTCATGCCTGTAATCCCAGTGACTTGGCAGGAGGATCACAAGTTCAAGGCCAGCCTCAGCAACTTAGTGTTGCCCTGAGCAACTTAGCAGGTTTGTGATGGTCACCCCATCCAAAATAAAAAAAATAAAAGGGGCTGGGATGTGGTTCAGTGGTTAAGCACCCCTGGGTTCAATCCCTATTACCTGAAAAAAAAAAAAAAAGGCAGTGGTCAAGTTAGTCTTCTGTCAATCACTTGATGTTATTAGAAAGTGAGCCTGTATGTACATTGAAGTAAACAATGTACACAATTCTAGTGTATTCTAGATAGGTCCAGTTCCTATGTCTACTGACTACACTGAAGCAGGCTGAAGTGGCTTTATGTTCCCCAAAATGTTGACGCATAGTATACAACTGAGTAAAGCCATTTTATATGGCAAAAGTCAATTCCCCAATCCCATAGGAAGGCACTGGGAACATGATAAAGTCTTCATGGCACTGGAAATCTGAGGGTCACTATGAAGACAACTAAAGAGCATGGTAGAATTTAGTGGTTTGTTTCAAATATTTTTAGGTGACAAGGTCAGTAACTTTAGGATATTTGGTGTAAGTGATCATGGTTTTTATCAGGACTATGGTAATGAATCTATACCCCAAATGGAAGCAAACCCATGTCCATTGTCAAATGAAGCTGAGGCCCAGAACTTTCCGCTTGCTGCATCTAATTGTGCATTCCAGTCTCTCTAGAACGTATCTTTTATGAAGAAGGGTATTCAGCAGAGTGCTAAGCTCATTGTGAGCATTAGGTAAATACTCGTCGATTAAATAACCTCATAGGTGACACTGTCAATCTTTTTCTTGACAGGTGGCCCAAATAATTCTATGATGCATCATCCAATATGTACCATCTCTCAAGGAATTCAGTTCATCGAGAAAACCTGCCCAGGTGCAACAACCCGATTCACAAAAAACTTTGTCATTTTATATTCATTTATCCCAGTTCTTGTCGTCCTAGGAATAGTTGTTTTTAAAATACGGGACTATTTCATTAGCAGATAGTAAAGAACACTGCTAGGAAAGTGGGACTGAAGTCAAGACGTAGATGACTACCTATACTGCCTGGAATAAGAATGCTGTGTATTTCTTCTCGCTGGAACATTTTAAATCTTTTAACCATGAAGACTGCATCTGTGCCTCTTGGATCGACATAGGATTTGAGTGCAATGCAAATGGTTCAAAGTCCCTTGCTATTCCAACTTGTGGGGATGTGATATTTGGAAATAGTGTCTGAGCTGGTCCAAGAATGTAAATAATAATGATTCTTAAACTTATGGAAGACAAGTGTGACTATTTGTTTTCTTTGTTCTAGACATAAAAAAGTCAATTAAAAAATTATGTGTATATGATAAAGAATTAAGTAAAAAAATATTTGAATGGTTACTTACTGGAAGTAGCAGGAAAAAAGAGTTATGGGTTTAATTGGAGCAAAGGATCATGCAGATTGGGTAAGAAAGCTTTAGCTGTCACTTAAGACCCACATTTATTTGCTGTTGTGCACATGAGAGGTCTGGGTTACCTGATCACATTGGGAGGACGTTGGATGGATGGACGGTGCATGCCACTGATACAGAGAACCTAATGATTTTTTTTTTCACATTTAAAACTAAAAGAAGGGGCTGAACAGTGAACACCACACACCAGGCAAACCTCTGATGATGTTTTAAAATATGAGTGTGCTATTTTTTGCTTTCAGTCTAGTTTACTTAAAATTAAAAGTAAATGTTACTAGATAGATGTATGCACTGAGAAATGACCTCTTTAAGGTTGGAGAAGAGCTATTATTTAAAGTCCATGTATAAAAAGGCTCAACTGACACATTTTCAACAAGAATAGGGTTACACACTAGGGATTCATGTTCTTGAATGACAGAAAGAATGTTGATGAATACAAACACAGACACCTATATTACATATGTATAGGGATGACATTACGGATGCAATTAAAAATGGATTCTTTACTAAATTATTTATTATCCTTCTGATTGATCTTCAAGTAATTCACATTCAAATCTGAAATGAAAGTGTCTCAATGTTACCATGGAAACTTGGAGCGAGAATATCCTAGAGAGCACATGAACTTGTTCAGTTACTGTGACCTAACTTATAAAGAATGATAAATTATAGCACTTGAAATGGCTCAGGTTATAGCAGGAAAGATCATTTCATTAAGGAAACCACAGTTAAATTCTATTGCTTAGAATGGTATTTAAGGATCTGGAGACACTGGTAAATTACCAGAATAGTATTGTCAATTTTTATAAAAGGTCTTTGACACCAATGATTATGGTATAATAGTTACATAATGCCTTACAGATTATATATGTCACATCAGTTATAGACAATTCTGGAGATGATAATCTATTAAAGTAGTTCAAAGAGAGTCCCACAGGAACCTCTTTTGAAATCACTGATTTCAACTTACTAAAGATATGGGTGTACAAGGTAAGTGGAAACATTTTCTGCTATTCATATGCAGATGAATTTCATTCTAGCTCAGAAACATTTGGAGAATTGACATCGCACGTGCTTCAGCTATTAAATGTTAGTGATAGCACCGTAGAAAAACACAATGGCTTTCAACATATGACAGTTTGTGTCTCAAGTAAAAAATGGACAGTGATATGTAAGAAAATCAAATTATAATAAAAATTCTGTTACTATTGTGGAATAGGAGGTTTCTTCCCACCAAGTCTGTGATGTTTCTGAGATTATAATGTTCACAGAAAATTTAAAGGGAGCTCTTTCTCCATAGCAGACAGGCAGGGAATGTAACTGTTCTTGAAACTGAGAGTCCTTGAGTCAGACGTTACTTTCCTATGTTCATATATGACCACAGAACCAATGTAATTCCACATCATGTACAACTCGAGGAATGGGAAGTTGTGCTCCATATATGTATAAGATGTCAAAATACATTCTACTGTCATGTATAACTAAAAAGAACAAAATTTTTAAAAGACAGATTCCTTAGAAACATGCTAAAAATTCTGTTCTCAAGAGTGTTAGAACTATATGTGCTGCAAATAGTTTATGAAGTCCTACTGGTTGGCAGTAATCAGATGTCCACGCTAATGCCACTTGTGAGTCTGAGTGTTCTTGGAGCTGGTTAATGTGCTTCTTTGAAGCTGGATGCATGGCATATTAGAGTCAATATATTTTATATGTGGAAATGGAAAAACAAGAATAACTTTCCTGATCAATGATAGCAATTATACTTAAAATTGAAGTTGGCTAGCAGGCACACAAATCTACAGAATTGGGAAGGCTTTTTAAAGGTATCCTTCCTTGGACATGATCCTGTTTATCCCCAACTCATGAACTTTCGTCTACTTACTGATAGGTTATCTCCCTAAATTTGCCTGTTCTCCAAAAAGTGATATTTAAATAAATATTTCCATATCACTGGGGATTAGTTAAAATATTCCATTCCAGACCACTGATTAATGATATCTTGATGTGAGGACCCAGGAATGTGCATTTTAAATAGTCCTTCACTAATAAGTGTAAAACGTGTCAAACAAATTCTGGTTTCCTACTAGCTACAGCTGAATACACCACGTATCCAACATGGGCACTTGACCTTATTTTTAAAACTGTTACCAGATGCTTTTGGTTTCATATTCCCAAAAACATAAGCAGACATGTTTACGTGCTTACTTATAGTAAAGTATAGTATAGTAGGCCTATACTACTTACACATGATATAGGTAGGTAGTAGAAGATTCTTTTAGTTTTTAAAAATATATTACATTGAGCTGGGGATGTGGCTCAGAGGTAAAGCACTTGCCTAACATATGTGAGGCCCTGAGTTCAATCCTCAGCACCACCAAAAAACAAACAAACAAATAAAAATACCATATATATATATATATATATATATATATATATATATGTTACATGTAGTTACACATTGTTTTTTCCCCTTTGAAAAGATTTCAGAATATCCTGAGTTGCACTAGAACAAGAAATTCAGCTTTTCCTCTAACAAATTTCATATCTTAACTTTTGTCACATATTAACACAATATTTAATAATCTTACTTGGATTTGGGAAACAAGAAAAAAATACACAATAGTTGAATTAAGTCAAGAGTCAAGATCAATTTGTTTCCAAGACTTTGAAGAGCTTCTCTTGTATTGTTCCAGTTCCTAAAACAAAAATATGTATTATTTTAAGAAAAATCAATTTTATAAATTTGAGTAGACATATTAAAACTGCCTTAGCATTTTTAGATAGAAAAATGTGTCCTTTATAGCATTATCATTCTCAAAACTTGTTGATAATTATTTTATAAGTGATTATACAAAAGATTAATTTTTTAGAAATAGTCTTCAGGGTCTCTGGGTAGTCTAAGCAGAGATGAATTTATAAGTTTCCTACAAAATTATATATTTCATACAACATATAAATTGTCTTTCAGCTAATAAAGCACAGCATTTGTCATACTTTAAATATTGATCTCATTTTTGTTTGCTGTTCAAAGCTGAGTTGAAGTCAGCAAAATATCAATATTGATGATGTATATGACCTTTGAACCAGTGATTCAACTTTTAGAAATTTATCATACAGAATTATAGAGAGGTACACAAGGATACAAGGTATACAAGGATGCCCGCTGCTTATATATCTCAGCACACAACTGGAAACAATTTAGATGTCCCCCAGTAAAGACTGATGAAAACATCAAGTGTTCATTCACACATGGCTTCCTAAGCAGCCAGCAAGAACAATGGTGGATGTACATCACCTGACAACAGCAAATAGATAAGGAGAAGGCAGGATACTTCCATGTGCTGCCTTGTATGTATGTGTGTACATATTTAGTTAGTTTTCTAACTATTGAGAATTATTATTGAGAATTGAACCCAGGGGTGCTTTACCATAAACTAAGCTTCATCCCCAGCCCTTTTTATTTTTTATTTTGAGACAGGGTCTTGCTAAGCTGCTGAGGGCTTCACTTACTTGCTGAGGGATTTACTTAATTGCTGAGGCTGGTCTTGAACTTGTAACCCTCCTGCCTCAACCTTCCGAGTCGCTGGGATTATAAGTGTGCACCACTGCGGCTGGCCTTTTATTTTTTTTTTAATTTAAACAAAAATACAGAAAAGGGATAGAAAGGCTCAGCAAATGCTTTCCATATTCATATCCCCTAAAATCAAGGCTTTAAAACTAGAGGGATTTTAAAGACCAGAAAATATTGGAGTGTTTTCTTGGACCCTTGTGAAATGTGGCAAAAGACAGACCGAAGAGTAATTATGAGAGTTAATCAGCAAAGACCCTGGGTCTGCAGGAAAGGTAAAAGGGGTCTTCCTATAATCTGACCTGTGGGGACTGGTTTCACAGGTCAGGAGAATCCGGTGCATCTCTAGGGACAAGAAGCAAGACAGACTCTGGACAGCAATCACAAAAGAAATACCTTACTACAGAGACTTATGACACCACAGAACATTGGCATGGATGCTTCCCTACACTGGCAGGATGATTTGGGGGTAGGTATTTCTTGCCTAATGATTTGACTGGACTTGGGGTTTTTTTGAAGGCTTGAGTGTTGGAGAAACTGAATGGAGTGTGCTTCCCCATCCTAGAAGTGGCACACTCTAATTTCACTGCAAAAACTTAAAGGCCCTGAACCTAATTTTCTGTTAATTCCTGATAATTATTTAGACCATTAATAAAAGGCCTAGGGGTGGGGAAGTGTCAAGAAGAGAAAAATATCTGGTCTGCAGGCTCAGGGCCAGTCCTCACTCAGAGGCCATTTTATTATATTTTAATGATACATCATCCTCCCAAGAAGAACAAGAATCAGAAGCAACTGTCTGGGTTACAGGTATGCAGGCACCAAGCACACTCTAGACTTATTTAAGTATTACAAGTTACTTCAAAGCAAGGACACACTCATATAATTCTGGAAAACCCTGAGTATTTAAAATGTAGAAGTAGATTAATCTTTCTTTTCTTTTAAATGAATATCATTATTCTGAATGTCAAATCAAATAAAATCTGAAGATTATAATGCTACTTTCACTGAAAAATGTTATGTAGCAATAATCCTATTAAAAGACCAAAGATAACATGAAGAAATAGCAGTAGACAACTGGCTAGATTTTCACTTAATGTAGATGACTTCTTTAATAGGCTATATCAGTAAAACTCAGTGACTACTATACTGCCTATATAAAAATGAAACTGTATATTTAAATGTTTAGAGGGAAATTGACAGGAATCTTCCAAAATTAACCGTTAGAGAATTTCCTCATGTCTAAGTCAGCTGTGTTTATCAGCACACAACTGGAAACAACTTATGGTCCTATAAATCCTTTGAGAGCACATGAAATAATATTAAAATTTTAAGTTTTAGATATTAGAATGTCAAATTGAAAAATCAGATGCAAATTAAATCGTAATCATTATGATATATTTTTTTTTTGAACCAGGGATTGAACTCAGGGGCACTCACCCACTGAGCCACATCCCCAGCCCTATTTTGTATTTTATTTAGAGACAGGGTCTCACTGAGTTGCTTAGGGCCTCGCTAAGTTGCTGAGGCTGGCTTTGAACTTGTGATCCTCCTGACTCAGCCTCCGGAGTCGCTTGGATTACAGGCATGCACCACCACGCCCTGCTCCTTATGGTATTTTTAATGCAAAAGCATAAATTTATGTTAAGCTGAAATCAATTCAATTAATCTGCCAAAACAAGAATGAAATTGGCTACGAGGCAAAATTAGGATATTATAACTTTTCAGGCTGGTTTACAAAAATCTAGCTTAGATTTAAAAAATAGAGTATAGTGATTATTGACCTAACAGCAGTGAGGTACCAGAGTCAAGAGAAGAATGATACCTGCATTGCAGGGTTGCCTTTTGGTTCACTGGTGAAAACTCACAATGCTCAGAAGTAACCTCGTCCTTTAATAATACCTACGCGGGTTATCAAAATAAATGTGGTCACTATGCAATATAAAGAGATACTCATCAATAATGGCAGTTAATCATTGACTCCTAAATATTAATCCAGGGATGACTTCCAACTCATCTCTACAGCCAAGGTACATATATAACAAGGGTTATATGAGGTCATTTTATAGTCTCCCTGACATGCTTCTTACTTTGCTATAGCTACAAAATCTTCTAAATTCTCATGACATCCTTTTAAAAAGTCTTCCAGAGTATTTTAAAATTAAGTTTTTGCTTACTTATCCTGGGACACCCAAAGGTGAAAAGTGAGTGCTAGGGAAAATATCCTGGTCACAGCTCCCAGCAGACAGCTGCCTCAGGTTGGCTTTGCAACAGTGTGACTCTTCGAGTCACAGAGGCTGTCAGGGCTTTCAATTCAGAGTGCTTGCAGATTGTGCAGTGTCTCATTTTATCAAACTAAGGGGGGATCTGAGAAAAGCCCAAGTAATTATTAGAGTACATTAGAGTCTTGGTGACTTTACCAACTCTTGTATTCTTACATCAGACTTTATATTAAAATGGGACTACCTAGGCATACATGGAAAGGCAGCCTCTACTTTGAAGCAGAGATCCTAGGTCTGTCAGGGATGTTTACGTGCTTTCAGACTAAAGTCCTTAACAGGACAAGATAATTTTTTCTGGCACTAGCACAGTATAGGTATGTCTGAATGTCCTAATGAAAAACAAAACCTTTCAGATAATCACGCAAAGGAAAGACTATTATGAAAGTTTCTCAGCAGCAAGGTAAAAATCGCTACCCATCTTTAACATTAAATAAGCCAGAAAACTGAAAAAGGATATGTGAACATTAAGTCATCGCTGGGTGGTGGAATGATAGGCGATTTTTAAATTACTTCTTTATGCATATAAGGATTTTTTCCTATAGTGCAGACATTATTTATTTTTATTTTAAAAATATTTTTTAGTTGTAGATGGACACAATACTTTTATTTATTTATTTATTTTTTAATGTTTTTTTTTTTTTTAGTTGTTGCTGGACCTTTATTTTATTTATTTATATGTGGTGCTGAGGATCAGATCCAGTGCCTCGTGCATGCTAGGTGAGTGCTCTACCACTGAGCCACAACCCCAGCCCCAGATGTAATATTTAAATAATATTGAAAATAAAAAAAAAGATGACAGGTAAATACACTGAAAAAAAATAATGAATTCCCCAGACATTCCAGATTCTATAATAAAATGAGAGGAAATCAAGTAAATGTTTAGGATAATAAATACCTGATCCTTCTGAATTCTCATCTCATCAACTTCACTTTCAGCATACTGAGGATCTCGTGCTGGGTCCTTGATATCTTTTAGTGTGTTGATACTCTGAAATTACAATTCTCCAAATCATTTTATGCCCATAACTCAACTTCTTTAATGGCTACCATCTAACAAACCAAGCTTCCTCTCCCATCTTGATATTGAAGCCATTCTAAGGTCAAGTTTTCATCATCATCTCACACCCATTTGAAAGTCCTCCAGGTCCTCTTGCCTCCTTCCCCTTTCTGAAGCTATTTCTCTCCTCTTTAATCGCCAAAGGGCTCTGTTTGAAGGTAGAGCGGGTCCCCTGTCTGACTTATACTTTAACTTCCACAGAGCCTTATTAACAATAGTTTTTTTTAAAAAACAAAAACAAAAACAAATGTTCACTTGATTTTGAGCATGAGAGATAAAACCAAAGTTATCCTAATAGGCTTTTGGAATATTTCCTATAACTCCTGAATAGTGCTAAAAATTCTTGCTTTAAAAGAGTTAGAAGTGCATACCTTTGGTGGAAAGAGCTTTTCATACACTTTTTTCCACAGTTCCATTGGTGAATGGGCATGAACCTTTCCAATGTCATTATCAGAAACAGGAGGAGATCCTGAAATTGGAAAGTTTACTCCAAATGACTGCATTGATTAAAACATTTGAAAATTTCAACTAACAGATGTCATATAAAAATATAAAATCTTAAATCACTAATCTCCAATCTCCCTAATATAGTCATCAATAAAATTTACTCCTACCCAGCATGGCAAGCCCCTGGCAGATTCTAATATTAGAAGACAAGAAGGCAAGAAGTGAATAACCTGCAATTCTCATTTTTCACACATGTACCCAAACCCATACCTATATCCTATTAACAGTAATTCTTGCATATATTTTATACCAGATTTGTTTTTCTTTTTCTTTTTAGGTGGGATTGACCTCAGGGCCTCACATGTGCTAGGCAAGCACTATACCACTGAGCAACTTCCCAGACCCCATCATTTGTGCTATGAAACATTCACTACAATCAAAATGACCATCAATGGTGGAGAGTAAAATAACTCACGATGCACAACCTTGCTTTGTAACACTGTTCAACAGCTAAAACAATAAATAAACCTATATGTAGTATCAGTATGGGAAATAGGCACATTAAATTAAAAAAAATTCGAAATGACAGACTGATAGAATTATGCTGAAACATAGTTTTTTTCAACACATTTACAAACATGTGAATGCATAGAGGACTCTGGAAAGACATAACAAACTTGCTCCTTATATATTACACATACTATTTTAGCTTTATTATTAGAAGAATGTATTTATATATTGCTTGCATAATTTAATTTGAAAAATTATAAAACTTGCTGCTACTTCCTAGCAATTTTCTATCTATAACCTGAGTTTTAAAAATTCTATATCTTTTCATTAGGTTTACCACAACTTTCTCACTGTTGATCTTCTAGGGCTTCCTTATCACTTTGGTAGGAAAGACATTGATAAATTCTACTGATCTCATTCAGCTTTTCCAGGTTTTACTTGTACTCCTCTCTCTCTCTCTCTCTTTCTCTCTCTCTGTGTGTGTGTGTAAGTTCTACACAATTTTATTATCAGGTCCACATACCTATCTACCACCATAGTCCAGACACTGAATAGTCTACTACCTCAACGAGCCCTGTGTTGTAATTTTATAGACGTACCCACTCTTTCCTAAGCCCTCCTCTGACTTCTCCACCCACAGTCCTTTTCCTACCCTAGGACAACTACCAACCTAACCATTAAAACTTTTTCATTTCAAAAATTGTGTAAGATAGAAATACATTGTAAATAACCTTCCCTGATAGGCTTTTTCTAATTTAGTATGATTCCCTGGAGATTCATCCAGGTTGTATGTATCAATAATTTGTTCTTTTAAATTTTTTTAACATGGAGTTCTAATCCATGGTACAGATGCACCTGTGTCTTCAGCCTTTCCCCTGCTGAAGGACTTCTGGGTTATCTCCAGTTTGGGGCTAGTTTTAAAGTTCAAGCTGCTAGGAACACAGATTTTTTCATGAACATAATTCTGGGATAAATGTCCATTAGTGAAATTTCTGAACCCTATGGTAGATACATGCTTAATTTTTGAAGAACCTGCCAAACAGTTTTAACAGCGTGTCTACTATTTTATATTTCTACCTGCGATGTATGAGCAATCCAGTTTTTTGGCATCCTCACCAGTATTTGGTGGTGTCGTTATTTTTAATTTCAACTGTTTTGATAAGTATGTAGTGCTATCTCATTGTGGTTTCAATTTGTATTTCCCTAATAACTAGTTATATGAAATATCTTTTTATGTGCTTGTCATTTTTTAAAAATATTCTTTTAGTTGTATGTGGACACGATGCCTTTACTTTATTTACTTTTAGGCGGTCTGAGGATCGAACCCAGTGCCTCACCCATGCTAGGCAAGCACTCTGCTACTGAGCTTCAGCCCCAGCCCCATGTGCTTGTCATTTTTATGTCCTCTTCAGTGAAATGTCTGCTCATATCTTCTGCCCCCACCACCTACTCTCTCTTTTTTTTTCTTTTGGCTCTGGGGATTGAACCCAGGGGTACTTTATCACCAAGCCACATCCCTATCCCTTTTTAATTTTTTTAAATTTTGAGACAGGGTGTTACCAAGTTGCTTAGGGGCTTGCTCAGCCTCCTGAGTTGCTGGGATTACAGGTGTGTGTCACCATGCCTGGCTTCTTTTACTCATTTTCTAATTGGATTTTAAAAAATTGTTGAGTTCTTTATATAGTCAAAAAATTAGTCCTTTGGCAGATAAGTGGTTCACAAATATTTTCTCCCAGACTGTAGCGTTTCTTTCCATCCTCTTCCATGGACTTTCATAGAGCAAGAGTTTTTGGCTTGATGAGGTCTAAGTTCCTTGGTTAAAAACTTCATTACTGACCCTTTTCAGGTTTCCAGTGTGTACATGGGCAAGAGAATTTGCCCATCAACTACCTAGATAGCAGCATTATCTACTATCAGGACACATAGTGATCCTCACTGTTATTCAAATTAAGTTGGCATTAATAAGAATTATAAAAATCAGTCTCCATGACGGCCCACTGGAATGAAAGGGCAAAACCACCTTTATTCCTTTCATTCCAATTCGATCTATAATCTCATTACAAAGATCTCGACATTTGAAGTCAAGTCATCTTCAGCTTGCATGGGTCATGGAAATAGGAACTATAGAAAGAACTAGTGCCCATTAGTATGTTAAAATCAAACCATGCCACCTCCAAAGTATAAAGAATTGCAAGACTCAAAGATTTTCAGAGAAAACAGCTTTTGTTGAAAGATAATGGGCTTGATAATATAAAAGACCAGGAAATCATTGAAGGAAAGGAAATACGCATGTGTGTGTGCGCGTGTGTGCATGTGTGTGTGTGTGTGTGTGTGTGTGTGTGTGTCTTTTTTTTCTTTCTTTCTTTTCTTTTTTTTTTTTTTTGAGTGGAATAGAAGTCAGAAATTAGCCTCTTATGTGGTGACACTCCTTCTACCACAAATATGTCAATGGGCTACATGTTGCACCAATACTGTGTTAACAGAATAAATATATATGAAATAACCACAATGAAAATGAAATCAGAAATGGTGGTATGTTGGAGATGAAGTAAACATGGTGTAGGGTAAAATCAATAAGTAATTAAAAAAGATTGAACAATCTTAATAAGTTCACCAACCTATTTGACATAAAGAATCCAATCCTGCTGTGATAAACAGTGGTTTATTCTGATCCACACATATCGATTTACTAGAGAGAGAAGAAAAGATTCTAATTTAGTTTAGCAATCAAATATACTCCCACACTCTACTGTAAACACCAGAGTCAAGTTTTATATCTAGTCACGGATGAGAGCGAGCATTGCCCAAATAACAAGTGAGTATCAATTTAAGAAACTTCATAAATTAAAGGACACCACAAATAAAGTTTTTTCAGGGAAAGAAATGACAGACCCATTACTACCTAAATCAAAACCAAGAGAAATGGCAAAGTTAAAAAGATACATAGTAAATATTTCAATTCCATTTCATGTTAATAAAAGAGTAATAACAAAGGGAGGGCTGCTTAGTTGGGAGGAAAAGAAACCAGGGAACAAAAACCATAATAGTATCAACTTATTCTAGTTTCAAACAAATATTATAGTTGTAAAAATTGAGAAATAGTTAAGCAATGTAAGAAGCAGGAGATAATATGAAATTATCCCTTTAGGAAATATCACTTGGGAAATTTACCCAGTCAAGGAAAAAAAGAAAGAACAATAATCAGATATGGAAACAATATCAAATAAAATTAAGGGATATAAGGAACACTTTAACAGTACCTTTTATCAATGCCAAATGCCAACTGGTTGATAACTCCGCGTATTTTTAGTAAGAGAGCTTCTGATTTACTGGTAAACTTAAAAAAAAAAAAACAGAAGAATAAATTATAGGCTCTACCTTCCAATCACAAATCAGGTAAAAAAAAAATGACTTTAAAGAAGTACAGAATTATTTGTTTTCCCAACAAACTCTTATATTTGAGTGTGCAAAACAAAACTTGAATAAAGAAATCTTGACCAATTTAGCTCACTCTTCAAACTTCATGAGTGCAAGGTGTGTAAACGACTTGTGTTAATTCACTAAGCATTTCAATGGATCACAATCATTGTCAAAGAATTTTTAAAATGCACACGTGTGTGTGGGTTATGGTGTGCATGTGTGCGTGTGCATATTCTTATTATGGTCTAAAAGAAAAATGACCAGCATGCATTTGTGTTGGTTAGAAAACAAGAGGCATATATAAAAAATAACTTTCACAAAAAAGGGCATATTGCCAACCAGTCAATGTGGGAGCTGCAGACTGGTCCATAATACCGAAGCTCAATAACATGATTTTAAACTTCTCTTCTGAATTGACTTTGGAGCCTGAAAAATAAACTACTAAATATTCTCATTGGTGGTATGTGACTAGAATAACTACAACCAGAACATTTTTTGGAGAATGAAAGGAGGTAGATACTATTAATAATTAAGCTCTCACATGAGGTGAAAATCAGGACATATGTTTACCCTACAAATCATTTCATTTTAAAAGATACTAAGTCATTCAGAATGTCGTTCTGGCCAAACCAGGATGACTAAGATGCATGAATGTGGAAACAACCTTAAAGTGGAAACAACCTTAAACTGCAATTAAATATAATTATGAAACAAAGATATCAATTTTCTAGTTTCAATGGTAATTCCACAAGATAACCTTCATTCTGGAATAAAAATAAGGCTCCCAGGGAAAGTATTCCAGAAAGTATAAGATCTGATATGTTTATTTAAAAGAAAGCTCTGGAATAATTTTAATGTTTCTAATGAATGTTTAAAAATATATAGAGAAAACTTTAATTAAATCATAAACTTTAATTGAAATATATTTATTATAATAAATTTAATATTAATTACATTATTAATTTAAATTTAATATAATTTTATTATAACATTATTTATCATATGGGAGAGGAATAAACTCAACCACAAATGTATTGCATAGAGATTAGGACTGGGAGAACATTAGAAGGTTGGGTTAAAAACTTTAACTCAACTCCTTCATTTGCTGAATCAATAACCTCTAAAACAGCCTCATTATTTCCCATGGCAATTCATTCCATTTTTAGATTATGATAAGTATTAGAAAGTTCTATCATATTTTGAGTAAATTCTCTATACTGATTATTTTCAAAATAGTAATAAACATTTCCAAACTAATCTGTCCACCTAATGTATAAGCAAATATTGTTCAAACAAAAACTGTTCAAACATTAGATGATTTTAAGAAAACATCTAATAAAATATATTTGGAATGGTCTGCAAAATGAAAATTAAAAATACATTATACACATATATAATATATAATAAAATATATTTTTTCAGTCATAATAATCTAGCCATGAAAGCAAAGGGCTAGACCCTTGTCTCTAGGTTGCTCTGAGAATTCTGGTTTGAAGGGAAGAGAGACTGTGTTAGGCAACTGCTCTGCCGTCAAGCCACATCCCCAGCTGGATCTTTTCTTTAAAAGATATCCAGCAAAATTTGATTCTGCCATGGAGGATAATGATAATGGTAATCACAACAGCCAATATTTATTGAGTAATATTTTGTTTCAGGCCCTGTACTAAACATTTCATGTGTATTCCTTCTGTTAATAGTCACAAGAATTCTAGGAAAAGGCACATTTTTATCTATTTTACCCAGAGAAAGTAAGACCTAAGTGAAATTAAATGACTTACCTAAAAGCATGTGGCTAGTAAATGGTCACCCTGAGATTTGAACCCAGGTAACATTAGCATGACTTCAGAGTTCATGTTTTTAACCTCTACAACAAACAGCACTTTTTTTTTTTTTAACTCAAAAAAGAACATACTGTTAAAGTTTTGTTGTTGTTTATCTGTTTGTTTTTTAAGGGCATAGAGATTCTAATTTTTAAGGGGAAACTAAAATCAAATAAACAGATAGTCAATTTATCTCTTGAAGCTTGACTGGGGTTTGTGGCCATAAGCAATTTAGAATTTTTGCTCCCTAAAAATGGGAGGCCCTATGGCAGAGTGTGTTCACACCTACCCAACACTGTATGAAGAGGTCTTTGACAGTGGCAAAAGGAAGGGAGGGGTTGAAGTGTTTTAGGAAAAGTGTTTATTATTCATAGCCATGCATTAAGTTGCTAATTTTTCCAAATTGGGTATACTCCATTCAGGCCCAAAGGACAGGAAACACACGAACCATTAATGATGCTCCATAATAATGTGCAACAAATCGAAGGGTCTTACAGATTACCTTTCTCTTCTCAGAATCAAAATCCTATAGAAATCATATGAAAAAGAAAAAAAAAAAACAAGTTGAGAGAATTAAATATCTGTGACCAGAAGAAGCATATTATTCAATCAGAGGTAGATTATTTCTTATTTTTTTCAAACCCACCCTGAGGGCTAGGATTCCTCATCTTGATATTTGTTTCTATAGAGACTGACAGTAGCCACAGCCTTCTTGAGCTACAGCTATCAGATCTTTTCTTTGTTGAAACACTTAGCTCAAAAGAATTCAGATATATGCTCACATTTTATACCGTGGAATACCCTAAGGATTCTCTGACAAGCACAGATAAGAAGAAACTAATTTTCTACTTTCTTTAATTTAAAAGTTGGAAAGTAAGTCTTATCCCTTAGTGGGTTGAAGATTCGTTTTTTAAATCTTCTTTCTTATCCCCATTCTAGCCACTATTTTCACTGTTCTATCTATAGCTTCTTTTCCAAACTCTTTAAGATGTATAACTCCTTAGCCTATTAAGCTATTTTTTTATTCCTTTATGACTCTTGCCTCTCCCCCATAAAGCACAGCCCCGTGTGTACAACAAACAGTTGGAACGGAAGAGCTTACCTGAAAAATATCATATTTACTTCCAATTATGACCAGAGGTATTGGAAATGGGTCAATTAATTCACGATCCTGTTAATAAATGCATTTCATTACTTCATATAAATATTACTTGCTATGTGCTCAGAAATTTCTATTGAGTTCCAAAAGAATACCACTTTCAGTCTCTTCATAGATGTAGACTTGCTATAGAATCTGTTCCAATATTAACTTCTCTTACTAAGCTGTATTTCTTAAGGATTAAACTAGAAATAGCGATTCCCTTAAGTACTTTGATATTTATTCTTTTGCTTGTTCTGCCCTTTTATTTTCTTATGCAACACATCACTGTCAGGAGTTTGTTTCTATTTTGTGTTGACTGTGGCAAGAGCATTTATATTGCATGGATTTGTTTTGCTCCAATACTGTCTATGAAAAATGCAGCCATATAAACTCTAAGAATAGAAAATGCTGCTTCTAGTTTTCTAGATGATGATACTCAGGAGTGTATTTAGAGAACCTGTGTTATCATCCAGCAACTTTATAATTTAATGATCAAAAGATACTGAATATGTGACAGACACTAAATAAATGTATAGAGTGCCAATGAAAGCTATTGTAACTCTACTGCTTGCTTAAATTGGAAGCTTCATCTAGTCTTTGCCAGGTGACTTTTGCTCAGTCTGTTTTTTATCTTCATTTTACAGAGATTATAAAATCAATATCAAACTACTACTTTAAAACTCTTTCTTTTGACTGGTGTAATATGCCACAACAATCACAGCAGATGTCTAACAAGAAGACATAAGAAATCTTCCTTGTTTTGCTCTAACTGAAGTTTTATTAAATTGCTATAATTTTCCAGTGAACAGGTTCATCTACATCAAATGAAGTTCAAGTCATGCATAAAAATCTAAAGAAGCTGTTTGTGATGTATGGGGCTTAGGATTCCAGGAATAAACCCAACAGCAACTCACTGGATGGTCCTTCGGTGTATTATTCCACATCTTCTGCCTCATTTCAGAAGCTGCTTTAGAATTTGTCTTTCCCAATTTCATTATCACTTTATCAACATGGCTTTTTGTGGCTTGCAACAGATTTTCCATAGTGGGCCAAAGGTCATTAGGCTTTGAAAGATCCAAAACAAGAACAATAGAAAATGTCCTAAAGAAATGAAAACATCCTTAAAATAAAAAGACTCAAAATAATGACCATTGTGAAACTCTAGTATACTGAAAATTATATAAGAATAACAATACTATAGCTGAAGAAAAAAATAGCATTTTTCTAAGCAAAAAATATGAGTCCAATGCCTTTCTCTAATGGTATTTCAGTGTTACATTGGTAGTGGCACTGAAGTTTTTGTTAGAACTGAAAATAATCCAGTTCAAATAGAGACACCGCAAGCAACTGGATCCAACAATGCCATGTTTAGATCCAATTTTACTGTGTGCTCCAAAGAAGGAATGCAAAAACATGAGTAAGTGTGGTGAGGGAGAAGGAAATAGATTTATTGATGGGTCTTGCTAGGAAACACCCAATTTATTTAATCTTTACAACAACCCCTTCTATAAGACATTATGATATCTTTATGGATCTGAAGTCTGAGGCATGAATTCATAAATCTAAAGTCACATGTCTTCCTGCTGTACCACTCTGCCTCTCTGAAGGCATATCTGTGACCACAAGATACAGCACCGCATCACTACACATCAAATACATGCACATCAAATATAAAGCTAAACTAATCAACCAAAAGAATCCACTTAAAAATGGGCCAAAGGGGGCTGGGGTAGTGGCTCAGTGGTAGAGCACTTACCTGGCATGTGTGAGGCACTGAGTTCAATACTCAGCACCACATATAAATAAATAAATAAAATAAAGGTGCATCAACAACTAAAAATAAATAAATAAATAAAAGCATTTTTTAAAAAAAATGGGCCAATAAACACATGAAAAGATGTTCAATTATTAGGGAAATATAAACCCAAACCACAACAAGAATATAGAAACCTCAAAATAACAAGTGTTGCTGAGGATATAGGAAAATTGGAGCCCTTGTGCATGACTGGTGGGAATATATAATGGCATAGCCTCTGTAGAAAACAGCATGGCAGGGCTGGGGTTGTGGCTCAGGGGTAGAGCACTTGCCTAGCATGCATGAGGCACTGGGTTGGAGCCCCAGACCACATAAAGAAACTAAATAAACAAAATAAAGGTAAAAAAATAGAAAATAATAAAACAGCAACGCAGTGCCTCAAAAAATTAAACAGAATTAGCATATGATTCAGCAATTCCACTTCTGGGTATATATCCAAATACTGGAAGCCAAAATTTAGACAAATATTTGTACACTAATGTTTACAGCAACAATATTCACAATCGTTACACAGTACAAACAACCCAAATGTCTACGGATAGGTAAATGGGTAAATAAAATGTGGTACATACTTATAATGGAATATTAGTCAGTTTTTTTTTTCTTTTTTTTTTGGAACCAGGGATTGAACCCAGGGGCACTCAACCACTGAGCCACATCCCCAGCCCTATTTTGTATTTTATTTAGAGACAGGGTCTCACTGAGTTGCTTAGGGCCTCGCTAAGTTGCTGAGGCTGGCTTTGAACTCACGATCCTCCTGACTCAGCCTCCCAAGTCGCTTGGATTACAGGCGTGCGCCACCATGCCCGGCTATTAGTCAGTTTTATAGGAAGGAATTCTGACCCATACTACAACATAAACCTTGAATGCATTATTCCAAGTGAGAGAAACTATTCGAGGACAAATATGATTTCATTTATATAGGGCCTGGAACATTCAGATTTATAGAAAGTAGAACAATGCTTGCAAGGACTGGAGGAGGGGGAAATAACAGATAATAGATAATAATAAAGAGCTTCAGCTTGGGTTGATGAAAATGTCCTGGAGATAGATGGTCGTGATGGCTGTACAACAATGTGAATAAATATAACAGGACCAAATTATACACCTCAAATGACTAAAATGTAAATTTTATGTTATGTATATTTTGTAACCTTAAAAACCAAACATATAAAATCAGGAGTATTTTAGAAAATGGTCATAAGTATGCAGAAGCACAATCATGTGCCAACATATTCTCGATCAATAGGGCTAACAATCTTCTAGGAGTCATAGCAAGAAATTATATGTTATTTAGCTATTTTGCCTAGGTCAGGCAAACCAACAATTTTGTGTAATTCATGCAAAACAATAACTAAATTCTGTGCTGTTGTTCTAAATTCAGAAACTAGTCTCTTAGACATTCATTATCAAATTTTTCTATAAAATTACTGTTATTACACTGTCCAGCCAATCATTTTTATGTCAATTTAATAAGCTCACAGACAGTTTTGTGTAATGATAAAATACTAAAATAAATACAGTTTTTAGTATAAAGAAACTAATTTTATTTTCAGGGTTTTAGTATGGTTATATTTGAAAAAATGATGACTATGGTTTAACTTTTTATTGTACTAATATGTATGTAACATAAAATTTGCTATTTTTTAAAAATAAAAACAACTTGTTTCAACCAAAGGTACATGGATTGCTCAATTTTTTCCAAGATTAAAAATTTTGTTTCCACTACTTTGGAAATACTTACGTTACTTTTAACTTATTTCACAGCAGATGGCAGCTAAAATTTAAAACAACAACAACAACAACAACAACAAAAACCAGGGAATCAGACCACAGGAAATGTTCTATTTGAAGTCTGTGGAAATGTTTAATGCATTTATAATTATATGAGCAGTTACTTCAAAGATAAACAGTATCTAATAGCATTTGGCAGTATATTATCTTCTCAAGTTGCTGGGCTTTGTCCAATAAAAAGAAATTATGTGTCAAACTAATTCCAGTCAAAAAATGATCTGAGATTAGCAACTACATTAAGAGTGAAATGTTTTCTATAAATTCTTTGACCATTAAGCAACCTACTTTGGATCTAGGCCTATGATTCCCTTTCCCTCTGTTGAGTATAACCCTGATCCCCTTCTCTTTCCTAAAATGGGTTCCAGCTGCCTAGATTTCCAGGGAAAGGAAGGTCAAGACCTCACAAAGTGAGGTATTAAAGAGGCTATAGAATGACTTCATTTCCTGTAGAACCCAGAATTTCCACAAGCCCATTAGGAAAGGGTGTCGGATCTAGACAAGGGGAGTGAAGTAATGTAACAAGTCAGGGCCAGAACCAGAGCCAGCTGAAACACAGGTAAGAGCAGGCCTGTGTTTCCATCCTTTCAGCCTCTGCAAGGCAAAATGGCAGCATGGGTTCCTTCAGCTCCTTCCCACCCCCTCCACATCTTCTCAACCACCACAAACTTTCCTAATTCCCAGGAAGCTCTGCTTGTCTCCATGAAAGAAAGGCAAATGAAAAACAACGTAGCTATAAAATTCCACGTTTCTGAAAACTATTGCCACAGGAAAAATGTGGTTATAAGCACAAAAGCAAATTTGTACAAAGTACATTTACAAATACAGAAGAGACTGGAAGACATAGCTCAACATATTAACAGTGGTAATTTTTTGTGCAATTCTGGGTTTTCTTACTTTGTATCTTGTAGTATTTCTCCAAGTTTTCTATATGTGCATACATTACCTTTGTAATAAGTAACAGAAAGTAAATTATATTTCACTAAAAGAAAAAAAAATCACCAGACAAATAAAGTCAACAATATCTGTATCTTGCCTGCTCTGGAAAAACAATTGTCCTGTTAATAAAAAATAATTTCATACTTGAAGGCTCTTCATGCCTGAAATGGAACAAATATTTTCCAAGTCCTTTGTATTTGGTCCAGGCAACAGTAATGGTTTGTGTTAATCTCTGACAAGAATAAGATATTTCAGATTTTAAAAAAGTTTTGTTTCTCTTGGCTAAGATCAGTTCCCAGGAACACTGTGAGAAATGTCACAATTTTCCACATCTGATTTGGCCAACATGTGGGAGTCATTGTCAGGAAAACACCACCAAAGGGCTTTGAGGTTTTCCCCTAGATTCTAGTTCTTTAAGGTCAGCAAACAGAGAGACTTTCTCTCTCCTCCAACATGTCTTCCTTTGGATGTAGCTCAACAATGTTGATCTGCATTACATTCAGGGAAGACTTATACAGTTCAGCTGAGGAAAAAGCTCAGAGCTGAGTTAACTCACTTTGAGATGAATAATGGAAAGAATTAAGCTTTTCAAATTTATTTTTGCAAATGAACTCATTGCCCAAGTAGTATTTGACATATTTTTGTTGTCGTTGTTGTTGTTATCAGGCTTGCAAAATATGTCCCCAGTGGGAATGCCAGCTATCTCACTCCAGCGTAGGCTAGGGCCTTGTTTCTTTCAAAACCTCTTTTAGAAGCAAGCTAAAGTTCATAGAAAGGAAGTGGGCATAAACCTTCAGCAAAATAAAACTGTCCCCCAAAATTATGACTCATAAAAGCCTACTCACATTCATGCTGTGGACACTTCTGTGTACTTACAATGCTTCCTGGAGCTGGCTCACTTACCGTAAGGTGTCGCTTGTGATTGGTATGCTGATTAAGTCCAATAAAGAGGTTCCTCCACCTAGTTCCCAAAAGTGAGCAATGTCTTTTGGCTGAAAACATTTTTTGAATCAAGTTTTTATTTCTTGAATATTAAGTGCCTCTTATACTTCATTAGTACCCATCAGTATTAATTACAGATATAAAATATTACAGTCCTCAATCAACCCTTTCTTGGCAATCAAAACTCTCTCCTTTCTCTGTCCCATCCCTCAAAATGTACCACGTAGCTATCCAAAGAACAAAGATGAAACATTAAGAACAAGTTGTCTATGTGTACCTAAATGCCAATTCTGGTGATACCTAATAGAAGACATATATGGTGCTCCAGTTTTGCAAATATCACATGTAATATTCACTTAAATTTTAAATAAAATTAACCAGTTGAACACATTAGGGATTCCAGATAGAAATAAAACAGCTGAATAGGAAAACATCCTGATTTAGGAAGACAAAAGCTCACAAAATGAATTACACATACAGATAAAACCTGAGGACAAGGGACAGACAACGAGGCTTTCTTGGCTGCAGATGTCTTCACCTGAGCAGAAGCATCAGTAGAGGCTATGCCTGATTTCCACCAGGAGGCTGACAAGTGTAGAGGTGGGACAGGATGAGGGTTTGGCTTTTCTGCTTTTCTTTTCACAGGACTCTTAAACTAGCAGGGATTGACAGGGCTGGGCAACCAAGTAATTGGAGAATAAGACCCTCCATTCCATGAGCGCCTTCCTAGACTGCTAGGTAATGGCACCTCTGTTTCCGCCTTGAAGCTGAGGAGCCTTCAGGCCACCAAAACTGTTTGAGGAGCAAAGAGTGTGTATTTAGAACTCTTAAGGAATATTAAATCTGAGAAAGACATGAAGCTTCCACAATAAAAATAGAAGTGTCCCACATTATGGTACAAAGTTTAGAGGAAAAAAAAACAAGTGAAAAGGAATCCTATTGGTTTTTATATATCTGCTAACAGAAGAGCAGATGGTCAATAAAGCAAGTTTTAGATGAATATATATTTTATTTTGCATTTTTAACAAATTCTCAATTCATAATCTCTAAAGTTGTTTTACTGTGTTGATGATTGAATCACTAAAATTTGTGGGGGAAATAATTTTTCATTGGAAAATCTCCTTCAATTCAGAATTTTGATGAAGGAAGTTTTTAGAGCCCTTCTCAAAAGTTAAGCTTATCAAAGTGGTCTCAATATTTCCAAAGAAAAGGATGATTATATTTCCAGGCTTATCACTCATGTTAGAATTCATATGAGTCATAAAAACCAAGGCCTCCTGCATCTCAATAGATTACTATCTTTTCTCTTTAATTTCAATTTTAATAACCGACTTTTGTTGGTAGATCCAGGAAGCAACAGCAGGCAGTTCTGATTCTTTGTGCATTGTCTAATGAGCAAACATTTGGACTAGATCCAGTTTTGCTATGGGCATAGTGGGACCCTCTGTTCTAGATTTTTCTTCCATAGAACTAACTTTATTTAAGAAATGATCACTTTTAATGTGAGAACTCCAAAAGAGATTCTACTAGGAATTTTTCCCCAAACATATACTATTATTAGTTCTCCCTCTATCCTGAATAAGTTTGTAACATTCCTTTGAAGAGAAAATAAAAACAAATGAAAAACAGAAATACAATTAGGACCTACAGTACTGTCAACTTTTAATATTTTCGTTTATTTGTTTTTGGTGGTGCTGGGTGCCCAGGACTCATGCACATCAGGCAAGTTTTCTATCACTGAACTACATTTCCCACCCTGTATTTTCTTTGAATGCTAACAATTTAGATTTTTGAATAGCATATTTAATAAGCTATTCACAGATCATACTCATTATTTTAGCATGTTTTTATACTAAAGAGTCATTCTTTAGCATAAAGAGAGAGCAACTGACCATATTATTCTCATTTGAAAAATAGAAAAACTTGCCAGGCATGGTGGAGCACGTTTATAACCCCAGCTACCCAGAAGGCTGAGGTAGGATGATCAAAGTTCCGAGGCCAGTCTCAGCAATTTATCAAGACTCTGTCTCAGAATAAAGAAAGAAAGGGCTGGGATATAGATCAGTGGTAAAGCACCCCTGGTTCAATTTCCCATACATAGAAAAAAAAAGGGTCACATTGACACAGTTAATACAAGTAGACCAAAGAACTGTACAATAAAATTGCAAAGAAATCTTATTTTAGCATTTTAACACATAACGAGAAGCCTGAAATATTTTCACATAGAAGCTGAAGTGCATTTGAAATTTAACAGTGTATAGCTAAGATATGTACAGTAGGATATGTTTACTGATTGTAGACGGAAAAGGTAAAACTAAGTTAGCATCATTACTTCCTCCCCACCTGTGGCATAGTGATATCACTTAAAAAAAAAAAAACACTCACTGTGTTATGTCCTTTTGCTCTTCGTCCATATGTATATTCCAAAGCTAAGGTTGGTTTTGCTGGCTCATCCCTATATAATGAAGGCAGAAAGTATTACGATAATGGATGGCATTAGTTTTTTTTTTTTTTTTGGCACTGGGCATTGGGTTCAGGGGCACTCGATCACTGAGCCACATCCCCAGTCCTATTTTGTATTTTACTTAGGGACAGGGTCTCACTGAGTTGCTTAGTGCCTCACTTTTGCTAAGGCTGGCTTTGAACTGTAATCCTCTTGCTTCAGCCTCTTGAGCGGCTGGGATTATAGGTGTGTGATGCCGTGCCCAACCCCAATTCATTTTTGGTTCCTCTTCAAAACTTCATAAGCAGTTACCTCAAATAACACCATTGAGGTAGAAATTAATAAGTATCAACAAATGCTTTGGAAAATATTAAAATTATTTGATAAACTACATTATAGTTTATATTGCTTGGTAAGCAGTTTAATGGTACATATTTATTTTATTTACTTAATTTTTTATTGTGGTTAAAATGCATAAAATAAATTAACTATCTTTACCATTTTTAAGTGTATGGTCAGTAGTGTAAAGCAAGTTCATATTGTTGTGCAACCAATCTCCAGAACTTCTCATCTTGCAAACCTGAAACTCCACACCCATGAATCAACAACTCCCATTTTCACTCCCTGAGTCCCTGGTAAGCACCATCCTATTTTATGTTCCTATGAGTTTGACTACTCTAGATACCTCATATAAGTGGAATCAGATAGGTTTGTCTTTAGGTGACTAGCATATTTCACTTAGCAAAATGTTCTCAAGGTTCATCCATGTTGTAGCATGTGACAGGATTTCTTTCAATTTCAAGGCTGAATAATAATAATGAAAATGTATTTTTAGTTTGGAGAACAACAAAAACACCCAATTTTTAAATTTGTGATTTCTATATTTATATTTACTAAATATTTAAAATTTCACCCATGTATATCTTTATATTTGGCTATATTTCCTGGCAGAAATTTCCTTTTATGAAGTAAAAATGCTGCTCTTAAGACAAAATTTATAAAATCTGATATTTAATCTACAATTTGGAAAATTGTCCTTTTTCGATAGAGGAATTAGAATTAATATTTTTCAATTCAATGTAGTAGTATATAATATTTCAACCTAAACTAATGTGCACCAGATGATTTATTTATTATGGGAAACATCTAGGAATGTGACGGAAGGAGAATCATGGTTCCTGGACCGGGTAAAATGACACAGGTGTGTGAGTCTGAACAGCTCTTCCAAGAAACAATTTTGTTTCAAATTTGGTGAAAGGAGCAAAGACAGGATTCTACTGTGGGAAGCCATCCTTACCTAGCAGAATCAGATGAGGGTGAGCCTCAGGACACAGAGGCCTGACTTCTCAGAACTGGCAGACAGGGAGGTCTGTCCCAGATTGCCAGGGAGGATGTGGCACTGTGGGAGTGGTTCCCTGCTTGGTTATATGATAGTTTCCCTGAGCAAATTGGCTCCCCTAACTCCATCCCATCCTGTTCATCACAGAAGAAGCCCCTCCGGATCTGGGCCCCTTTACCTGTGCGACTATAAATAAAAGAGAGTTGGGCTACTCCATGTAAGTTAGAGGCCAGATCTGGTATGGCCAGACCTGTTACGCCCCCTCTCATTTAAAAAGAATATTGGCTCTTGTGTGTTTATTGATTAGTTAAGTTTATGGGTAATTGATTGATTTATAGCCAACATCCGGCAGTTAACCCTTCTCTCATCCATGCGGGAGGTGGCAGAAAACCCCACATTCTACTATATGTATTCTTTATAATATTTTTCAAACAAATGATGTTTCCTTAAGATGATCTCAAAGACCAAATCCCATCTCTTTTGATGTTTTTCAGAGAGAAAAAACATGCATTAAACTGAAAGGAACAAAAAGATAGATTCTAAAATGGATAGAAAATTCCCTATATCAACTTCCTGCAATTCTGCAATCCTAACCCCCAATCTTAACCCGACGGCATGTTTCTACAGTGTAATGGGTTAAGAAGTGTATGAAACAACTGGTAAAATGTATAGGTTACAGACCAATACTGTGTTCCAAAATGTATCCTGATCTTCTATTCTTTTTCACTACCCACCCACATTTGTGGAGTAGACAAAGGGGAATGAAAGGAAAGGAGGAGAGATGGGATAAGGAAAGACAGTGGAATGAATCTGACGTAACATTCCTATGTATATATATGAATATACCACAGTAAATCTCACCATCATGTACATCCATAAGAAATCAATTAAGGAAAGAACTCTGGGTAAATGGCAGAATGATCAATAGAGAGAAGAGAACAGGGGGTGGGAGGATGGGAGGAGGAGTAGAGGTACTGGGGACTGAATTAGAACAAGATATATCCCATGCTTTTATAACTATGTCAAGATGGATCCTATTATCATGTATAACTAAAAAGAACCAATAAAAGTAATAAAAAAGTATCCCTGAGTAACTTGGAGATTATAATTATTATTCAAATAATCATATATTAGGTATAGTAAAGATAATTTCAATACCAAAGTAGCATAGCCAAAAAGAATATAAGTACTATTGTAGGCTGGGTAATTATGATAACATTTCTCATTCACATAGGAAAATCTAGTATTAATACCATATTTTTTGGCTTGTCATCATGTTTATCTTTAAAGGGGCTCTTAAAGGTTATAATGAGAACTCATTAAGAATTAAATATTTTGTCTGGGTTTCAAAATCATTCTCCTTCCATATAAAGTTAGAACCTAACTTGCCTTGTACAACTGGAATAAGCATAAATGTAGTCTAAAGGTTAACCTAACACTTACCTGTCAAGACACCTTAGAATAATAGTAGTCTTCCCCTGGAAATTCAAAAAGAAGAATACTGTATTAATGTCATCCATATGTAAAATTTTATTAGTGTTCATAATTGCAGCTCAAAATAGCTTTTTAAAAAAAAATCACTTGAATGATAAATTACCTGGAAACTAGAAACTTTCAGAATTGTTCTATAGTTTGATAAGTGGAAAAAGTTAACTGTCAACTTTCCATCACAGTGTAACTACACTGCTATTATTATAATTACAAAGCCCCACAGATGACAAATATTAGCAAATCACACCTCACTTTAGTGGTCAACTTGGCAGCTGTCTGAAATTTTCTCTCTACTCAACAATGCTAATTACTGGTTAAGCTGATGATTACTGTCTTTTAAAATGTTTTCATTCCAATTGTTGAAGTGGAAATAAAGAAAAAAGATAACATACAAATAAAGGACATGTTGCGAATATGTTCCAAGTAGGCAATTCAGACACTGGGTTAGGACACTTTGTTTGTTTTAATTCTAAGGCATGTACTTACTTTCAATTCTTTTTAGGAGTTAGGAAATATAAGTTCTGGCTAATCTCCACCACTAACCATGAAACTTAACCTCAATTCTTATCCAGAGACCAGCTCAGTGGTTTGAATCATACTGTGTGTGTGTGTGCGCGCGCGCACGCATGTGTGTATAATAGCAAGAATTTTTTTTTTTTAAACAAATGACCCTTTATAAGAAAATAGACAACAAAGCTCTGCTGGAGGAAACCCTGGGGCTCCAAGGAAAATAGTTTGGAATACCATAGATTGCCAAAACCCAGCACATTTTACTATATTGTTTTTTTTTTTAAACCAAAAAAACCTATACTTTTTACAAAAAGATAATAATAAATTATTCCAGATTATATGTGAAATCTAATTAAATTAAATTTTCTGTAATGAGATACATAAAGAAATGAGATTAGTATCAATAATGAATATTGTCTAAAGATATTTATTGTCTGGTGTTATACTCAATTGTAAAGCTAGAAACAACCTAAATGTCCAAAAATAGGGAACTGACTAAATTGACTATGGTAATTCACATGCCGGGAAGATATGCAGCTATTAGGAATGACAATGCAGAAATATACCTATATGGTAAGACACACAAAATAAATTAATATGACCCTCTTTTCAGTTAAAAATCTTTTCCCAACATGTAGGAAAAGATACACACACGTATTGAGAGAAATAAACACAAATAAATTTAGAGGGTCATCATTATGTTAATAATGATTGTTCCTAGCTGATGAATTTGCAGGTTATTTATTTTTTAAAGAAAATCAGAATTTTCTAATTTTCCTACACTGAACATGTATCATACATAGTTTATTTTAAAAGTTTTAAATAATTGAAGATTAAATTACCTGAAGTATAATGCACTCTATACACCAGAAAGCATAGAATCAGAATTACTGTATTCAGAATGGGACACATTCAGATAATATCTCGCCAATTTCCTCAAATTTTCACAGTACCCTAGGATTGATTTAAATCATTTTTACCATAATTTCATAAGAAATGTATAGTACTACATGATAATAATTCCAAATAAATATAAACTCAATTCTGGGAACTGACATCAAGTTTTAGATCATCATTAAAATGAGAAGCCACAGGACACAGTGGCATACCCCTGTAATCCCAGCTACTCAGGCGGCTGAGTCAGGGGGTTGCAAGTTTGAGGCCAGCCTTGGCAACTCAATGAGACCTTGAATCAAATTTTAAAATAAAAGGGGCTGGGATGTAGCTCAGTGGTAAAGCGCCCCCGAGTTAATCCCTAGTATTAAAGAAAATGACAATCCAAATTTAAAAAATTCACTAGTAAACTGTGGCTCCTCGGGCTTCCTAAATCAAGAAATACTAACCTAGTAAAAAGTCATTTAGAGGGCTGGGGATATAGCTCAGCTCAGTTGGTAGAGTGTTTGCCTCCCAAGCACAAGGCCCTGGGTTCAACTCCCAGCACTGTGGGAAAAAACATTCATTTAGAGAGCATCAAAATGAATCACATCTTCCTCTCATGACCTTGATCATATCAGAAGCCCAGTCTTCTCCTCTGACCTATCTGAATTCTATAATCTCCTATACATTTCCTCATCTGAGCAGATAACCTCCTCCTGTCCTCTCTTCCTCTGAAACCCTTTCTCTTACAACTCGTGCTCCATGACTAGCATCTTCCCCACTACCTCCACCTCATCTTCAGAATGTTCTCTCCACCTGATGGCCTTCATTACAACATGGCCTGCATCACTTCCTCTGCTGCATAAGAAAGGCTATTTATTCTCACCCCCTTCCATGAATGTCAGGGCCCTCCTGCTCCCCAGTGGCATATCCAAACAACTAGTCTTCCTCCCCCCTCTTGCCAAACCCTCAGAGGCTCGAACCAGTCTACTACCATGGCTGTTACCTCTGTTGGCTCACAATCTCCCTTTCCCTCTCAGTCACTGTCATTAGTCTTATTAACTTCAAACCTATGTGGCATGGGCAACCCGCCCAGCACCTGACCTCTCAGTGCATTTGCCTCTTCACAGAAGCTTCTCCCCTCGCTCTAAGTGTGCCACATATCATTTCCAATGTTTCTTCTCCTCCTCTTCCTTCTCCTTTTTTGTGGTACTGGAGATTGAACCCAGGAATGCTCTGCCACTGAGCTACATCCCCAACCTTTTTTATTTTATTTTGACAGGGTCTCACTAAATTACCAGGGCTGACCTCAAATTCGTGATCTTTCTGCTTCCGCCTCCCTAGTAGCTGGGATTTCAGGTGTGCACCACTGTGCCTTGTTCCAGCATTGCATCTTGAATCATTTCACCCCTGCTGGGAACTGCTCCACTTCCAAAATCACACATGCAAATAACATTATCCAATCACTTCTTCAGGAATCCCTACAGTGGTCACTGGCCTTAGTGAAAGGTCTCAAAAGTCCATTGATCCTTCAAAGTTTCTCCTTCCCTATCAGCTTCCTCCTTCCTTCGCTCTCTTTACTTCTTCCTTTTCCATCTTAGAGTTTATGGCTTACCATTACAGTCATCTCTGCAAACATCAGCCATGCCCTAGGCTTCCCCACTAGCAAACACTAATCCCAGGGAAGCTCCAACCCCTTCCTCCTCCCTGCCTGCACCCAGGCAAGTGAGTGATGATGGAGAATGTTCACACATACTTGGCAGATTAGTGTTGCCTTGATGCCCATCCTCAAAACAGCAATCAGCACTGATTGGCAGTCCATTACATTTGTCCAGTACATTCTCTCTCCCATGTGTTGCAAAAGTTGTTTCAAATATGGTTCTGACTCTCTCATTAGGCTACTCCCTAGGCCCCCTCATCTGAATTGCTTTTTTTTCCTAACTTTTAGACCTTCAAACTTTCAACATCACTCTCAATCTCCCAGTCTCTTGGGCTGGGTTAAGTGTCCTTCCTGTTTTTCACCATAGCATTTGCCTCGTGGCAATGTCATTGCTATGCAAGTACCAGTACCCAAGTTCCTTCACAGTAGAAAGTGTCTTTTAGTCCCATATCCACAGTGCCCGGCAAGATACCTGGCACAGGAAAGGTGTTCACTAAGTGCCTAGTGCATGGATGCATACAAGACTGGAAGGAGAGATAGGAGGCAGGGAGGCTGTTGCCTTCTATGGTAATGGGAGACCACTGAGCCAAACAAGAGAAGCATTAACTTCTTACTTTTCTTTATCTTTGAAAATTGACTGATACTCTGCATAAAACACAGAATCAGGTACTTTTTAAAGAACAAGACCCTCAAAAGTTCTAGTTATCTCAAAGGAGTTCCCAAATCTTCAAAAACATAATCAGTTTTAATTTACATTAGCGAAAAGAAACAAAACAGCTGGTGCATGCCATATATTTCTATTAAGCAAAAGGAGTGATTTCACAAACAACACATAAAACATGAGCCACAACAAAACAAACAGGCTGAAAAGAACAAAGAAGTCAGAACTGTTACAGAGAGTGATTAGTTGAGGCCACTAGCAGGGGAAATTTGTGTGGGAGCATTTTTGTACTAGAGTAGTAGCATTTTCAAGGATACAGAAGTAGCTTCTTTATGCAGAAATTTTTTGTAATAAAAATTTATTTTTAGCATAACACTAGTAGAGGTTATAACATCATTATGTAAATTAATGAATGTATGTACCTATGTGGGAGCAGGATAAATGGAGAAAAGTGTTAAAGTATTATATCCTATATGAAAATCACTCTCTCACAATAGCAAACTTATGAAATGAAATGGTTATATAACTACATTGGATTAAAATTTAAAAACAAATGGTCCCTATGATAATTGTATGTTAAAGAATTAAGTTCAGGGCATGCTTGTAATCTCAGTGGCTCAGGAGGCTGAGGCAGGAGGATTGCGAGTTCAAAGCCAGCCTCAGCAAAAGCAAGGTGCTAAGCAACTCAGTGAGACCCTCCCTAATTCTAAATAAAATACCAAATAAGGCTGGGGATGTGGCTCAGTGGTTGAGTACCCCTGAGTTCATTCCTGGGTGCCCAAAATGGAAAGTACAAATTTAAAAAGTCAAATAAAAATACAAGTAAAATTTTACTATCCATATTTCTAATTTCTATCTTTGCATATTCATATAGTTGAGATCATCTTATATATAAAATTTATGTACTGCTTTTTTTTAATTCATATCATTTTCTTTTATCACTAGCAACTTTCTTTCTTTCTTTTTTTTTTTTTTTTTTTCCAGTACTGGAGATTGAACCCAGGGCCTCACACATGTTAGGTAAGCACTCTACCACTGAGCCACATCTCTAGCCCTTTTTATTTTGAGAAACAGTCTCACTAAACTGCCCCCCTCCTGAGTAGCTGGGGTTGCAGGTGTGCACCATTGCATCGAGCACTAACAACTCTTTTATGGTCCTATCATTATTTCCCCCAACAAGTATGATCTATGTAAATAATATCCTGACCCAATAGGTGCCTGGCAGTGTAAGGAGGGCCTTTTGAGATGCAGCTGGAGACGAGAGAGGTGTTGAACATACAGTCTTGCAGAGTTTAGTTTCTAAATGCTTCCCATTTGTCAATGCCCTTAAATTGAAAGCATGAAGCATAGGAACTGAACAGTATGAACTCCAAAAAGAAACAAGCTATGATATACTTGAATTTTAGCATCTTGGATCTGGCAAGCCTTGACCCATTTTAGACAGTGTCACCAGCCATTCTGCCTCCCAGGCAGGAATTTTGCGTGTCAAACAAAGTTGCATGAAGACATGGTGCATCTGTTTGTGCTCTGTGTGGTTACTTCCAAAACCTTTCCACACACTTGGCTAAGAAACTTGACAGAGAGTGGGGAGGGGTCTCTCCCACAAATCACTGGTCCAACAGAACTGCTGCCTTATTTCCCCTACATTTTCAAAAAGAAATTTTGATAAACATAATTGATAAAATTGAATTATTCCTGAAAAGTGATTTCTAAAAGTTGTAACTGAAGCCAAATAAAAATATTATGAAGATATTGACTTACTGATTTACACGCTGACTTAGATATTTAAATGAATCCTGGCCTTTATACTCAATTGAGGTAGAAGATCTGAACATTTTAAAATTAATAAAAAAAAATATTAGTTCAAAATCTCTTTATAAACTTTTGTTCACTGCTATAACTTTTCCTAGATTAATAATAAGTACTTTCTAATTTCAGGCTAAACCAGATTTGTAATCTGGTTAGAGAGGTAAAAGTCTATACTTTTTTTTTTTGGTGGGTTTTTTTTTTTTTTTTTTTTCTTGGTACAGGGGATTAATCTTCCAGGAGCACTTAACCACTGAGTCACATTCCCAGCCCTTTTTTACTTTTTATTTTGAGACAGGATCTTGATAAATTGCCGATGTTGGCCTCAAACTTGTGATCTTCCTGCCTCAGTCTCCTGAGTTGCTGGGATTACAGGCATGCCACCAGCGAAACTATATTCATTTTTATTAAAGTATTAAGGTAAACTATGCCACAGGTGGTTAAATCATCTCAATGATTAGAAAAAAATTTAAAGCATTACCCCATTTTTACTTCCAATGAAGAAAACAGATTTTTCTCCAATTTCAACTCCATCACCTTCACTTCCATTGCCTCCTCTTTTTTCCACTTCAGCTTTTGCAATTTCCCAGAGAGTTTCACTAGATGAGAAGCAGAGAGACAAAAAGATCATTTTAATTATTTATTTCACACAGGGAAATTTTATCTCAGTAAAAATTTAAAAGAAAAACTGTTTTCTGGGGACAATAACCTGGGAAGTATTTGAAGATTAGTCACTTCGTAATTTTTTTTTCTTTGAACTAGTTCTTTGAAGAATACTGAAATTGATAAGCAGAGCCTTTATCATCAGGCCTTGAAGTGTTCTTATTTTGGAGCTTCCCAGCAAGGTATAATGCTGTAATGTGTTAGTTTCTCATACACACATGAAGGTAGGAGGACTCTTGGAATGTACAACTTGGGCATCACCAACACTAAGTCATCTGGGAGTATGGGAAGCATGCAAAACCAGTGTACTAAATAATCTTTGCTCCTTGAAACATTGTTTTTTGTTTTTAAATTCTGTTTTTGGCCCCAAATTTCTTTTTTAAAATATGAAAGTATAAAGTTGGAAGAGAAAAATCACCTAAAATTGTGAACATCTTGAAAATCACTTTTTTTCATTCCTCTCTATATACAAATCTTAAATAAGATTATATATATATATATTCTTTTTAAGTGCGACTGAAAATGGAGCACTCTATTGAACTATAAACACAGACAAGAACTGATGGCTCCTAGCCTGAATCAGCTACTTCCTATGTATGTGAACTTGGGCAAATTACCTACAGTCTCTAGAGCCTTCGCTTCTTTATTAAACAAATATTTTATTAAGCACCTAATATATGCAAGCCTCTGTGCTAGACCTCAGGCTTAAGTTATGTTTCTTCATTTCAAAAATGTAAAAAAAAGAAAAAAGAAAAAAAGAAAAAGAATGTCAACTATTATAAGGTTGTCATGATTGGTAGGTACAATGCAATCATCTAATTTAGGGTCTAGCCTATAAAAATTTTTTAAAAGTTAAGAACTTTTAATTATAACTAGACTCAAACACCACGAATAAGGAAGGGGCCAAAACAAGAATACAAAAAGTCAAAACAGGAGTCCCTACATGTTTGCACTAAAATTCCGAAATCATGCATTGATTTCATAGATGAAGTCTCCAGGAAGTCAGTCTGGGCCAGTCTGTTCTCCATTCACACACCATTCTTTCAAAACGTGATTATCTGTTTTCTGAGTGCCCAGCAAAGAGAGAAAAGATGCTATAAATAGGAACACTGAAGAAATTTGTAACTGTAATCAATAGCTTTATCACTGTAACCACTGACGGAATGCCGACCATTTTTCACCCTAAATTCATAAACTCAACAGAGATCACACCGCTGATCCAAAAGGTATGAAAAGAATTTATTCTGGGCGATCTCTGTCCGGAGGTCCTTGTAAGTTGTTCAGAGAGGGTTTGGGTCTTGAATATAGGTACATTCAATGGACCTCATAAACATGAGGAGCTCAAATGTATTTTAAAGGCCATCAAAATTTCACACCTTTCCTCACCCCCAAAGCGATGTTACACTTTCCACAGTGCCTTTCAAGTTTCCCATTAACTGTGTGATAGGGAACCCCGGCACCAGAAGGGGGCGGGGGCCTGGGGAGGAGGCCTCGCGGTCTAGTTCACCCCGCCTACCCAGCACCTGAACAGTCCCTGGCCTGCAAGACACTAATTGAATCAGCGAATGGATGGAGTTGATGATCTTTCAAAACCTCTGTTCTACCTGTTTGCGGCAGAACCTTCACGCTCGAGGATAGTTCCTACGGGCCCCTAACCACCGGATCCAGGTGGCAAGCAGCACAGACCCACAATCCCCCACCAGCAGTCCAGTTGGGCTCTCTCCCCAAATGCACCCTGGGCGGCCTCTCCCTCCCCGCCCCGTCCCGGTTGGGCTGGGAAAGGGGAGAGATTCTCCAGGGGAGCGCAGGCCGGCGCAGGCAGGGTTACCGGAATACCTGGGCATCCTGGCTGGGCCGCCAAAAGTCGCGCGCTCCGCCTGGGGCCCAGTCTAGAACTCCGCGGGTGGCCGGCTCTGCTACAAGTCAGGGTGTGCAGGCTCCTTGGTTGCCATGGGAGCGACGTCGAGGCCGCGATTGCATAAGAACATGGAGCATCATGGGAAATGTAGTTCTGGGCGTTGTTTTTCAATCCTCTCTTTTGACATCAACCCCTGGAATGAGAGAGGATGCCCTGACTGTCTTACAAACCTGGCACCTAAAAGCAATAGTTTCTAGGCAGAAAGTGTTATATTAAAAAAAAAATCTTAGGGCTGGGGATATAGCTCAGTTGGTAGAGTGCTTGCCTCGCAAGCACTAAGGCCCTGGGTTCAATCCCCAGCACCGCAAAAACAAACAAAAAACAAACAAAAAAATCTTCTGACTACCGACTATATCCCAGGATTTTCTGCACTTTCTCATTTTTTACTTCTCTCCCTAATAGACACCATTTGGGAATAGAGAGTGAAACAATCTCTTGTGCTATTTTCTAGTAATTTGCTAGAAACAGAGACTATTAAAAACTTAAACCCGAAAATAAGGCGTGTGAGTTTAACGTTTACCACCTTTCAGAATGTTCTATCAGGTTTTATGCAATAGCACATTATTTATTAATGAGTTAAGCATGGACTTCTACGTATTTCATTTACGTTATTAATGTAGATTATTTTTCTTTGAACTTACTGGTATCTTTATAGATCTCCAGGAATCTCCAGATCAATAATAAACATTGGGTTGTTACTGCCTGCAGGCCCTGTGCCACACAGAGTAAGGAATAGAGATGAGTAAGACAAGATCCTGACCCTCCAGAAAGATATACACAGTTATTATTATAACTCAAGGAAGCAAGTAATGTAAGTTTTGTAAAAGAGGCACAGAGAAATTACATGAGAACAAAAGTGCCTATGCCTGAAGGAGTTGGTAAGACATTCATGACAGTGATGGTATTTGATCTATCAAATGTTGAGCTTGACCCAGGCTCTCTTGCCCAAGATGTTCTAAATACTTGAAGGAGATACTCCTGCTCTGACCTGCTACCTTTTGGCTTAGTTTTATGGTGTGATGTCCAAGAACATAAGCTTGAAGTAAGATGGACCTTGGTTCAATTCCTGACTCAGCCATACTAGCTAAGTTCTATATTACCATAATGGGTAAATTACTTAATTTTTCAGAATCTCAATTTCTGATCCTGTTAAGCAGGAAAAGATTATGAGTTTTTAAAATAAGATAAATATATGTTCTTGTTATTATCACGTGGCTGCTGTGAAGGATCTTGCTATTCTGGATTTTACCATGTTAGTTATTATAAAGCAAATAAAATTTTAAAATAAGAGTGTGCCATGTCTAGACCTTAATTTCAATGAGATAATTTTTTGCAGCTGCATAAAGATGTTTGTTGGTGTTTAGCAGACCATATGGAGGCTATTAAGGGTAGCTGGGAAAGTAACAGAGTTTTTACATTTCCCCTCTTGTTTTCAAAATTGTATAATCTTCTTGTGGAAAAAAAAAATAGCATACAAAAAAAATGAAGAGGAAGGAATTAGTCTACCCCAGAATAGCTATTAAACATTTTGATGTGCTTCACTCTAATTGTATTCTTACAGAGTTGAGATTATATTGTAGTTGATTAATATCCTTATTTTAAACATGTTTATTTCCCCATATCTATTTTTAAAAACATAATATTGATGGCTGCATAATATTCCACAATGTAGGTTTATTGTTGTTGTTGTTGTTGTTGTTGTTGTTGTTTTTTCATCATTTACTTAGGCTTTCTTCTGCTGTTAAGCTTGAGGTGGCTCAGAGTAAATACCTAACATGATTGTGCTAATCAGAGTCCTTTCCTGGAATTTTTCAAACTAGAATTTGGAAAAACAAGTTGTTCCCTTTTGACAGAAGTTAGCCTTCCTGTTCTATTAAATGAAGATGTTACTTTGTAGTTAGAGAACATGAAGCAGACACACATGGATATGAAGAGAAAGTTCTGGCACATCTCATGGCTCTGGTTGTCTCCAGGGCTCTTCTGTGTCCTCACCTTTCTTATGAATTTATTGTTCAGCTCTCCCCTTGATTATATGAGACACCCTAGGATCCCTGTAAAAGAATGATAGAAATGAGTTTTTTCATTTTCATCTAAGTCAGTTCAAGTTCAGTTTTGGAATTTACATTAAAAAGAGGCTAACATAGTTACCAGACAGTTGAGAGTGAGGCTTGGGAAAAGGGGGAAAAGTCAGTTGCTTCTTTCTCATTGATGAAGTGTGATCCTCTTAACCAACTGTTGGGGGCACAGCAGAGAAAAGGCTTAGAGGACGTGGCCAGTGTGAGAAATTATCCAGCATCTGTGCATTATCCAAACCTAGTAAGAACTCTCCTCCAGCTTTTTAAAAGTTACACACTTTCTATAAACTTTTCTCTCATAAAAGGCTACTCTTACTGGACTTTGCAATATTTTCCAGAAATTCCATTTAATAGCTTCTAAGCCATCTGCTATGGTAGCACCCAACATTCAGTTCCAAGAGACGGTTCATGGTAATTCATTGGAGCCACGTAGTGAGAGAGGGGTGAGGAGTCACCTGACTATAACAGTACCACGACAGAACCTCCAGAAAGAGATCACCGCTCCCCAGCAACACACCAGTTATTAATAGGTCATGTTGACGAAGCCCTGGGAAGGAAGTAGTTCGGATTCACGTGGGCGAACATGTGTCTTATTTTGGAGTTATTTGCAAACAGATATTTACCTAGTGAAGGTTTTGTTTCTTATTACTGGTCTGTAAAATAATTATAAAGCACATGGTGAAGGTTTTAGGGTTGCTGTTGACAATAAAGGTGCCTCTAGAATCATTATGACCATGTGCAATTTAGGTAATATTAAATTCAACAAGTAAAATCACAGTTCAAAGGAAGTGTTGACCCATGTCCTCACCCCGGCCTCCCACCCAGACCCACCAACTCTTCAGTGTAGAACTGACCTTTCCACTTCAAGGCCCAAGAAACGCCTGCATCTTGGTCACACTGAAAAAACTGGAGAAATTTTCTTCACCCTAAGTATCTATGTGTGACTTACCTTAATTGAGCTTAAAGGGGGGGAAAAAGTTCTCACATTGCAGTAAAATTCTTCTTATAGAGAAAAGAGAGTGTGGGAAAATGCGAGAGATGTGATTTCTGCCAAAACTAATAGGGAAGCTGGGCGTGGTGGCACACGCCTATAATCCCAGCACTTGGGAGGCTGAGACAGGAGGATCGCGAGTTCAAAGCCAGCCTCAGCAACTTAGTGAGGCACTAAGCAACTCAGTGAGACCCTGTCTCTAAATAAAATACAAAATAGGGCTGGGGATGTGGCTCAGTGGTGGAGTGCCCCTGGGTTCAAACCCCAGTACCAAAAAAAAAAAAAAAAAAAAAAAACTAATAGGGAAGAAATCTCCCTACCAACTTATTGCTGCTCCTCATACCCCCTCTCTAATCCCCATATTGCCTCTTCCCCTTGGAAATGAGCCCACTGCCCCTCAGCCTTGAGAAGGGCAGATTCCATTGGGGCTGGGAGTAGGTGGATGGGGGAACATATTCTTGGCACCCCTAGAAAACATAAGACCTTTAACTAGAGAAATATGGTTATCTATGGTGGTTAGTGCTTCACGATTATACTTCAGCTCAATTACGAGTGATAAGTATGTTCTAGAAACCTGATCACCTTTTCCTCTTTTTGGGGGGACCAGAGATTGAACCCAGTGACACTTAACTACTGAGTCACGTCCCTGGCTTGTTTTTTAATTTTTTATTTTGAGACAGGATCTTGCGAAGTTGCTTAGGGCATCACTAAGTTGCTGAGGCTGGCTTTGTACTTGGATCCTCCTGCCTTGGCCTCCTGAGTCACTGGGATTACAGGTGTGCACCACCACACCCAGTACCATATTTTTTTCTATGGAAAAAATGCCAAAAACATATCCTGTAACAAAGTCTCTTTTTTATTTTTATTTTTTATTTTTATTTTTTAGTACTGGGGATTGAACCCAGAGGCACTCCACCACTGAGCCACATCCCCATCCCTATTTTGTATTTTATTTAGAGACAGGGTCTCACTGAGTTGCTTAGGGCCTCACTAAGTTGCTGAGGCTGGCTTTGAACTCGCGATCCTCCTGTCTCAGCCTCCCAAGTGCTGGGATTACAGGTGTGCGCCACTGCGCCCAATTCAAGGTCTCTTTTTTTAAAAAGTTTTTTTTTAGTTGTAGATGGACACAATAACTTTAGTTTATTTATGTGGTGCTGAGGATCGAACCCTCAAGTGCCTCAAACATGCCAGACAAGTGCTCTACCTCCAAGCCACAACTCCAGACTTTTTTTATTTGAAGGGCACAAAGGCATTTGTGCACACACACACACACACACACACACACATACACAGAGTCCAGAATGTTTTAAATAAATGTTTAGAACATGGTCCATTAAACTCACCTAAGTGAAATAAGATCCCTTAAGGTGCATTATGAAATCAGGGGAAAATCAAAATTTCTATTTATTTGTGTATTTATACCATTATAGATATGGTATATGCATATATATCTATTAGTATTACAATGTGCCAAAACAGTTTCCTTTTATAGGTATAAAACGAAGCAACATCCAAGACAAAGCATGAATGTAGAAGGAAGAAGTAATAACTACCATTTTCACTAGTAGAACACCTCAGATTTGACAATGAAAACATTAGGTACTTCGTGAAGATTATTCAAAAGATAATGCTCAAAATGGGTTTTGTAAATCATTTATTATGATTGAAAGGGAAGAAAATGATAGGAGACAAATATTACAATTAAACATGAAACAGTATTCTCTTCTAACCAATCATAATAACACACTTGAATTTTTAGAATGGCTATATAAGTAATTTTTCAGAAAATAAAATCTTCACATCATCAGTTACAGAAAATTGAGTTCTTTCCATCAAAATATTTTATCTCTGCTCTATCAAAAATAAATGCCAAGTATAAGGTACTACAGTTTAAACTAAGCTTTCATTACTTATTTTTAAATTAGAAGATTGCAGGGCCAAGAGGGGGGAGTGTACCAGATGGTGGATGAATTACTGCCTGAGAGTGAAGTTCTCACACATAAGGAACAGTTCCACCAGGCCCCAAGCTCACCAATGACTGATTATTAAATGGTTTTCTGGGAGCTCAGAAATTCTTTATCCCAGCCAAGACTCCTCAGAGTCACCCCCAATTGGCAATCAGTTTACTCTAAAAAATAATTTATTTAATTCAGTGAGTTGTTGTGGCTCAAAAGATGTAGAGGAAATGGTAAATGAAAATCTATTTCTATGGAATCAAGTCTTCTTTTTATTGTTACCAATAAAGTCCACTATTACTTGTATCACTTGCTCTGCTCCTTCGAAGGATGGAAAGCCTGGTGTGAGGACACTACACTACCACAGGGAAAAAGCAGCAAGGAGGAAATGCAAAGGCTCCGCCAGCACATGGATTCAGCAGCTAACATTTTTCTCAAATTGGTTTAAAAAAATGACACAAAAGTGATAAATATATGTCCAAAAATAAATATGAATATTCTACACATAAATAAAATTAAGTATACTCGTAATTACTATTACAGTTAAACATTTCTATAATATCACATGTCTTATCACAGTTTCATTTTCATCATGAATCCTCATTACATTGTTTTTACACATACTGGATGTACTGGCCACTTACCCAACCTAGGAAAGTAAGACATCTCAATGTTCTTTCAACTAAAATTTTATCTCCTTTGACAGAAGAATTTTCTGTTTCCCTTTTTTCGAAAGCAAATATTTTGGAATTTATTTTCAAACTGTTATTAGAAAGGACTGTGTGAGGGGCAAGCTTTAAGGATTGTCTTTGTTTTCAAAGATATTAGGATTGAACAAAGCAAGGTCAGGTTGACCCAGTACTGAATGCAAGGAAATGTGAGCAATATTCCAGTGAACTTGTGCTATGCAGACAGTCAAGGAATGTCAGGAATCACTGCCTCATTTTAAACTTTACACTCCAGTGATCTGCGAAGGCAACAGGGCACACTTTCTAATACCACAGAGGGGTTCTGGTTACCTAACTCCTGTTTTCTCACGTAATGATTCACAGAGCCAGAACATTTATTGCACTTGCTCTAAAATTTTCCCCCCCACATCACATGCAGCTCCTTCTGACATTGTGTACCCCGATCCTTTCCAAACACCATCTCGGTTATCAAAAGCACATTTAATTACAGTACTTACATTTTTGGTAGTGAGCTTTTCCAAATAATCAACAGGTAAACCAAGCGAGAGTTTGGAATCTCCCTTTCTCAAGATGGCCAGTAATATTCAAAAGAAAAAAGAAAAGAAAATCTATACTGCTTGATGTCTCAGGTGGCTAGGAAAATGGGGAGGAATGACAAATGCTAACCTATTTAAGAGAAAATGAACATGTTGGCAAATTTTGTGTTCATGTTTTATTGCTATTTGAATATTTAAGAATCAGATAAGAGAGAGTAGACCCTATTACTGCTAAAACTTGGACACTGGAGTATTGGTGCCATGCAGCTGGAGTGAAGGAGCTTGCTGACAGCCGTGAAGCCACCACGGGAGGCCAGGACTGAAGCTTCTGGCTCCTGAGCCTTCATAGGAGTGTGGGTCCTTTGGTGGGCCTGCTGCTTGAAAGAAGGAGCTGGCTTCCTATGGCCTTGGCTTGGGCTCCCTGGGTCCTGGCTGAGAGCAGAGCTGGAGCAGAGAGGTGGTGAAATGCTGCCTTCTGTTGATGGAAGTTGTTGATATAACTGGCAATCAAAAGAGTGATTTCAAGAATCTGAAACAAGAAACAGAATGATTATGCTCCTGAGAAGTTCTCACCAATGACAAGAGAGTGCAGGGTTGGCCATGGTGATCTCTATTTGCTAGTGCCCAGCCTCCCAGAATCCCCTTCTCTGCAGATCAGACAATGGAGTTTTTACAGGTCCAGCACTATCAAGGCACTGGCCCACTTCCCCATTACTTAAATCAGCAGAAATCATGAATCTCAAAAAAACAAGGTTTTAGTGGCAATATTAGGAAATGTGGCAGTTACCTACAACTCTCTCAATTACCTTAAAGTCGCATTTGTGAATATGTGAATCAAGAAATTCAGTCCATCATACAGATCAACACCTGTATTTAAACTAAAATACTGAGCATGCCACAATTTTTGGCACTTGATGGTCAACTGCTTCCATTTAGATAGACTTCATTAGGAAAGAGATCTGCCATTTTTTTTTAAAGCTTCAGATTCTGAAGAAATGGTCTCTTTTGATGATTTAGATAAAGTTTTAGGGAAACCAATTTCTTATTCTTTTGATTACAGAACTGCATGTTAGAATGAAGCCCTTTTATTTGTTGGCTTTTACTTAAGAGACATTAACAAATACATAGTTTGTTTAAAAAAAGGAAAGGCACAAATAACTTTTAGGGATAAAACTCTGCTCTTTTCTCTAACGAGTCCATAAAGCAAATAACCCCTAGTAAGAGGATGTGTGTCAGGTACCTGACAATAATCACTTACTCTGTAGCCATTTCCTTGGAACCTTGTATGTACTAAGGACTTTGTAAACCTTCTTCATTGTTTGTAAGCTAAAGGATGTAGGTATTATCATGCCATTTTTTAGACAAAGAAACCAAGGCTGAGAAAAAGTAAGCCAGGATTTAGACCCATGGTGGTTAAATGAGAAGTACCATTTGTTGTCCCATTCGGAAGTCTCTGAGTGATAAATGTTTTAATACGAAAAGAACTAAAGAACTAGTGTAAAAAGTTGGCAGAAAGAGTTCTACTCACCTTGGGTTTTGCCATGGCAAAAAGTAATTTCTCTGTCGGTTTGTCTTTTGAATGTGTATTGTTAATGACTACCATGAAATCGTCTTGAAAGCCTCCAAAGGTCATTAGATTTTTGTACACATAGCTGATTATTAACCTCTTCAAAGAAAAGAAAAGAAAAAGTAAGTGTTATCTGCTTTTCATGTTCAGAGAAAGATGAGAAATGAGTAAAACATATATCTCCATTAAAATGCTGATATTAATTATGGCACAATGCAAAAATTAATTTCTAAAATCAAATCTATTATGATCTAAAATAGATAGTGGTGGTACTAAGTTTATTTAGGCATAATCTACCTTTACAATTAAAATACATTTCAATTCTGAAAAAAACTCATTTCAGAAAAATTAGAAACTAAAAAGAAAACAAAAAAAAAAAAAAAAAAAACACTTGTATTATAGCATCCAGTGGAAAATCACTGTTAATATATTCTCATATGTTCTTTTTTTTTTTTTTTTTTTTTTGGTTCCATGAATTAAACCCAGGGGTGCTTAACCATTTAGCCAGATCCCCAGTATTCCCAGCCCTTTTTATGTTCTATTTTGAGACAGGATCGCGCTAAGTTGTTTAAAACCTCCCTACGTTGCTGAGGTTAGCTTTGAACTTGGGATCCTCCTGCCTCAGCCTCCCAATCCCTGAGCTACCATGCCCGGCTATTTTCATACATCCTGTCAGGTATCTCTTTATATATGAGGTTGAGCCTCATGAAACTGATTCTTTTTATGGATAAAATGGTCATATTCTGTTCTGGCAAATCAATGTTTTACCCTGACTGGTGGATTCTTTTATGTACATAAACAATAGCAATCTTAAGCATACTGTGAGCATCGTACTTTTTTAAAGATGACAGGTCTTTCCATGACAACAAAAGCACTTGTATAACATCATTTCAATGACTTTATAGGCAATCTTTTATTGATCAGCCTACTGCAGTCTATTATTTATCGCCTATTGCAGGGTATTTTTTACTCTCTTGTAATCTTTTGGGACTTATTTCATAATGCACATACCTAATTATTTCTTTGGTTATGAAAGCAAACACCAAGAACTACTTGCTTAAAAAGTGACGATGATTTTTCCAAACTCTCCTCCAGAGAGGTTATAATCATTTACAGTCTAGGCATTGCAGTCTAAGTCACATTGGTTACCATCATTCTTTTAAACTGTATTTAATTTCTAGAGAAATTAACATTTTAAAATACATTTACTGAATATTTGACTCTTTTGTGGATTTGAGTTGGCCATTGGCGTATTGGTGTGTTCACAAGTTTCTTCTTCCTTTTTCTTTTCTCTTCACCTCCCGCCCCATTTTGGTGGGGGATTGAACACAAGACCTGGCACATGTTGAACACCCTCTACCACTGAGTTGCACTTCAACCCCATAATATTTTTATTGTCTTATAAATAATACATGTGTGCATGTTGACGAATTAACCCTTTGTCATATATGAAACATTTTTTTTTCCCAGTGTGTTTCTCAGACAATTTAAGAGGACAGAATTCAAACATGCACAGCCTAAAAGTGATCTGCACATGTAAGATCAGCTAAGCAGACCACTCCAGCAGCAGCTGTCCAGAATCTTTGTCCTGGCCTGTGTATCCCCTCCCGGGACCTATGAAACTAGTTTATTCAACTAAGAGAACTCAGTACAGGTGTATGGCTTTTTTGTTGACTCAAGTCACTGATTGTATGATCTGTCTGCAAGTTAACCATTCAAGAACTAAAAGGTTCTTGAACAACTCCTTCAAAAAGTTTTTATACTACTTACAAGGGTAAAACAGTAACTACAACACTAAAGGACAGTTTGATTTCCAAAAAATTTCCAGTGATCTCTGATTATTGCCAAAGGTAAGAAGAGTCCACTGCAACCCTGGAATCTATCAATTCCTGCCCACCAGATTAATATATATCTACATATATATGTATATACATATAGTTTTTACTAAGTAATCTGACACATTAAATGTGATAGAAAATAATGTAAACATCAGATAAATACATGAACATATAAAAAGCACAGTTTGTCTTTATTTTTAATTATGTGAAAATCTTTAAGTTTTTGTATGTGTACATGTGAAGTGGGAGGTGATATTATGGGAAATTACAGAAATTATGTTATAGACGTCTTAATGAAACTGAACTTAAACTTTGATTATTAAAGTTTCTACTTTAATAGTATCTTAAATATTTTTATTTTATAGAGGACACAATTGTTATAATTCTTTAAAAAATATTCATTTCATCATTATAACCAAGATTGCAATTTAATCATGGGATCATATTTTTCTCACACACAACAGATAACCATCTTATAATGGTTTAAAAGATAAAATTGTAAGCATAGTTGTATTTGTAGAATGACTCTTCATTAGGAAGAATGTTATCTGAGCATGAGAAAAATCAGATTAAGGTGTGCTTTTGTTTACTGTACACTGAGCAATGGAAATAGTGGATTCAATGCAAATTTCAGGGCTCAATCTTACCATGGAGTTGAATTCCAAGATGCTCAAACCATTCTCATGTATAGCCAGCCATATGAAAACATTTCCAAGCGAGGATGGAGTTGTGGGCTACAAAGAGAGTTGAAGATATGCTCGTAAATGCTATGCAAAAGCATAGAAATATTTTCCAATCTAAATGTCATATGACATTTATCACTATAAAAACCAAAAATGTATTACTAAAAATCTCTCTTGGGAAGAGGCAGTGTGGTCTATTGGAAAGAGCAGTAAATGATAGTAAGAGAACCGGTGTTGAGACCCAAATCAGTCACTTAACAGCATGTGCATTCTGACAAGCTATTTAATCCCTTCGAGACTCTATTTCCACATCTTTAACATGGGAACAATAATTTTTATCTTATTTTCGTTTCAAGAGACTAATAGTTGACAAAGCTTTGAGGGTTTCTGTGATAATCAAAATACACTGATGTGCATTATAAAGTGTGTACAGCTCTTATAAATTATATAAAATTATTATAGTAATTGTACATTGTAAGTGCTCTTACAATGTGAAGGATCGCTGTAGTAACTGTAACCTATCTGAAAGTTTATTAAATCGGATAGCAATGTGTAACAACAATAAAAAGAAAATACATAGCTATGTGTTCAAGAGTAATGAGAAATGCTAAAAGTTTCTACCAATTTTTTTACTGAAAAAGCAATAAAATTGTATCAATAAAAACAATCTCTCTTCACAAAAAGTCCAGCTAAAACCCATGAATATTTTTGAGCATTTCACAATGATTGGTTTGTTCGGTTAATAATTGAATTCCTAACAAAAACTAACTACTTCTTTTAAGTCTTATAAAACAATGTCAAGATTATAGATAAGGAGCTGGGATGAATCTTGCATTATTTGTATACTGTAAAACTTAACAGAATTTCATACATAAAAAACCATGGGTTACCACCCTATTGAGGGTCAGCTTGCAAAAGACAGGCAAGCATTAAAAAGAATGCCATTCAACTCAAGTGTCCATCAACAGCTGAATGAATAAACAAAAATGTTTATGTGTACACCCACACACACATACACACACACATATTATGGAATATTATTCAGCCTTAAAAAGGAAGAAAATTTTGACACAGGCTACAATATGGATGAATCTCGAAGACATTACCCCAAGTGAAATAAATAAAGCACAAATGGACGAATAGTGTAAAATTCCTTATATGTATGGTTCCAGGCACGGTCAAACTCATAGAGACCTAATGGTGGTTGCTAGGAGTTGAGTGGCGTGGATAAAATTGGACAGTTAGTGTTCAGAGGGCAAAGAATTTCAGACCAGAAAGATTTTTAAGGTTCTGGAATTGGATGGGGGTGATGTTGGCACCACAATGTGAAGGTAATTAAGGGCGTGGATCTGTCCACTTAAAATGATTAAGATGGTTGATGGGTGTTTAATGTTATGGGTATTTAACCACATACACACACAGAGAAAGGGGCACCATAAAGCAAACAAAGGAAGTGTCCGCCTGTCATAAAGAAAAAAACAAGTGCTGGTCATGCACTCTGAAACACAGTATCATTATTTAATAATATTTTGTGCCAGTGAGCACAGAAACTATGGTCAAAGCAGAAAAAAATACTTAGTAGTCCTTACAATGCTGAAGGTAGAATTAAAATTCATGAAAAAATGTTCTACAGTTCAAATCTATTCCTTGTATTTAAAAAGCACATGTTCAATTCCCTGAAAATATATTAATTTTATAGATATTTAAGAGTATCAGCAAAATCATCGTTCTATTAACTTAGTATACAGATTCCCAAAATAATTTCTTACCTGCTGATAACACAGTCACCCACAGAATTAGAAGTAGAAGATACATTAGGTTTGACTTTTTCTAGTCCCTGCTGTTTTTTAATAGGAGAGGAAACTGAGATCCAATTTTCTGGCCCAAAGATGCACACATATTCAACAAGTATTTAATAAGTGATAATTAGGTGCAAAGCATTATGGTAGGCACCAGAGGAGGACTAGGATCAGGGAGTCTACCCTCTTAGGGAATGTGCAATTTCTTAGGATAAAAGAAACAACAGAAAAGAAAAAAAATAGGATGTATCTTAAGAGCCTAGAGTTGAAAGTGGCATGGTTCAGTAAAAAGAGGAGTTAAGAGGCAGTGTTCCCCTGGGGGAAGTGCCGGCCTCTCCCTGGCAGGGTCTGCCTCCTATCCTGGAGTTTCTGGAGCGCTCTGTTCCTGTCACTCCGATGCAGTGCTGTGTTGGCAGGGCTGTTGCAACACTGGACTTAGCTAAGTGACAGGGTACTGGGAGTTTGTTCCAACTCATCAGAAACCATGGGTTCATGTAGCCCGAGAGCTCAGGCTTTGCCAAACAGGACGCAGTAAATACCTCCTGAATCTGTGAGCAGATGAGTATGAGAGTGGAGAGAGAATGGTGGATGGATGAGGAGCCGACAGTGGAGTTCAGCTGCTCTTTGCCATCTCCTGACCAGCCTCAGGAGTCCGGGAAGAGACCTCAGGTGAAGGCAAAGTTGAGCAGAGAAAGAAGAAGAAGACACGATCCTGCCCTTTCCCTTTGTTGTTTTCTTAAATTATTGGGAATTTCCTCATTTTAAAAAAAAAGCCCCATATACTAAATTGGGGGTAAATCTGGTGGCCCCTTCACACAAAGGTTTTCATTATGCATTTCCCTCCCATTTTTTCTTACTTTTGCAAGAAACAACTTGGCACCAAAGAAGGGCCACTGCCTGGCTACTGTCAAATAGATGCGTACACAGTCAGCAGCATTGTGTCCCCGCAGGGCCATCCATCTGGTTGACAGTCTCTGGTACAGCTGCCTAAAAAAGGAAAAGGACAGACACAAAACCACAGAAGCACAAATGTACCATCCTCCCAGGGCGAAGCTCTCCTGAGCCAACCGAGCCCAGCTGCGCCTCCTCCGCACACCAAGGCACAGTGGCTCCCCGCCTTCTCCTTTTTGGAGCATCCCAAATTCTCATGCTTTTTGTGTTCTCAACATAACCAAATACCTCCCAGACTGTAAATTTTAAGCATCTGAATAGCTAATATAAAACCTTAGTGTAAGTTAGTTTAAAAGGTAATTTCTCCTGGAAATATTTTCTTTTTTTTTTAAAGTAAAGAAGCAGAGCCCAAAGATGAATCTCTAATGATGGAATTTTAGGAACTGCCACTCCTAGCCTGGGGAGATGCTGGACTGGATGCAGGGATAAACTTCTCAAATCAAACTATGAAGGCAATGATTTATAGCACATAGAAAAGATTTTTCTTAAGTGTTCCTATTTTGGAAAACTCATGGTAAACTGAATGTGCCTCTATTTTTTAATCTTAGAAACCTTTTGTGTTCTCTAAAATTAAAGCTGCCAATTAATTTAATTTAAATTTTATATTAAAAAGTCTTACATAATAATTTTTTTTTTCAACTTGTTTATAATGGACTACCTAGAAAAAAAAATTGGGAAACATTTCATAAAATTAAACTTTTCATGAGCCACTTTTTTTTCTCTTATTCATTATCATGATTAATTTGAACAAAGAATGAATAACATCAAATTAAAAGTATATCTACAGGTAATTTTTTCCATTGGGAAAAAAAATTAGTTATTTTACAATGTATACATACTTCAAAACACACTGCACATGACAAATACATTTTTATTTACCTATTTAAAAAATTTAAATATAAATTTGAAAGCATCTGGGCACATCTGGAATAGAAATAACTGTAACCTCTTGGGGTTTATCAGTATTTAAATTTTTGAGAAAGCTGTCAGACTTTTTTTCCACTTTTAAAATTGGTATGTAGTACCAAAAAACTAGTGTGATTCTACCCTCTGCAGAGTCAAAAATATTTCCTTACCTTAACTGTTCTTCAGAACAGCCATCTCTGTACCCTTTAGGATAAAATTTCTCTACAACTTGTTTGAGAGTTTGGTTTGCTTTGCATTGATTGGTAATTTGTCCTGCTGGAGTTGAGAAAGGTCTTTCAAAATCTCCAATCTCCACCTAATTGTAAATCCCCAAAAGAGAAAATATAGGATATTGAAAAGAGTTTTTTTAAAAAGTCAGTTTAATTTTTTTCTAAACATTCTTTTTTTAACACATAACATATAAATCTATGTTTCATGATTGATTATAAAATTTATAATAATACATAAGAAGTGTTATTAAGGCTAAATGTCATTTGAATTCTTTGAAAAGAAACTACAATTGCAAAATTTTAGTTCCATTTCTACATTCATCTTCCATACTATCACCATCTAATAACGTTTACTAAAGACCTATATCAGGATAATCTTCATTCAAAATACTGTTTTAATTGCTAATAATAAGGTGAAATGGAAGTTTAAATAAAAGGAAAGTCAGGTACAGTGGAGCACACCTGTTATCAAATGGCTTGGGAGGCTGAGGCAGGAGGATCACGAGTTCAAAGCCAGCCTCAGCAACTTAGCAGGGCCCTAAGCAACTCAGTGAGACCCTGTCTCTAAATAAAATACAAAATAGGGCTGGGGATGTGGCTCAGTGCTTAGGCGCCCATGGGTCCAATCCCTGGTAGCAAAACAAAACAAAAGACTATACCCACTAAAATAAAAGAAAATAAAAGGAAAGAAAAAAACTTACAAGATTATAAGAAATCCCCAAAAAAGTATTAGTCGCACTTTTTAAGGGTCTCTACAGAATATAATGGGAGCCAGAACTATGTTCTCATGAGTTGCTTCCCATATTTATTCCATACATGTTACTGGATTTAGTTTCTCATGCTACTAGTCTCTTATTCCCAGGAATAGAGTCCTTCGTTCCCCTGTCTTCTGTGATGGCAGAATGTTGAACCCTCATCTCTACTAGGAGGCCAGACAGACCCTCCTCTAGGACCGTCTTACTCCCCATCCATCCCTGTCTCTACTGACACATGGACCTCTCCATCATCCAAGCCTGTGCTCAGGTCCCGCTGCAAGTCAGACACTGTGCGAACGGGTGTGAGAGGGAAGGCTGCACAGCCCCAGGTGCAGAGTTTACCAGCTACTGGTAAGGACTAACAAACTCATGGTAAACTGAATTCAGTGCTTAGTATAGGGTACCAAAAAGGGTTCAAGGAGGAAGACAGGATGGGGACATTCAGGTGAATGCCCACTGTACATTCTCATCATTATCTATAGCACTTCCCACCAGCAGATGGAGATTCCATCAAGCCTAGAAGGGTCATATGCAAAGCCCCTGGTCACCAACTTAAACTCCCTGCCTCCGTTTAGCTGTTAAACAACCAGCCTCTGAGGTTCCGAGCCTTGTGTCCCCTCTAATTCCAGCTCAGCTTCGCCCTTACAGCCTAATCTTCTAACCTAGGTTTTTGACCCTGTTTCTTAGTCATTGGTTATCTAGTGTGGCTTTGTTGTTGGGCTCCCATTTCTCATTTTTGCTGGTTTTTCTCAATCCCCATCTCCTCCCTAGTCAAGCATTCTTTCTATGTCCCCACACCAATTCAAAACCATCTGCCAGCTCTTCAACTACATCAAAATCCTTTCCCAGAAGGAACTATTGCCTCCTAGCACCAGGTAGACAAAGGTAGTTAAAAAAAGGTAGGCCCTTCGAGGCAACCCTGCCTCCTAGGGGAAGTCTGTGTTGATGTCCAGGCTCAGGGTCGCCCTCCCCAGGGCTGACAGACTGTGCAGCATGGAATACACACAAGTAGTGTTTGGAGAATAACTGAAAATCGACTGGGATAATTCCCAGCACTCCCCACTGCCATGCCAGACACTAGTGCCAGGGGTCAGTTCTGAGAGTGTCCTAATTGAGACAGAGAACAGCAACATGAACCTACAGATACTCAAATACATACTAGCAATAACTTGTCTATGGAGTTCAGGTTTCGTTAGCATATTTCATCTATCTTCATGAAAGCTGCTCTGAGGAAAGCAGATCAGGAACATTATTTAATTTTCCACGTGTAAATGGAGAGATTGCACTTCTAAAGTTAGTCATGTGCTTCATGGTATCTCGCCTTACCTCTCTGCCTCTTCCTCAAACTCATCTAAAAAATGTTAGAAGTGGGGCTGGGGCTGTGGCTCAGTGGTGGAGCGCTTGCCTAGCATGTGTGAGGCACTGGGTTCAGTCCTCAGCACCACATGTAAACAAATAAAGGTCCATTGACAACAAAAAGAATATTTAAAAAAAAAAAGTTAGAAGTATATATACCCAAAGTAGGTTATAACTTTTCAAAGAAGTTTTCTTAACAAAATGAAAACTTAAAATAGGAAGACAAATTTACATCAGTTAAAATGAGGGTGATTTTCACAGAATCTGTGTCCCTGGAAGACCCTAACCTAGGATGGCGAGTGACAGGAAATCATTTATAATCTTGCCACCAAGAAAATGGGCCCTGTTTCTCTTTTCCTCAGCTTTTACCTCTTATTAAAAGAGGTCCCACGGTATAGCCCTCATGTTTAAAGTGTGCATGATGTTCAAATTATTTTAAAAGTGAACTAAATTATCAACTACTCATTCCTCTAAGAACACTTGTGGAAAAAGGCTCCCGTGTAAGACTGCTCGACAGGAAGAGGGATGGGAAGAGTCACGGCTCTTGGTGAGGTCACAGCAAGTGGTAGGGAGCAGGATCATACATGGGTGATTATAAACCACCGAGGTTAGGACAGTGATATCTATGTACAGGACATGATGGACACCTCAAGAGGGACTTTAACCTACCTGGGCAGGATTTGGGAAGGGTTCACACCCACAATGAAAAGTACAGGCTAAGATGAAGTTAGCAGGTGAAGGAACGGGGTAGGCACTCCAGGCAGGGGAGACACGCCAGAGAAGCAGAAGAAGGAAAAAGGGAACCATATGCAAGTCAAGGAATTGTGCTTGGACCCACAGATTAGACTTTACTGGAGCACAAAGTTCAAGATGGGGAGTGTTAAGGGAGTGCAGAGGCTGGGGAGGCAGGCATGGGGAATGACCTAGTACGTAAACAAGGGAATTACAGCTACGTTCACTTTATGCTGTATTTCCATCTTGTTTACTAGTGCTGTACCAGGGTCACTGGCATAACAGCTGGCACCCTGGCAGCCCTCCAGGGCCACAAAGATGACGCCCAGGAGTGGCAGAATGGGGAGCAGGATAAAGCCCACACTCTAATGACTTCATAAGAGGTGCCAGGTTGCCTCTGCAGAGAGACAAACATACTTCTGTTTGATTAAGTCGCGATTAATTTGAGTGTGTGTGTGTGTATTTATAGAAGGTCAGACTTCATCCTAACTGATGTAATAGGTAAACAAGAGAAAGTGCTCTAGACTTTTCAAGACTCATTCCTACTAGATTACTGAACTATTTCAACATGGCATCCTCAGCCCCACAACTCAACACTCAAATTCCTTTATTAAATCAAAGTCTAGAGCTATATTTTCCAGAGAATTAAGAAATGAGGCTCTCTTTACCAAACACCATCTCATTCTGCATCACTGCAATTGTTGGCAGTTGAGAGTCCAACTGTTTTTATAAAGCCTGCAAGTTTTAAGGTCTTAAATCATAGCGGAGTGGATTTCAAGAACCACTGAAGGTATGTTGTTTTACTGCATTTAATTCCCTGAAGAATCTGGTATCCTATCATTTCCATATATTATTCTACTCAATGTGGAAGTTACCTGAGCTAAAAGGGCTGCCATTTCTAGTGCCAGATCCTTGCTCACAGGAAAAAGGCCATTTACTATTTGATCATTTGTCTGATACATTAACAGCAACTTTTCTCTATCATTCTCTCCACGGGCTTGCATTGAGAAATAGAGTCTGTAAAAAAGAAAAAGAAAATTTCTCATTAAATTATGTATATACATATATATGCACACACAACACACACACACACACACACACACACACATATATATGTATATATATTTTTTCCATGCTGGAGATGAACCCAGGGCATGCCAGACAATTCTCTACTATTGAGCTACACCCCCAGCCCCCAATGACATTTTTACAAAGGAAGAAAGTAAAGATAAATACAGAGGATAGCAGTGGGGTGGTTTTAACATAGTCCTCTAAGTTATATGAATTTAGACCATTACTATTAGTTGATGATTTGTTTCCATTCCATAGAACATTCTCAGCAAAATGAAAAGAAAATTTCTTTAAGGTGAAATGCTATTTTTTAATTACTGAAATACAGAATCCTTAAGTGTTACTGAAGAAGGACCTAAGACACCAAAAAAAACTGAATTTGGTCTCTCTTGTAGGGAATGCATGATGTAACCTTCATTTCAATGGACCCTTTAATTATGAACATACCAAAGAATATGAAATGAAGGTATCAACTTGAAAACAACCCCAAATCAACATCAATTAATGGGGAAGGAAGAGAGGTCTTCTTTGAGAATCCAAAAGGGAATATTTGTACATTTAGATGTGTTTTGACTTTTCAGCCACATGCTGATAATCAGATTTAGGTGCTCAAAAGTAGTTTACAGGGCTGGGGATATAGCTCAGTCGGTACAGTGAATTTGCTTTGCAAGCACAAGGCCCTGGTTCAATCCCCAGCACCATAAAAATGTAGTTTACATTTTTTCACTATTACTTGTTGAAACATGACATGTTTTTTGTTTGTTGGTTGGTTGGTTGGTTGGTTGGTTGGTTGGTTTTGAGATGGGGTCTTACTATATTGCTCAAGTTGGTCTTAAATTCCTTCCTGGACTCAAGAGATCTTCCTGCCTCAGCCTCCCAAGTACCTGGTACTGCAGGTGTAAGCCACCGCACCTGGCTTATGACCTGGCTTTTATTTGTCTAGGAGTCTTCAACAAATCAGTGACCTCCTTTATTTATTCACTGTGCTGTTGATTTACACGTGAGACTTGCAGGGTCTCTGGCTTCAGATGTGGCATGGTGAGGCATTTTGAGCTATCAATGCTCCAAGTGTTTTGGTCATGGGGAGGGTAAGCACCACCTTGACACACCTGAATATTATCATGGCAACACAGTGACTGGAGAAGAGGGATTTGGATCCAGCAGTGAGGTGTGTGCCCAATTGGCTGTCGCTGTGGATTTTCCATCTTTCTCTCTGTACATACTAGAAGGAGCACACAGCCCATTAGTTAGAGCATCTCTCCCAGAAATTATCTCAAACAGCAGGGAAGGAGAGGGCAGCAATCCCCAGCCTGAGGAAACATGGTGGGTGAACTCTGGAAAGCTCCTCCTAGCCCACCATTCTGATCATTATTACTGTCACACCCAGCTTACGAATCAGAGTAGTTTCCTGAAAAAAGTCAATCCCAAGCCCCATTTTTGTTTATAACTAAATGAAGACAAATAACGTAGGATTGTTTAGCTGGTAGAATACAGCTGGACAACAGAAGAAGCAGATAATACCTTTAAAGTGATGTCAGCAAAGTGATATAAAACAGAGACTGAGGCTTAAGAGGAAAGCACTCCCTTTTGACACAGTAACATTTTTATGCATCACTTACTTTCCTCACTTGAAGTTAAGACCTATGTCTTTTTTATACCTGTGATTCACCTGGAGCTAGGTGAGTGTTATCACTGGAAGGTTCTTCATGCCAGTCTGAATGGTGACACAGCCAGGGGGAGACAATGAACCAAATGTTGAATGGCTACTGGGAGGAGCTATGGTGCACTTTCCTATCACTTCTGGCATGCTGCGAGATTAAACCTGAGGGGAAGTGGAGCCCCCCAGACAGAAAGGGAAGACAGTCCTGGACACATGTGGCTCAGGCATAGCATCTGCAGGAAACTGGCTCAAACCCTAGTGAAACAGCTTGGTCTCCAACTGCTCTGCAGGGGTGTGGGCAGTGCTTGGAGAGGAATGGAAGAATCACAAAATGAACCATAGTCAGAAAGTCAGATCTTTGGGGCCAGAAAAAGAAGTGTGTGATTTACATCTCTCATGGTCAGTTTCTGGCTGCTCCGAATCTTAAGGGGACCCGAGGCAGGGAAAGAGTGTCTTACAAAGGCAGCAGAGCCGGGCCTGGAGGGCAGGGGTGGACCCAGAGGTGAGCCTTCCTGCCCCTCGTGGAAGCTGACTCTACCTGGACCCACCCTGCAGAGCTGGGTTCCTGCCACTGAGGGCCGTGCTGTTGCTCACCCTTGGGTGGCTCCATGTTCATTTTTCACAGCATTTATTTTCCCACTGTGGCCCTTTTCATCCTCGTGTGACCCCTAGGGAGCAGCCTGCCATCCTCCAGTCCCCCTGCCTTTCACTGAAACCACAACCGTGAGCCTCCCCACACTTCCCTGCCTCTTCCTGCCTTTGTGGCCTTTATGCCTACAATGTCAACCATTTGCGTGGAAGTCATTCCTCTGCCAAATCGTCCTCCATATTCCTACAACATCATGTTTGTACCCATAGTAATATTCATGGTGTATTCAGCAAATACATATGAAGTGCTCACTAGGTGGCAGGCTGTGGACCCACAGCTTTACATTGGCCGATATTTAATTCTTCAGAAAACCCTCAAGGCAGGCACTCTTTTGACCTACATGTCAGAGGGTATCTGAGGCACAGAGATGTTAAGCAACTTACTCAGGGCTGCACAGCCAGCAGTAGAGCCAGGAAGCTAACCCAGGCAATGTGCCTCCAGAGCCATGTTCCTCACCACTGTTCTCCTGATGCTACAGCATTAATCACAAGACTTCCCATCTGCCTGTCCCAAGGAACTGCAAGATTCTAAAGGAAAGGGAAATTCTATTTGCCTTTGAATTCCCAGGGCTTCAAATAAGGCCTGGCATTGGTAGACTGCGAGAATGGATCAATGAATGGTATGCAAGAATTGCCAACTACAGGAATCATTTGCTGAAGAAGGCTAAGGATACTTCTTAACACAGCCTTGGGCCAGTGACCACACTCTGAAGTCTTGGCTGCCTCATCTAATCACCTACCCGCTATGGATGCTCTTAGGATTTTATGAGATGATGTGTATAAAGTGCTCAGCACAGGCCTGGTGTGGGGTAAGCATTCAATAAACACAGGGGAGTGTTAGCAATAGGATTCTTCTCTAGAGGTCTTCAGAATCACAACAGAGTCCCTCCATTCTGGACTTATAAAAATGTGACTATAACCAGAAGAAATGGGAAAATTGGATGACCTGTGGCCCTTCTTGACTTGGGTGTCAATAGACACAGGTGCTCATATTGTCAGCTAGTGGTGGCAGAGATAGGCATGTTAGACTGTGCTCTAGAAAATACCAACCACCAAGCACTGATAAACATGATCTTTCATTTTCAAGGAGAGGAAAAGAAGAGCCGCTCCTTTTCGGGAGTGACCCTTGCCCCCTTTGTTACAAACATGTCTTGACTTTGGCAGTTTCAAATACACAGTAAGAAATCAACTTAAAGAAGAGGTCTTAATGTGAACTAAATTTAAACACTAATTTCCAAATGGTCATCTCTGAAACCAAGTTCAAAACCTCTTAATTAGATCTTGAACCCCAGAATCTAAATAATTAAAATTCCATAACTTGATAAATATAAATATTTCATGATAAAGAAAATTGGTATTTTAGTTTTGTTTATTGTAGTGCTGCTTGGCGGATGAAGAATCAAATCCTTGGCTGGGTGACAGGTCACAGCCAGTTCCCCTCTTCACCGTGTCACTGGAAATGAGGGCTGCTGTCTAAGCTATTTATACACATATGCAAAGCAAGGCCGTATTTAGAAACAAAGTACTTTCTCACAGCTGCAGCTCTTCAGCCACTTCAGACTTGTGTTAAAAATTCAACCTTAGTTGAGTAGGGGTTGTTTTTTTCTTTCTAATGTCAACAATACTGTCACGAGTCTTTTATTTACTTATTTGTTTTTAACGAGGCAATCTTCACCACGAGTCATTACCTCTTCTGTCCCTTTCGAGTGGTGTTAAACTTGGAGCATTATTTTTATCTGTGTTTTCTGACTGTCTTTGTCCTTTTCACTCAATTTTAATTTTGGTTCCAATTGCAGTCATCATAATCAGAACTAGTATGTATTAAACATTCACAAGGGTGAGCATGGAGGAGCACGCCTGTAATGCCAGTGGCTCGGAGGTTGAGGCAGGAGGATTGTGAGTGCACAGCCAGCCTCAGCAACTTATTGAGGCCCTAAGAGACTCACTGATACCCTGTCTGTAAATAAAAAACACAACAAAGAGCTGGGGATGTGCCTCAGAGGTTAAGTGCCCCTGAGTTCAATCCTCAGTACCAAAAAACAAAAACAAAAAAATACCACATTCATAAGTTATGGATTATTAGAAATAGTCTTATACAGAGAAGCTGTTCCATTTGGTTCCTGCAAAACCAAATGAGGATTCCTGAACCTCTTCCACAAAACAATATATGATCTCCCACAAGTGCAAGATCAATAGGAGAGAGCCGCCATGCGGACCTTCAGATCAACACTAGCACGCATAGGAATTATGTGGAGGGATGCTAAAACACGGGCTCCTGGCAGTCAACCTCTGACATTCTGACTCAGTAAGTCTGAAGTGAGGCCTAATAATTGCAAAACTTGCATTTCCAGCACTTTTCCATGTGATCCTGAGGCTGTTGGTCCAGGGCCCACACTTCTAGAACTACTGCTCCAGCGCTCAACAGAACTAAAACCATCACCTGGAAGGTCCATGTCATCCAGCTTGATGTTCTTGCCAGTCACTAATGGACCAAAGACGAAGGATGCCATCAATGCAGCCCCCTCCATCAGTGCAGCCTATCCAATTTCCAAGATCTAGATAATGCTGCAGATCTCCAGGATTTAAAACTTAGCAAAGCTTCATAGTCACCTTCCTGTTGAAGCTATACAGAATGCTGGTACATCATCACAGCTGGTGAGGCCCCGAATAAAGAGGCTCCAATGGTTCAGAACCACCATTAATTCAGATCAAAGGAGTCTGTTCAAACAGCCTTCAGTTGCTGACAGAGGTGGAGTCCAAACTGTGAATGCACCATTATCCTAACTAAAATATGCAAATTTCCCCCTCTAACTTTTGACTGTTAAAAATATATACGGCAAAGAAGATACCTGGCCATGTTGAAATACTCTGCCAATTTATGTAATATTGAACTAGATCAAAGGCTATTATCCTCTGTATGCCACATCGTGCCTTTATTTCTTACATTCCAATTTTAAGTCTATGGACATCTTCCAGAGGTTGTCCTCTGAAAGAATTCAGTGCTATACCGATAATCCCACCAGGCTCCTGGTCCAACATTTTTTAGATCCCATAATTAATGAGGTAGAAGATTCAAATAAAACCAGCAAAATCTTTATTTTAGTACAGTCAGTATGAGCTGATCTGTTAATAGTGTTCGTTAAGTGTCATGTTCTACTAATACATGGAAGAAACGAAAATATTTTTTAAAAAGAAAGAAAGAAAATCTGGTTCCTGACCATATGCCCAAGTGCCCCACGATTCTGCCTGCTGAGAAGGTACATGCTCCAGCTCCACTGGCACGTTGTCAATTCCTGAAACCAGCTGCGCAGCTACATCCTTTTGGACCCATCTTGAAGCTTCTGCTCCCAGCCCCTCCTCCCAGCTGGCAAAGCATCATGTCATCAAAGCCTCCAGATGCCTCCAGTCTATGTGGGGCTCCTGGCTAGCTGCTCTGACAGCACCACCTCTTCCTTCAGAGGATTAACATGTAATTACATATTCATGAGGGGGAGTATATGATTAACAGCAGTCTTCCTCACCAACCTCTAAATTCCAGAGGCTCAGGGACTGGGTCTATGTCTGTTTTTATTTCCATTTTATCCAGAGCATCTAGCTAAGTGACTGATTTATAGTTGAAGCTAAATAAATAGGTGAGAGAGACAGACAAATACATATATATGAAAGAATGAGAATTAGAAACAAAATTTTATGTATAGTTTCCTCCTATTGAAGAGAGTTGCTATTTATACAAAAATAAACATACAAATAAACACTATAACTTTCAAGGCCACTCGGTAGGAAAGTAAAGGGTAGGAGCATGACTTGGAGACAACTTTGCACACATACTCTGGCATCTGGATACAGTATTACACACCTGTTTTTATAAGTTAGACGGACAGTTCTTGTACCTTCACATTTCCCAGGCTGCTGTTCCTTGGATGCCTGTTCCCATTTAGAAATAATGTCACAAATCTAGAAGGGAATTAGAAAACAGATTCACAAGACCTTAAAAAATCAACACTTTTTGAAGACAAGTATATCTGTAGACTGGAAATTTTTGATTAATGTGAGCAAAACAAGTATGTTTAAACTTTTGGTTTTCAGTTGCTATGTAGCTCTAAGTTTAGGATTAAATTATAAATTGTTCTTTGGTCTACTTACCCTTTTGGACACACATTAACTTTGGACTGTGGCCATGAATTTTTTACTCAAAAAGGAATCTTAATGTAGGACTGCATGAAACTGGAAACAAAAAGATTCCAGGGATTTTTTCATGATTTGGTCACTGAAGAAGCAACTTTTCTACCTTCTATGTTTATAAAGATTGGAAAGACTGGGGCTGGGCACAGTGGCACATGTCTGTAATCTTGGCCACTTTTGAGGATTGCAAGTTTGAGTTCCACTTCTGCAACTTAGTGAACCATGTCTCAAAATAAAATTTAAAAAAGGGACTGGAGATGCAGCTCAGTGATAGAGTGCCTTGGGCTCGACCCCAGTGCCACACAAAAAAAAAAAAAAAAAGAAAAAAGAAAGAAAGAAAAAAAGAAAAAATAATTAAGTTAAAACAAAGAAATCCGAAATTCAAGGGAAAGTTCGAGATGTTTGATTTGGGAAAAATCTTTTCCCTCTCTAAACCTCCATTTCCTCATTTGCAGATTATGTGTAATGTTTTTCTAAGGTCTCTCATGGTTCTACGATTCTGTAATTCTAATCGTTGCTATCACTTGATGGAAACTTTATTAGAGTTATTTCACTTTGATCTGGGAAAGATTTTTGAAAGATATTTTTTAGTTGTAGATGGACACAATACCTTCAGTTTTTAAAAAATATTTTTTTAGTTGTTGATGGACCTTTATTTTTTATTTATTTGTATGTGGTCCTGAGAATCAAACCCAGTGTCTCATGCATGCTAGGCAAGCGCTGTACCACTGAGCTACAACCCCAGCCCAATACTTTTGTCTTATTTATTTATTTTTTTGTGGTGCTGAGAATCAAACCCAGTGCTTCACATGTGCTAGGCAAGCACTCCACCACTGAGCTAAAACCCCACCCCCAATCTGGGAAAAATTTCTTTTTTTAAAAAACCTCTTCTTTAAGCTGGGTGTGCTGGTACATGCCTGTAATTCCAGCAACTCAGGAAGCTGAGGATAGAAGATCACAAGTTTGAGGCCAGCCTCAGCAACTTGGTGAGGCCCTAAGCAACTTAGCAAGATCTTGTCTCAAAATAAAAAGGCCTGGGTGTAGCTTAGTGCTGGTTTCCCTGAATTTAATCCCTAATAACACACAATAAGACACACACACACACACACACACACACACACACACCATTCTTCTTTATTTCCATGGTTCATTTTCCACCCATCTTTCAAACTGTAGTTCAGGTCTTCCCTAGTTCCCAGTGCAAACTTAATCTTGCCCTTTGTGCAAAGTCCACAGTACTCTTGAAACATTTATCACTTTCAATTCTAGCTTAAGGTTATCAGTGAATAAATCTGTTCTTCCTAAGCAAACTATAAGTTCACTGTGGGAAGAAGCCATTTCTGGTTCTTGTGTTCCCCAAAGGGTCCAGTCCAGCCCCTGAAGCACTAAAAATAATTCAGTAATATTGTATGAAAAAAACAGAAAGCCATTTTATCAGAGCTTTCATGCCTCCATTCCTGCTACCCCATTATTTAGAGCCTTATTGTCATCATTATTCATTTTCCTCCCTTTATTTTTTAAATTTGTTTTATTTTTATATATATATTTTTGGTACCAGAGATTGAACCCAGGTGTGCTTAACTCCCCATCCTCCTGCCTCAACCTCCTGAGCTGCTGGGATTAGTGGCGTGTGCCAGGTTCCTCCCTTTAACATGGAGTATTATGTGTGTGAGGATTGCCTATTAAGAATTCTGACTTTGCCAAAGTCCTGCAGTGTGTGTGTATGTGTGTGTGTGTGTGTGTGTGTGTGTGTGTGTGTGTTTGAAGATTAGGGTCCTTATATTTTTGGGACACCCTTGAACTAAACTCCTTGCAAAGACTCAAGAGTAGGTTCTTTGCTGCTTGCCAGGTCTGGCTCCTTAGAAGGCCTTGGCTTCACCTTGATGTTTCCTTGAAGACAATGCTCTAGGTCTCTGCCAGAAGGATCGTCAGTGAACAATGCAAATCCAGACTGTGCTGGCTTCCTCATTCCTGTGTCCTGGTTCAAAGTATTCAAGAATTCTTCCACTGTGGTAGAAGCATCAAACCCAACTACCTGGACAGAAATAACAAAGCAGTGCTCTTAATAAAGAGAATATATATTTGAAACAGAGACTTCAAGGCAGGGAACAGGCATGCTTGGTGCACGATTAAGGCCAGCACATATTTCTGTGGCTGTTTTAACATTTTGTCCCAAAGCTCCACTAGAGAAAATGAGCGAGGTTACCTTAGTAGTCAGCTCACTGTAAGAATTCAAAACCTCAGCTACAGCCAACAGATAAAATGCAAAACAGAAAGATCATTTGATTGCTATCAATATCTTTTAGATATCATGCTTGCCTATTAGAAGCAAACAAAAAACTACAATACAAAATGCAATCTTTAAGTAAATGAAAGAAAATAAACAAGAAATGCTTTAAATAAATGAATACTTTTATGTATTCAATGTTTGTTTCTTTAACAGGCAGTTAAGTATCTGAGTTCAGTGATAAAAGGCTATGGCCACAAAGACTAATTGCTGGCTTTGGATCACGTTTCCTTCAGTAAATAAGTGATATCCAGATCTAAGAGCTGGGAGGGCCTGGGAAAGCTTTCCTGAGATTTAAAGACTTTAAAAGAGACTAAAATTGTGCATACTCAAATGTTAGTAATTATTTCCTTACCTAGCAGGGGAATGATGGGGGAAAAAACTTGACCAAAGTGTATTTGATTTTATCCATCACAATTATAATGGCAGTGAAATCCATCCCTTATTTGGTTCAATATGGATTTGTTTTTAGTGTGAATCCTTTTTTAGCAAAACTATTTCAAAACTCAGTTGTCCCATAAAAGATCTAATATATTTGCAGGTTTATCACTTCCAGGTACTGACCAAGCTAGGGAATCTTAGTTCCCTAGATTTCTTGGCCAGGTGCACTTTCATTACAGTAAAAAGGTTAACACACCTGATATATCCCATTCATGAAGTGCACTGGAATACTAAAAGGCAAGGAATGATGATAAGGGTTTCGAAGAAGGGTTGAAAGAATTTCCATTCTTGAGGGTCTGGCTTCCCGATCTCCATTTTGTTGGGTTCTTTCTACACATCGCTGGCAGTAAATGGCATATTTCCCAAATTCTGTCCTGAAATATAAAACTTAAGATAAAATCTAAGAATAAATTTAATTATGACAATCCAATACATGCAATCATCAAGAAAACTTCCCGTTCTGTTCATTATTACAATGCATTATAACAGATTTGACAGTGATTTTTCTTTTTTGAATGATAACATTAAACTGCTATCACGTTTCTCAAATTCCAGTTTCTTTACTTTTGCTACCTCCCACTAACTCAAATGTCTTTATATTCTTCAACTTTTTTGTATTAGTCACAAACTGGATTTATAACTACCAGCCCTATATAATCAATATATGTGGTGATTATATTAACAAATATAAAGAAAGCAATTGTATAAAAAATAGTATAAGGTAACTTAAACAAGATGTAGCAGAGTTCTCTTTTGAAGTTACACTGCCAAACAAGGTAAGAAGATGTCTTCAAATAAAAATTTTAAAATATTTTCCTTCTTTACCCTATAAAACACACACATGTTAAAAATGTTAAGCATTAAACAAAACCACTAGGATAAATAATGTAAAAGTTGAATTGAGATCTTATTTTTCCTCATTTGTATGCAATATAAAAATTATGTGTAATTTTCATTTTGTTTATAAAAGCAGATTGATAACACCTTAAAATATATTTATAGTCAGGTGTTTTCTAGACAGACCCAATGGTGTCACCCTTTGTCCAGGGGGCTCAATGACTGCAACAGAAATCACACGACCTTGATCATAGGGTCCTGAGAATACATTATGAACTGCAGATTATTTTCCTTTTATTTCCAAGTTGCTTTTTGTTTTTGTGTTTATTCGTGTTAGTCCCAGGGTCTATTTAAGCAACCTAATATGAACCTCTTAGTGGACAAAGTAATCCTGGAAAAGCCTTAGCTGAGTACCCTGGGTCTCATTCTAAGTTGAATTTTAAATGTTTCTTTCATGGGAGTAAAAATCCTGAAGTAATTCAAATACATACAATCATAAAAAGAGGGAAGACCACAGGAGATGGTCTCTACATAAAATAAGTAAATGGTCAGCCAGTAAAAAAGGATACTAAGGAAAAAATACTTGATTTTATTGAATGAGCACCCATTGAGACTAAGTCATTCATACCTGAAATGACAGAGACTTTTCACTTAAAAATATTCTTTTCTTAGATTTTTAAGTTTTTATTACAATCTTCCATAAGATCAGTAACATAAAAAAGGAAATATTTCCAAACTCCACATAAATAATAACTATATCAAATTTTCCTATACCAAATTTGTTCATATATTCTAAAAAGGTACCTGACAGGTTTTTAAGTACTTATGATTTATTGTAGACTTTCAGAGGCCACATAAATAACTCAGCCGGCTAGTGTTCTGCACACCTGGAATCTGCATTCCTCTTTAGATGGAGCCCAAGTAGCCACAGGAAAGGATGATGGGGAAGGAAGAGCCCAACACAGAGTGCCAAGAGCTGCCAACCCTGGGCAAAGAAAAGCACCGCAGGTTAGAGGCCATGCCAGTCAACATCTGTCAGAGGAGAATGCCTGACAGAACTTGGGAGAGCCACGGGCTGGTGACTGTCTCCACCCCCAAGTATCTGCTTCTTCCCATATACATTATTTAAAGCATTTATACTACATTAAAGACATAAGCTCTATATAGGGTCAGATGCATGATCCATCCAGTTGTGCATACTACTGTCTACAACTGAGTGGACGTAGCAGTCCTTTTTGACATAACACTTAAAGATTAGGGACATTATTCCTTTTTTGTTCATTTACATGTTTACTAGTTCATTAAAAAATTAGCAGCTTTGAGAAAGGCAGATTATGAAATTGTAAAAAAAATGATATACTTAAAATCAAAACCTATCTACCCATACAAACATATATATATATACACACACATAAAAAGGGGCAAGTATAGAAATATTAACAGAGGCTATCTTTTTTTAGAATATACCCTTTTTAAAATTTGCTCTTATTAGTTATACATGACAGTAGAATGTATTTTGACATATTATACACACATGGAGTATAACTTCTCATTCTTCTGGTTGTGCATGATATAGAATTACATTGGCCGCATATTCACATATGTACATAAGAAAGTCGATTCATTCTAGTGTCTTTCCTATTCCCATTCTCCCTCCCTTCCCTCATTCCCCTTTGTCTAATCCAAAGTACTTCTATTCTTAACAGAGGTTATCTTTAGATAACAGAATTATATGTGATTTTTATTTTTCCTTTGCTCTATTCCTTTCTATACACCTTTTGCTCATAAAGTAAGTATAACTCCAGTGATTTTTAAAATGTAATATAAAAAAGGATGGAAGAATAGGTACTGTCCTTGCCCTTGAGAAGCCTATAGTCTACTCGACAGACATATAGCTAAACAGTGAATTATGTAACGTAGTAACCCCATGTATTAATTATTGAAAATATAATCCATGGAGAGAATGTCTATCTGTTAGGTGAGTCAGAGAAGGATTCACATGGAGGATATCGCTTGGCTGAACTGTGAGGTCTACAATAGGAAAGAAAAAGGGGAAATTCAGGTAACAGGAATAGTGCTAGGTGCAAAGTGTGTTTTAAGAATTGGAGGTCTGAGCTGGGTGTGGAGGTGCACACCTGTAATCCCAGCAACTCGGGAGGCTGAGGCAGGAGGATTGCAAGTTTGAAGCCAGCCTCAGCAACTTAGTGAGGCCCTAGGCAACTCAGTGAGACCCTGTCTCTAAATAAAATACAAAATAGGGCTGGGGTTGTGGCTCAGTGGCCAAGTGCCCCTAAGTTCAATCACTGGATCCAGAAAAAAAAAAAAAGAATTGGGGGTCTGGTTTACTCATTCACTGTAAGCTGGGAGCTGGAAGAGGATAAAGAAGAGCCAATGGAGTTGGATGATCAGCTTGGGCTTCAAAATCTCTCTCTTGTACAGGCCCTTTCCAAGGCACTGCAAAGGTCATAATTTAAATGGTCATTATGTTTTGAAGACATGTGAAAGTAATATGTTTTGTAATTTTTTTTTCCCGTTTTGGGGATCAAACCGAGGTCCTCCAGCATGGGAGGCGAGTGCTCTACCACTGAGCAGCATCCCCAGCCCCTGTGCTCTTTTTCTTAACTAAGTTTCAAGTCTCTCCCAAATGGTTACAACCCTGAGAATCCTACACACTAGGGATAAAAATTTTCCGTTTTATTCTTTGGTCACTATGCAAAGATAAAAATAGGCATTTAATCAAGAATAAAAGCAAATGACTACAAAACATCTGAAAAACACAATCAACTGCACTAACATTTAAATAAATGCATCCCAAATTAATAATGAATTACCACTTTTTTCCGGGAAAGAATTTGAAAGAATTACATTGAATATTATTAAAGATGTAGGGAAACTCTTGAAATGTGTTCAAAGAAATTCAATGAACTTATACACAAGAAAAGTGTCTACCGTAGAGCTACTTATTATAGGAAAAATAACTGAAAAAAACCTAAATGTATAGCAATTAATATTAATAGGATCTTTAGTGTTTTGAACAATGTTTGAGGATATAGGGTAAATTATTACATTCTATAGATTTAAAAAAGCAATATGTACACTGTAACTTCAGTAATACCAAAAAGTGAGTATTCATACACTTATATACACATCTACATTAAAAAACATAAGATGTATAAATCAGATATAAATAAACCAAAAGGATATACATCAAAATACTGTCAGCTATTTTTTTTCACTTTTTCATATTTTCCAAATGTTTATACTGTACTATTCTTACAACCAGGAAAACAGCAGCATTTTACATTGCATGTGTAGGTGTCAATACATACCTGCAATGGTCCTGGTTGATTCTGGGGCTGTCTTCGTCTTGTCTGTTTAATAAGTTGACAGCAAATCTCATTCTGTAGCTCAGGATGTGTCAAACAGATTTGTAAAGCACTCTGAGCTAGAGATATATGGTAATCAATGGCAGGGGAGTCAACCGCTGCATTTATAAAAAGCTGGCAGGTCTGAATTAAATAAAAAAAGCGATATGCTTAAGGTGAGAAATGATTAGATTTATTCTGCATGAATCAGATTCTCTTTTTGGCAATGATTTTTGTTTGAAATGACAGGAAAAGATATATTATGATAACACTAATCAAAAGAAATCCAGAATCACTTCTTGGCCTTTTGCTAAGATCAACTGAAGAAATCTGGAGTGACTACAAGAGCCAAAGACAAGGTGGATTTCAGAGCAAGGAATTCTGCCATTTCACAATGACAAAAGGATCAGTTTATCTGGAGGACAGAACAACCTTACAACGTTTATGTAAACAATAACAGAGCTTCAAAATATGTGTTCCTCTCATTCAGTATATTATTCACTTTAGTTGTTGCATTTTTATCTCTAAAAGTTTGAGTCTTTTAAATATCTTCCATTGACCTCCTTAAAATGCTCATGCCTTCAATTTTTTTGAACATGTGAAGTACAACAGTTTCCAAGATGGCTCCCAATGATCTCACCTTCTGCTACTCAAACTCTCAGATAATGCCCCCTCATATTTTACCAGGGTTGATCTGTGTGGGCAGATGAAAGTGGGGTATCATCTTTGGGATTACGTTATGAAAATGGTGTGGCTTCCATCTTGGTTGCCTTCTCTAAGAAAATACTGACTCTGGAGAAAGGCAGTGCCATGTCCTCAACAGTCACACCAAGAGGGGCACACAGTGAGGAACAGAGGCTTCCCACCAAGAGCCCCAGTTAAGTCTTCAGATGACTGCTACCCCAGCTGACAGATCAAGAGTTACCTCTTGAGACCCTGAGCCAGAACCACCCAGCTAACTGCTTCCAGATTCCTGACCCTCTCCAACTGTGTGAAATAAAAAATATTGTTTTAAACCACTAAGTGTTAAGGAAACGTTTAATGTAAGTTAAAGATAACTAAAACACAGAGATGTCCTTGTCATATGTATCATTTCCAAATTAAAAAACAAAAGGAAGCCAGGTGCAGTGGTGCATACCTTAATCCCAGTGGCTTGGAAGGCTGAGGCAAGAGGATTGCAAGTTCAAAGCCAGCCTCAGCAACTTAGTAAGGCCCTAAAGCAACTTAGCGAGACCCTATCTCAAAATGAAAAAAAATAAGAAAAGGGCTAGGGATGTGGCTCAGTGGAAAAGGGCACCTGGGTTCAATCCCTGGTCAAAAAAAAAAAAAAAAAAGGAAAACATTGATTTGGGAAAATTTCCTTCTTTTTCTATATTTGGGATAACTTAGATAGCATTGAATTATCACACATAAAATGTGGTAAATTCTTTTGAAAAATTTTGCTCATTTATATGTCCTTATAAAATTGATCAAAACTTACAGATTTTCAAATATATTTGTATGGTATTTCTTAGTTTTGGTATTTGTATATTCTATAAGTAGATTTTTAAAAACATTTTATTATGGAAATTAAAAAAAAAATGAATGAAAGAGAGGAAGAATGTGAGCTAGCAGCCAAAATCCTTAATGCCATTTGAGGAGTTACCAGAAGGGGACTGATGACAAGAGATGGGGCAAAGAGTGACTCAGTTGAGTGACAAGCAAGTAGTCAGGAATTTCTAATGGAGATGGATAAAAAGAATTTGAGAGTAGCATGGAGAGGAGGAGATGATCCCTCTCCCAATGCTGAGGCTGCTGTGATGTGCAGTCTTTCTATTTGAGAAGTCCGGGGGAAACAATTCTTCTGATATCATTGCCAAAACCATACACAGCTCATTTCAGTAAATCCCAAATACTCACCTCTGAAATCATTCAAATTCACCTAAGTTTATTTCAATAGTTTTTTTAAAAGTTTTTTTAAATTTTAGTTGTATGTAGATGGACACAATACCTTCATTTTGTAATTATTATTATTATTATTAATTATTTTTTATGTAGTGCTGAGGATCGACCCAGTGCCTCACAAGTGCTAGGCAAGCACTCTACCACTGAGCTACAACCCCAGCCCTTCAATAGAATAGATTAAGAACAGGTTCTTAATTAAAATTTTCAGCTTGAGAAAATGAAACTATGTAACCCAAATTTTCATTATTTTTCAATTCAATTCATTACATATAATAATTATTTACATATAATAATTATTTACATATAATATTATTACATATAATATTTACATACAATAATTTACATATAATAAATTATTTACATATAATAATTTTACCTTAAATAACTTAATGGCTTCTGTCTGCAGAGCTTCGGAAGGCAGTGTGGTCAGAGGCGAAAGGATTCCTTCTTTGCTGTGACACAAAGTGGGGTGTCTCCATATCTGGGAGGCTGCACACAGAAGAACAGGGAACAGAAAATGGAACGATTCACTTATTTATTTCCCTCTCCCACTAGATCAACGCTTTAGAAATTAGCTAATTCAGGTCTGGCTCACAAGTTTCACGGCGAAGGTTAGGAAAAACCTCTGGCAACATTACTTTATTTCAGATAAAGTTGCCAGATCACTGTGACTCTAATGTTTCTGTTTAGATAAAATAATGTAGAAGAGTTGGGTCCTAATTTACTAGGCTCCAATAAGTCCACCAGGGCATTACTATGTTGCTTAACTGTGCCAACAGGTGGTGACTTAGATATAGCGAAGACAATACATGAGAAGATCTGGGGACTATCTAGAGAAGCCAAACAGGAGGATACATAAAGAAACTCAAGAAAAACTTGAGTCATTCCTAAAATCAGTTTATTCAGTTCCTAGCTGGACACTGAAAATAAAATATGGTCTTTGTTCACATGTAGCATAGGATAGAATGTAGACTCTCAATGGGAATCCTTACCCATAAAAACTAATTTCAAAGCAAAGCTACAGATGCTATAAAAGAATTAAATAGCAAAGTGCATTGAGACACAGATTTAACATTGATTAAGGGCCTTTTGTGAGCCAGATACGAATTGGAGTAGAGTGATCGAGGATAGCCTAAGACAAGGCAGGATTTCACTATGTTGGTGAGGACCACCAAGGAAGAGGGATATTCCAAGCAGAGGGAGCAATGTGAGCAGGTCAGCAGAGTGTAACAGGACACTGCATGTTGGGGAATGATATCCCTGGAGCCTCAGTATCCCAGTGAGAATTCTGGCTCATGACAAACAAAACCAATGTCAAGATGGATACATTGCAGGGAAAAAGGATCCCACAAAGTGAGAACTCCACGAAGCTAAGGGGTTTATGGTCCATTCCACAAACTGTAAAGCCTTAAATGCTTATGAACTTACAAGATTCTCCTTCTATATTTAGCAGTTTGCAAACAAGTTGTTCAAACTCAGATCCAACATTCACATTATTGCTTCCAGCGGCAACAGTCAGGTGATAAAGCCAGGTGTCCTTAAAACCAGAGCACAGTGATGGACAGGTTAACCAAGGCACAGTTTTGATTGCTTCAGGAAAATAACAATTTGCAGCAACAGCAGGAAACTCTGAGACTCAAACCACTTTGTTTAATTTTACAATAATAATTAGAAGTTGATTAGTCAATCTGAGGTGGACTCACTTCTATCATACTCAGAGTACCTTTTCCTATTGTTTACATTTTTATTTTTTTCTATGTATGTTTCTTAGAAAAGTATGACAAAATTAAGGAGAGTAATACATGTTAAGAGACTAAAATAAATACAACCAGTTAATATTACTTCAAGAAATACAATGAATTCTATCAAATTTAAAATCTAACTTCCAAAGTAACATATGTAGAATACTTAGGGAATCCAGAAAATTTAAAGAAGAAAATAATATCCAATTTTTCCACTCCCCAAAGATAAGTACTGGTGTTTATTTCCATTATGAAAATACATATGTAGATTAAATCAATATATAGATTAAATCGATGTTAGATTAATCTGTTTGTACAAAATAGAGTATTATAATTTCTGAGTTTTGCTAATATGGTACAAACACTCCTCTCTTGTTGCTACAAATTCTTTATAAACAAATTTTAATGGCTACAGAATATTCTATTAAATAGACATACCATTTTTATGTAATTAATTTCTCGTTGACATTTAGATTGTTATTAATTTCTCACTGATAAAAATACTGTGACATCTAACATTTGTTAATTTAAAAATGTATCTGTCATATTTTCTGCATTTTAAAAATTTCAGAGACAATTCTTTTTTTAAAATAAATTTCTATAAATTTAAATTAGTTCTTTAAATTAGTTATAATTCTTTGGATTATTTCCTTAGTTCTTGAAGAAGAATTATGGATCATTACTAAGGCATAAACATTTGTAGGAACTCTTGAAACTGAATTTCAAAGTACTTCCCAGAGTGATTATGCCAATTTCTACTGTGTGCGTCCGTGTTTCCCTCATTATAGATGCACCAAAATAATTTTTTAAATATTTGATGAGAGACATAAAAAACATTATCATTTTTAAAATTTGCATTTTTTATTATAGATGAGTCTAAGCATGAATTAACCATTAACATTTCCCAGTAAATTGTTCACTGGATTTTCTTCCCATTTTTCTATTGGAAACAAAACTTTTCAAACCAAATGGGAGGCAGCAGAGGCAAATACTTGGGAACACAGGCTTTCGAGTCAGAGATTTGGGTCTAAATACCATCTCTACCTCTTGCTACACTGACCACAGGAAAGTGCTTCCATTTTTCCATCTGTTGATGAGAATAAGGTCTCCCACAGGGATTGCAAAGATGAAGAAGAGGTTTTGCCTTATACAAGTATTTAAAAATAATTATCAATATTAACAGTTATAAATTTACAAGTTATTTATATGTAACAGATATAGTAGCTATCCATGAAATATTTAGGGTTATATTATCTTTAAGTCTATTTATTATTTTACTTGATATCAAGAAGCATTTCAATTTTTAAAGTCAAGTTTATCCACCATTGCCACTGTGACTTCTTACATTGTCTTTTTTTTCTTAAAAAGTACTTTTTATTCAGAAATCACATAAAGGCTTTTTAAGAATGAATTTCAGCCAGGTGCAGTGACTCATACCTTTATTCCCAGTGGCTTGGGAGGCTGAGGGAGGATTGCAAGTTTGAGGCCAGCCTCAGCAATTTAGCAGGGCTCTAAGCAACTTAGTTAGACCCTGCCTTAAAATAAAAAATTAAAAAAGGGCTGGCGATGTAACTGAGTGTTAATCCCTAGGGTTCAATCCCTAGTACCAAAAGAAAGAATAATTTCATACTCTTTTAATTCTTTAATCTGCAATTCATTTTGCTATATATGTGAGAAGAAAAATTAAAATAATGTTTTCCTTAATAGCCAATTTCACCAATATACAATAAACATACAATACTACCCACCATAAGCAAAAAAATCCATTACTTTCCTATCAATTTGTGATATATGTCATATTTGTCATACATGATTGCACATACATATAATACCTATAATAATTCATTTTTAATTATATCTAAACCAAAACTTTATTGAAAATTAGTAAAAAAATATAGGGTAGAGGCTTTAGATTCACCAAAAGATATGTGAGAGATCCACATTTTAAAACACAGGTTCCTTTATCCTCCACCCTCAGGCGCTACTTTCAGACTAGAGATGACCTTCATTGATAGGACTGAAAAATGACATGTGGGAACATGGCTCATTTCCAAGGTATAAAAACATCTCTGAGGCTGGGCGTGGTGGTGCACGCCTGTAATCCAAGCAACTCGGGAGGCTGAGGCAGAAGGATCGCGAGTTCAAAGCCAGCCTCAGCAACTTAGCGAGGCCCTAAGCAACTCAGTGAGACCCTGTCTCTAAATAAAATACAAAATAGGGCTGGGGATGTGGCTCAGTGGCCGAGTGCCCCTGGGTTCAATCCCCAGTACCAAAAAAACAAACCAAAACAAAACAAAAACATCTCTGAAAAGGACTGAGGACATAACTCAGAGGGCACTTGTCTAGCATGTGTGGGCCCTGAGTATGATCCCAGCACTGCAAATAATAAAAATGGTAATAAATTAAAAATAAATTTTTAAAAATACAGCTGAAAATCTTTAGCGAAAGTTTCTTCCTCATTTCCATAAAATTAACTTGAAAATTATTACCAATACTTGAATAATGAGTCTGAATCATTTTAAATCAACCAATAAGACTTTGAACACCTTTTCATGCTTGGATCCAATTAGGAGGTAAGTTGGACCTTGGTTTTTGGGGTGGATGACAATGGTGTAATGTGTGGACAGCAGGCTGCGTCCACTGGCTTCGTAATCTTCATCTGAATCACAGGATCTATCCACCTCTTCAACTTTAGCCTCCCAGATTTTGATCTGACCTAAAGGAAACTAAAGTGAAGGTTAGTAATTGTAAGGAAGGCATTTTCTAAGTCTTTTCCTACAAGTTTTCATCATCCTTTTCATCTTTAAAAAGGATGCCTTTTTTTTTTTTTAAACAAATGCCTAGAGGCAGCTTCTTTTCCACATGGCTGCAAATGTGGTAGCCATAAAAAGTCCAACTGTAGTACACATTCTGAACATTTGACTTTTTGAGGAAAAAGTAAGAGATAATGATTCAGATTATTCATATGGATTAAAATGACCCATTGCGTAGTCAAGTAGTTAGGAATAATTCAGACAAAATATTCAGTTGATTTGTTTTCCCCACAGAATTGATCAGTGATTTGATTAAACTACTGGATCCAAAGGACAAATGTGGACATAGACTCAATACTATTCAGGGAAAAAAATAACAAGAGTAGACTTCTGGCACAAAGATTTAACATCACCCCAGGCCCAGGTAAATGAGGGGTGTCCTAAGGCTATTTATCAAAGTATGTAATATATCCCAAAACAATGCAAAGATTTCCTCCACCTTAATTTAAGGGCAAGAAAACCTTCCTAAAGTTGATATACATTAAATTTATCTAACCTTTTATGGACCAAAACAAATATATCTGCCATGTTGGGTATTTAGCATATTTGTTTTAAAACTTTGGCTTTAATGAAGTATATTTATTCCAGGAAAATTCAGAATATGCTTCAGATTTATGACTTCTAACACATTTGGCCAGGTTTGCAACTGCAGTTCTGAAAAAGTCCATTCTAACCATGAAGACATTTCCCCTCCCACATTTTCACACTGAGTTCCTGGACTCAGGGCTTGGACTCTTTTTCCATCTGCACTCATTCCTTGGGTGAGCTCGCCCAAGTTCCTGGCTTTCATCCCAGTGTGTGTTTCACTACTTCCAAATGCATAACTCCAGACGCCTGGCTTTTGTACAGGTATCTGACAGCATCTCAAACTGAGTTTGATAAACCCACCTCAACACCCTACTCTGCCCAGTCTCCCCTGTCCTCAGTTCCTGGCCACTTCACCTTCTCAGCGGCTTAAGTCAAAAACCCTATCACTGACCCTTTTCCTTCTCTCATATCTCACACCTTTCTGGTCGACAAATCCTGTCAGCAAGACTCTCATAATATTCCAGAATTTGGTCACTTTTCATATTTCCATTGCCACCACTCACCGGCAATCATCTCTCACCTGGATTATTGCAATGGCCCCTGACCATTCTCTTCTTTATTCCCTTTGGTCTATTCCTAATAGAAGCCAGAGTTCCTGCTGGACACAGGTAAGATCCTGTGACTGCTCTCACAGCCCTCCAATGGGGGTTCTCATCTCAGAGTTAAAACTAAAGGTGACATAACACACCACTCCAAAAGACATTTCTCAGTGTAAGGATTATTTTGAACTAAAGCCATTAAAACAAACATACAAAAAAAGACAGACACAAGAAGGACACTCTGACCCTTTTCTTTCCAAAGCAGGAGATAAAACTCCCACATGCAAGAGATCCTCCCTGTTACAGAAGGAAAAACAACACTCTGCTCCTCCGCAGGGAGGGAAGTCGAGGCCAAGGGAAGCTTGCACAAACCAACCCTGCTAAACCAGCCCTGATTCACTGGTGACTTCACCCAGGAGATGCTCCTGGACTGTCCCTTTGCTTGGCATATGTTTCCAAATTCCTACTCTTCATCCAGTTCAATGTGTAAGTGTTTGACTCCAGGTCTTTGGGTCTTTGTTTTCCTATGAAGGCTCATGTAAAACTAATATTAAATAAATGTGTACACTTTTCTCCTAGAATCTATCTTATGTCAGTTTAATTCTCCAGTCCACTGAAACTCTACAAGGGCAGAGGTAAAATTTTTCCCACTCAAAAAAGCCATGTTTTTACTTTGACCTATAAGACCCCATATGATTTGGCCCCTGTTCCGTCTCTGATCTCATCTTCTAGTATGTCACCTAACAGACCCCAGTCCAGTGACACCAACCTTCCTGCTATTTCCCAAACACACCAGTTGTGCTTGCTGTGGGCCCTCTTCACGTGCTGTTCCCTCTGCCTGGAATGCTCATGCTCATGCATATGTGGCTGCTCTTTTACTTCCTTCAGAACATAACTAAAACATCAGCTTTTCAGTGAGATCTTGCCTATATGTCTTACATAAAATGCAATGTTATCTGTCCTATAGCTGATTAATAGCAAAAATTAGTTTAATTAAATGTATTATCTTTCATGCAAAACATGATTTGCCCACATTAACAACTGTACACTCAGTAGTTTCTAAGTGCACTGAATAAAGAAAATTCTTGGGAACTGAATGAAAAAAAAATTTCTTCTAAAATTAAAAAAGGAAAATTATCTACACTTTTGGAAAAAGGTAGTAAAACAAAAGCAAAATAATAGGGCACTGACAAAATGCAGATTTTAAAAATAAGATGAAGAAAACTAATTCCACTAAAATATAAAACAATACTAGTCTATGGTGTTCTTTAGACATACCAATCCTATGAAAATCTGGTTCACATTCACTTCTTTTGTTTTAAAGCACTTTTTTAAACTTTATTTTATTTATTTATTTTTTATGTGGTGATGAGGATTGAAGCCAGTGCCTCACACATGCTAGGCAAGTGCTCTACCACTGAGCCACAACCCCAGCCCTGGTCACATTCACTTCTGAATTTTATATGGTTATTCATTTAACCAAAATATATTCACCATGGTTCCATTAGCAACCAATAGAACTAGTGCTTTGAAGTATTTTGATTTAATTTAAAAAGACACTGATCAAGATTCCAAAATTGTTTTGGAAACATCTGTATCAATTTATAACACAAAGGCAGCCTATACTGATAAACATGTATTCTCAATACTTTTCTAGTAATTACAGTGGATTTCTATCATTATTCTATACTCTTTGGACTTGTTTCTTTTGTAACCAAAACTATTCATATTTATTAAATTATCTTTCAATCTAGACAAACAACATATACTTATTGTAGAAACTTGGTAAGCGTAGAAAGGTATTTTTATAAAGAAAGAAAAATCACCCATAATCTATCATCACAGAAGTCAATCAGCATTCTGGTGTAGTTCTTTTTGAGCTGCTACGTGTATTTTTACATAGAGGCACTGGGCTGAGAATTATAAACTCAACGTCCTAACCACCCTCTTGGAAGGTCTCCTCATAATTGCAGAAGAGCATCTGGGAATGGCATTTGCCAGCATCTGCTGCTCTGCCTGGTTCCAAGTTAGAGTCTGCCTATGAGAGAATCTGCATGATGTTTGGAAGTTAAGGGTGCATTAAGAGGTTACTCTCCTGAGAAAGCTGCAGTCAGATGCCTAGGCTGATGTGAGATTCACAGAGCTTCTGGGAAACTCTTGAGGATCATCTGTCTCAGGGCTTTGGGTTGAAATCTTTAGTCCTGACTTCTCAGAACTTCAGTGGAGGTTCCCTGACCTCTATCTCCTCAACTCTCTTGAAAGCAATTTAAGTTATTTAATTTTTCTAAAATTATGTGTGTCTCTAATTCTACAGTAAGTCTTTTATACATGGAACACATAGAATGGCTTCTCCTTTTTGCTAAGTTAGTCAGGACTATGCTGGATACATAGCATGTATTGTGCTTGTTCAGGTAGCATTTATATTTGAGTATTTCCCCACATTTCTTCAGAAGTATCCTTTGTAAAAGATATCAATTCCCATTCCATCAGCAATACTGAAAACAATGTTTTTTTAAAAAAAATTTGTTTTGTTTTGTTTTGTTTTGAATACAGTTGATCAGATCCAAGAGTACCGCAGTGAAAAGGGAGCACGCAAATACTGCTGACCCACATGGTCACTGGACCAGGAAGGCTAGTCTCATTAACACAATAATCAGTCACAGGCTGCTATTTCCTGGAGCGGACAAGATTATTTTATGCAAGTTCTTGTGCACATGTTGGCACAAGTCTCATAATCCCCAGGTGACACAAAGAACCCATAATGATGACTTAACAAACATTTCATCTTTGGAAGATATCCCATCTTTCTACTCTGAAAGTGAAGATAAGTCTTTTTGGAGAGGAGATTAACTTAAAAATGAATACAAAGGATATAAATAGGCAAATGAATAAACAGGCAAGTTGTAGCCAGGTATTTGAGGACCTGGGACAGGACCTAACTCATTTTCCTCCAAGGTCTTTTTAGTTACTGTTCCCTTCTCTTGACCTCATCTAGTCTGTCAGAATGGGGAGAAACTTGAGAAAGTGATTCTTGGGTGAAGTAGAAGAGGCTTTTCTCTTCTGGGTCTGAAATGATACACTAATTAAAAGTTACTAAAGCTTATAATTAAGAATCAAGACTCTTGTAGGTGATAGGTGTGTGATTACCTCACCAATAAATTTAACACCAAGGGAGATCCAAGATGGCGGATTAGAGGAAGGCTGCATTCCTACTTGCTCCGTGGATTCCTACTTGCTCGGGATTCAAACAGCAGGAATATGACTCTCAACGAGATTTTATATTCAAAGCACATATAAGGGGTCCCCAGGTGCCGCTCCAGAACCAACTCAGCCGGGCTGGGCTCGGCCCGCCGCGGGCAGCTACGATCCGGGAGTCGGACAGCTACGATCCGGGAGCGCCTGACCCTGCAGCTGCTTCGGAGCCACCGACCTGGGTCTGCGCCAGCCAACAAGTGAATGCGGGTCCCCAGTAGCGCTTTGGAGTCACTGGTCGTGGTTCCAGCACCAGCCGGCAGCCTCCCAGGCAGAGACCGAGCATCTCAGGCTACCTGGGCATTCAGAGGCGTCCGGGAAACTCTGAGATCGCGGACTCTGGTGGGGAGATGGAACTACCCCACGCCATTTTGGCGGCTTAACTGGCGGAGAAGGCTCATTACCAGCTTCCAGGGGCCTTCGGCTGCGTCAGGGGAGCTTCAACCGGGAAACTCTGGGAACGCAGTCTCTGGCGGGAAGTGGGAACTATTCTGTGCCACTCCCCCCAGCTTCCCTGGCGGAGAGTGCCCATCTTGGGCTTCCCAGGCCCTCTAGCCGCACCTGGAGAGGTTGGCCCGAAGCCCCTGGAATCGCTGACCCCAGCGGGGAGGTGGAACTGCTCTGAGTTTGGCGGCTTCCCTGGCAGAGGGGGTCCATTTCCAGCTTCCTGGGGCCGCCAGCAGTGTCAGCAGTGTCTGGAGTGATCCAGCAGGGAGCTTTGGGCCTTTGGCAATAGCTTACAGTGTCCCCAGGAGAGAGCAACCACCTGCCACTGCCTGAACCCCCAGCGAGGAGTTCAGGTCAGCCTGGGCTCTCAAGCCCAGTGTCTCCATCACTGAGCACAGTTCTGTGACACCACCCCAACTTGAACTAGTGCCCAGGCCCACACCCAGGCCCGGAGTCTACCACCTTGCTGTATCTAATTGTCTATCAACACTAGGCTGCCTCTGCCCAGAAGCATTGATCATTCCCAACCTGGAGGTAGTGGGACAGCACCTTTCTTGGGTCACCGCTTGATCAAACACCCCTCAAGCAACAGAGGGGAAGATACACGAGCACCATGAGAAAACACGGGAAGAAAGTGTCCCAAATAAACCTAGATGACATATCAAGAGAACCCAAAGACAGCATGGTAGAAGGAATGACAGAAATGGAGTTCAGAATGTTCATAATTAAAGTGATCCGAGAAGAGAATGATGTGACGAGAGAGCAGATTCAGGCTATGAAAAATCAGCTAATAGAGCAATTGCAGGAAGCAAAAAATTACTTCAATAAAGAGATAGAAATTCTGAGGAAAAAACAAACAGAAATTCTTGAAGGAAACAAGGAAATGAAGGAAACAATAAACCAAGTTAAAAACTCAATAGAAAGCATAATTAACAGAATAGATCACTTGGAAGACAGAACCTCAGACAATGAAGACAAAATATTTAATCTTGAAAACAAAGTCGAACAAACAGAGAAGATGGTTAGGAATCATGAACGAACCCTCCAAGAAATATGGGACATCATGAAAAGACCAAATTTAAGAGTAATCGGGATTGAGGAAGGCGCAGAGATACAAACCAAGGGTATGAATAATCTATTCAAGGAAATATTATCAGAAAATTTCCCTAATATGATGAATGAGATGGAAAATCAATTACAAGAAGCTTACCAGACACCAAATGCACAGAATTACAACAGATCCACACCAAGGCACATTATAATGAAAATGCCTAACATACAAAACAAAGATAGAATTTTAAAGGCGGCGAGAGAAAAGAATCAGATTACCTACAGGGGGAAACCGATACGTATATCAGCAGATTTATCAGCCCAGACCCTAAAAGCAAGAAGGGCCTGGAACAACATATTTCAAGCTCTGAAAGAAAACGGATGCCAACCAAGAATCTTATATCCAGCAAAACTTACCTTCAGATTTGATGATGAAATAAAATCCTTCCATGATAAACAAAAGCTTAAAGAATTCACAAAGAGAAAGCCTGCCCTACAGAACATTCTCAACAAAATATTCGAAGAGGAAGAAACGAAAAATAACAATCTCAGTCATCATGGGGAGGAACTACCCTAAAGAAAGAGTCCATCAAAGGAGAAACAAAGTTAAGCTAAAAACCCTAAAAAAGCTAAAATGACAGGAAATACAAGTCATATCTCAATAATAACCCTGAATGTAAATGGCCTAAACTCATCAATCAAAAGACATAGACTGGCAGACTGGATTAAAAAGAAAGACCCAACAATATGCTGCCTACAAGAGACTCATCTCATAGAAAAACATGCCCACAGACTAAAGGTGAAAGGTTGGGAAAAAGCATACCATGCACACGGACTGAGTAAAAAAGCTGGGGTTTCCATCCTCATTTCAGACAAAGCAGACTTCAAACCAAAGATAGTCAGAAGGGATAAAGAAGGACATTTCATATTGCTTAAAGGTAGCATAAATCAACAGGACATAACAATCATAAATATTTATGCACCAAACAATGGCGCATCCATGTATGTCAATCAGATCCTTTTCAATTTCAGGAATCAAATAGACCAAAACACAGTAATACTCGGAGACTTTAACACTCCTCTCTCACCATTGGACAGATCTTCCAAACAAAAATTGAATAAAGAAACTATAGGACTCAATGACACAATCGCTAATCTGGACTTAACGGACATATATAGAATATTCCATCCATCAAAAAGCGAATACACTTTCTTCTCAGCAGCGCATGGGTCCTTCTCTAAAATAGACCATATGTTATGCCACAAAGCTACTCTTAACAAATACAAAAACATACAGATACTACCTTGTATACTATCAGATCATAATGGAATGAAACTAGATATCAACGAGAAAGTTAGAAACAGAAACTACTCCAAGACCTGGAGATTAAATAATATGCTATTGAATGATACATGGATAACAGAAGACATTAGGGGGGAAATTAAAAGATTCTTAGAGGTCAACGAGAATAAAGATACAACATATCGAAATCTCTGGGACACCATGAAAGCAGTGCTAAGAGGAAAGTTCATTGCAGAGAGTGCATTTAATAAAAGAATGAAAAGTCAACAAATCAATGACCTCATATTACAGCTCAAAGCCCTAGAAAAAGAGGAACAAATCATCACCAAAAGTAGTAGAAGACAGGAAATAATCAAAATCAGAGCTGAAATCAACGAA